>OX454418.1:28805243-29300149 GCA_949715475.1 Microchrysa polita | reverse complement strand
GAATTTTGCGAAAAGGATAAAAATTTAAAGACGAAGTATCATATCACAACATTTGGCGCCCTGGATTAAGGCGTCATCAAACTAGAATAACTTAGAAAGCAATTAACATTTTTTCCAAATTATGTTAACTGCTCCTTCAGTTAAAGTCCATCTTTCATAGAATGTAAAACCAAAAGAAAGCTTCAAAAATTGCCCAGGTTGCCCATATGGGAAATCCGGCCCTGTCAAAACTGCTAATCGAGTACTGCCCACAAAATTGGGTAACTCGTGAATTTTAAAGTTGTTTAAATGCGCTGTGTAGTCATTACGTTATTTGAGATTACAAAATATGGTAGAGAAACAATTTTTCGTTTCTTATGTTTTTAGAGGGGCCGAGATTGAAACCGGAGCTTCCCACTAAAATTTCGTTGTGTAACGGCCAAACTCGAGAAAACACCAACATTTTCGGAGATTTTCCGGTTTTTTGGCTTATAAACACTGAAACTGTACATTTCTGCGAAAACTTATCTATGAGCGTGTTATTGAGAGTATGATTTATTGTGTGTTACTTCATATTTTTATTTTTTATTATTTGTTGGGGTTTTTTAGAAAATTTTTTTTCAAAAGACCCTTTTGAAATCGATTTTGTTCGTCCGTCTGTCCGTCCGTCCGTCCGTCTGTTCACTAAATAACTCGCGAACGGCTCAACCGATTGTCATGAAATTTGGTAGGAATGTGTAGAATGGTTACAGCCTTTGCCTTTGGCACAAATACCTTAGAAGTTGGTAGGAAAAAGATAACAGGGTGTCCCGAACGTTTGAAAAAGGTCGACTTTTTCAATTTTTATCGTAGATTGACGTATGGGTATTTAAATCAAAGATCTAAACGGGTACATCTCATATCAGTTAAAATTTTCTAGTTTCGAGTAACGGTAAAAAGTTATTGGCGTTTAAAGCTAAACTTCCTTTTCGACCTCCGTTTTTCTAAACCGTTATTGGGATCGATATGAAACTTTGCACAAAGATTGGTCAGTATGGCCTTATATACGTTAAATATTAAGACTGTTGACTTTTGCTAAGGAAAAGTGAATAACGGTAAATTTGTAAAATTTCATTTGGTTCGCGTGTAGCCCCTCTAAGGTTTTCAAATATGAAAATTCTGCTAAGGGTTTTTAGAATATTACATAGGGAATATGTATACGAATTTTCATTCGAATAGCTGTATCCAAACCGGAAATATAGCCAAGTAAGTATTTAGTAAGGGCATTTCACAATGCAAGGGAAGCCTCATAACATTTCTTCAATGCATATCTTTTAACTTGATAAAACAATGAACATGAAATTTGGTGGAAATGCATAGAATAGTAATAGTGTTTGCCACAAATATTTTTGAAGTTTGTAGGAACAAGTTAACAGGGTGTCCCTGAATAGCTGCAAAAGTATACTTGTTCAATACTCATAGGAAAGCTTGAATGGGCTCTTATGTCAGGGGACACAATGGAATCATTTCATATAAGATGCTTTTCCTTGAATAAGAAAACAGTAACAGTAGATTTGCAGCTAATAATTCAGTTCATATATAAAGCCAAGCCATCCTTATATGTACGTTTTCCTGAGTTTCTTTTTGCTCAAAGGCCATCAGAAATCTTAAATCGAAAAATGCCTGCAGATTTGCCTTGGAGTACTTTTATACAGGCTGGGTTAATAGTAAATCTAGCTAGCGCCTTTTATTCTGTTCCACCTTTAATTAGACCAATCCAAAAATAGATTTAAAGGAAGCTTTTCATTAATGTTGTGCACGATTCTTATTTATTGCTTCTAAAAAATCTTAGAAAAAGCATAGTAACCCATGCCATGCGTTAGTCCAGAGTGGCCATCAGAAAATAAAAATGTCACCGTTTTCACACTATTGCAGTTCATAGTATGCGTGAAAATTTTATTCAAACGTCAATTTTTTGTTTACAATTGAGAATATAAAATCCGCGTTATATTTGTTACTCTCTTAAAATGCCAACGTGATATTTAACCCTTCTGTTGGCGTATAGATCCAGACAGACCATTGGTACTACCTATATCTTGATGAAAAATATCGTCCAACAATATTTTTCACCCCTTTCCATACATATTTCAAAGGAACCGCCGTCCACAAATGCGATCAAACGTTCGGCGAAATGTAAACTTTGTCTAAAGATACGAGAAAACGGCGCATCATCGTGAGATATAGTATGTAAACTGTTTCAAGATCCAAAATTAAACCTCTTCAAAAATTAAGATTGATTTCACAGAAAATTCAGCTACACCTTAGGCATAATAGCTCGTAGGCGACGACAGAAGGGTTAATAATTGCATCGACAATATTTTGACGTTTGAATTATTTCGTGGATTACTTACTACATGTAATAAATTTGGAGTCAAACACATATGGGTTGTGTGATCACATACCCATTCTGGACTAACGCATAGCATGAGTTACACTGCTTTTTCTAAGTAAAAAATATGTACACGAAATATTCACTACGCATTAAAATTCTAAAAAACCCTCGTATTGCCGGCGCGGCGCAGCCCTCTGTTCGCCGGTATTTTTTATTATTTTTTATTTTAACGGTATCACAGATAGAGCTAATATATTGAGTTTTTGTGTCTGTAGTTACGTTTCCAATCAGGAACATAGCCAGGGGAGGGGTAGTTCGAAACGTTTTCCTGGGGCCATCTAAATTTCAAGAAAGTAACGCGCACTCAATCACTTATACTAATATTTGCGTAATACCTCAAATTGAAATTAGATTCATTTGAGAGACAAAGAAAAAGCTGTGCAATTTATATTTAATGACGTTTCTAGGCATGCGGCCGTCAGAGCTTTAGTGAAAATACCCTAATTTGGGGTGACAATTTACACATTTATCTTATCCAAATAGCAACGCGACGCCATGGAGCGGTATAAACAACGAGGCAAGGAAGAAGATGATGAATCTTATGAATAGCACGGCTGCCCGGAATATAAAATGGAAGATCAAAAACTAAGCACGGTTAAAATACAGATTTATAATGTAAGCTTGGAGCTTTAAGCTTTCCGCTGCACGGATCCTGAAGATTGCCAAAGAATAATTGCTGAAAGAATTGAAAGATTTCTTAGTCGGTTCGGAACCCTTTTCTTCTTCTTCTTCGTTGCTAGAAAATTGTTATACATTATTATCGGAGAATCTTCTATTAAATCTTGTCATTTTAATTGCGTTTTTTTTCGTATTTTATTAGAAACTGAAATCATGAAAAGGCTTCTTGACACCACTAGATTCGCTGTACGAAGCTAAAGGAAAACGAGTGGCTTAAATAAACTAATGCGCGTGGTTCGGCCAAACGTTTTCGCGACAGAGCCTCCGCCATACAGGGTGTCCCGAATTGTGTTGTCAATATTGTAAAGATTGATGTGAAAATTTATTTATTTGAGTAATATAATCTAATTAATAGAGTTGGTAAATACTTTATCGTTATCGTTTTATCTTATTTTTGGTGGAAGTTGACTAAACTGACGACTTATTGCGTCGTATTAAAATTCACTAAACCCTTAATCATCTAAAAAAAATCCTTGCAGTTTCGAATAAGAACGTTGTTACCAAAATACAGATATTTCAAACCTTAGGTAAACTTTAAAATCGATTTTCATTGAAATCTCAAACTAAAATTTAATAACGGTGCTGCCAAATCTGCAAAGTTGACCAAAGTTGCTTCAACGTGTTGGTTTTCTAACGGTATATTATTTTCAGCTCCCGCTCTAAAGGACCGCAAGCCGGGCGGTCGCCCGGGGAGCTAGATTTTAGGGTGGCCTATTGGCTAGCTTAAGGTACAGACTCCCGAAGGCCCAATGCTGTACACATACTTGCGGAATTCGGTTTTCAAGCAAATCCTCAGTCATACTTCCAGGTTCAAGGTCCGAAGTCAACGTCGCAAAAATGTTGTGAAATTCTCTGATGCGCGACAGACAGAGAGAGGTCTGGGCGCAGAGTAGGGCGAGGTACAGGATCTCAGTATACGTATGGACGGACCAGACGTCTCGCTGCGCTCGCCTTATCCTATTTCCCAGCAGCGCTACGTATAAGAAATGTTTGCGTATTCTGAAAAGCACGACAGACAACAGCGAGGTCTTATCGGAGCGAAGGGCGAGCTATAGGATTTGAGTAATCCTAAGGACGAGCCAAAGGTCTAAATTTTACCAATTCCCATCTGTTAGTTCACCCCTCGCTGCGTTTGCACCTCGCCTTATCCGCAGCCTACCAGCGCTGGTCACAAGGATGTTGGCGAAGTATAAAAAGGAGCGACAGACAGAGTGAGTTCTGAACAAAGCCAAGGACGACCCACAGGATCTGAGTAAATATATTGATGAGCCAGTGATCTAAATTTAACGAATTACCTTACATTGGCTCACCGTTCGCTGCACTTGCTCTTCGCCTTATCCTATTTCGCAACAGCACTGCATCGCAAAAATGTTAGCGAATTCTCTAATGCGCGACAGACAGTGTGAGGTCGACGAGCCAGAGGTCTAAATCTGATCTCAACCTGGTTGCAATATTTCTAGAGCAGAGTATGCATTTCTCCAAGGTTGATGCCATGATAACGCCGTTTTAAATTGACTCTAAGGAAATATGGGAACAAACTTTATTTAACACCCATGCCGAGTCCTTTCTTTAGTATACAACTACAACTACAGTTGAAATAAAACTGGCAAAAAAAAATTTCACAATGCAGGAAACAAACAGAAATCCGAATAAATCATTTCACTACCAAGCATTTTTTTCTTGAAAAATGGCTGAACTGAATAGCTTTTTTTTTGGGTCAACAAGCGCATCATCAACTACTTAATTTAAAAACTTGTTAAGGTTTTTTTTTGTATTTTGCAACTGTATCATTATAGTTCTCTTTTAAGAGTTGTGTTTTAAAAACGCCAAGTCCTTGTGTGAAGCTTTGAAGAAGTACTAAAGTGTTGCTATAAGAATTTGCCTAAATTTTACGTCTCTGATGAACGCACCCGCCTCATTTCCGAGAAGCAAACTGGGGCAGTTCACACAGTAATGTGCTATTTAAGTTCACCTTCAAATGGACACATTTCAGAATTATGTGCTAATTTTGTCCTCTTGTTGAATGTTTAGGCACATCTCTTTTCACTAAAATTCAAAATTTTAAGATCCCTAAAACCGAATTGAAGATCGATTTTTAAAACGGTACCCTTTTAAAAATTTTGGAATTTGAATTTTGAATCCTTTTAAAAGATGTTGGCAAAGCTGCAACTAAAACGGGATTACTATTTATTGGCTAACTTTGTTCAATTTCCTGTTTGAAGTAGAAGGTTTTCGACAGTTGCAAACTATCCGAATTTAATTTACTGTAATTTAGTTTCTTTTTATAAAAATAATTTATTTTTAGTATATCTATTGTCAAAAAAGATGTAAGAAACGAAATTTACCCAGAAACATGAAATATTTTACCAACTGACGAAAATATGAGTGGATTATGTTGATGCCCCAAAAATGTCCTTCAATTCTGCTTTTCACGCCTTTCTGCACGGCTCAGCGCCCGCTCTAAGGGGGGGGGGGCAAGCCGGGCGGTGGCCCGGGGCGCCAAATTTTAGGGCGGCTTTTTGGCTAGCACTCGAACAAAAAAAAAATTGATAAAAGTCAGAAGCAAAAATTCAATATCAATTTCCATTTAGTGGAAACGAAACCTATAGATGAAATAAAAAGTTGAAAGTTGTGTTTTGTAGATGCAAAGTCCTTGCGAGGCTTTGAAGAGACCACAATACAAGGTGCTGTATTTATAATCGTAAAATCCTGAATAAGAGTTGCGTAAATTGTACCTGAGTGATACTAGAACCTGCCCTACTTGGGGCACTACGAAGTGGGTCAATTCGCTCAGTTATGCGGTAATCAAGTTCTACTTTAAGACAGAAATTGGAGATTCGTGTGCTAATTTCGTCCTCCAATTGATTATTTAGTACCTCTCTTTTTACCAGCATTAAGGATTATATTTGAACCTTCTATGCATGATCCCATGTTCTTACCAAAGGGAATGGCCACCTAAGGTTTAAATAGAGAACGTCCCATTTAAAATATTGAACCTCCGGAGAAATTGATATTTAATGAGAAATATTGAGTAGTATAAACACTAAGCACATAAAAGCGATTAAAACAAACTCTCCTGTGAAAAATGTCATACCCATGCAGGATTTTCGAGAGCTTCTATAAACCTTTAGCGGCAATTTGACTTCAATCCCGAACCCAATCTACTTGTGGATGGATCGCCTCAGTTGGTTACCAATTGCATTGATTCATCGAGCATTTAAAGGAAAAATTTCGAACAAAGTTGTTTGGGTTTCAGAAAGATGAGTGATGGAATCACAGTACACATTACCAGAGCCGTAATTCCATTTTTCGGACATGCCAAATCAGGACTTGGCTTGGTTCCTCCGATTTTTCTAACTCTGACCTTCTTCATTATAAAAATTGTCAGTATGAGCGCAGGCTGGATTTCCTAAAGGCATAAACATTTTTTTCAATATCATGCCCCAAGCCCGATTTTTTTAGCGGGTCGAGGGTATGTAATTAAACCATATGTCAGCAAAAATATTTTTAGAAAAAGGGTTCAAAATTTGAGAAAGGTAAATCCAAAACGACCCTTATCCTTTTAACGATAAATGGCGTATGCATGGGTTTTACTCCTGAATACATCACCATGACCTTTGTCACAAATTTTATCCCTTTTAGACGAAATGTTTTTAAATCCATTAGCTTCACAAAAAAATTCGTGTGACGTATTATTTATTCTAACGGTAAAACATGGCGCGCCGGGCAGCAAAAACTCTATATACATTTAGGTTTGGTTGGTCAAGATGATCGCAAACATAGGTGGTTAGGATCCTCACAAAGAGATATTAAGATGTCCTTATTCCATAAGTAATAATTTAAGTTTCGATAGTCTAGGTCACGCAAACGCAGGTACGATATGGATATTATGATGTTAATGACACCCACATGTGGGTGTTAAAGTTTCGGATATCAAATGCCTAAAACTGGCTCATTAGAATTGTGCGGATGATAGACTTTTAGAATCCCTATCTCGGAATAACCGAGATCACCAGACTGAACTATTTCTTAAAATTGCGACTGAGACCAGGCGCCAACTGAACATTGACAATACGCAGATATGTAGTACTCATCTACTTCAACGACGTACATATTACCAATTATCAATTATATGCTTGGTATAGAACCTAAGGGGCGGCAATTTGCGCTCTTGCCCGGGGCGGCGTAAGTGCTAGAGCGGGCGCTGGCACGGCTATACTACAGATCATCTCAAGTAGGAGCAATATATGGGTCAAAAGGACACATTACTTAGTGAAAATTTTAATAAGAGTTCCTATTATCGCACATTATTTAAAATAAGCATCATTACTATCAAGAACTCTGAAATCTTAAAAATTCATTCTCAACTGTTCATTGATCTTATCTTCAGATTTCGATTTTCAATGTCATCTTTGTATTCCCGAAAAAAAAAACATTCTTCTGCAAGTAATTACTGAAAAACAAACCCTTTTCCTCAGCCTTTATTGAAAACATCTCTTTTTCACTGTACCTACGAATTTACCCACAAGAATAGGATAAATAAGTCATTGGATCCTGTAAAAGTCATCAATGGACCTGTTTGTATTCGACAACTACAACGTCGAAAAAAGAAAACCGGGCATCGCCAGCCAGGAATATTTTCATTCCTTGGCGGAAAACTATTCGACGACGACGACGAAAAGAAGATATCATCAGCCGTCATTATCGTAGTCATCAGACAGAACATCAAGCAGATCATTGAGTATTGTACCCTACCCTGATATCGGATAGTAATCGAAAGGATATAGTTAGAAACGAAGAGACGAGCTATTTTTACTTTTAACGAAACAAGAAATTCAGAAATTTGCCTCATCGGTCTTTCTCTGTACTAAGTTACCGAAAGAATGCCATAGCTAGTTTCTGTTTTATTATATAGTCTTGCTCGCTCGCTCCATGTCTCCTTATATACCCTCTCATCGATGACGTGGACATTTTAGAGACGAAGGACTTTTTGTTTGTGAAAGTTTATCTACGGGTGTTTGCGCGCCATATACAAGGTACATAGGAACATCGAAAGCGAGCGGGGCAAGCAGGCGATCTCGTGGATGCTGGATATATTAAATGACCTCATTCATTGTTCTTGCTGATTGCAATCTAAAGAATGAAGGGTAATTGGAAGCGTCCTCTTCGGTTATTGATTTCTATTTTATAATCGAAACTCATAGACAAGAATGGGCTTCGGATTGCCAAAAGAGGAGGCGAGCGCGGGGGCATCAATGAAGGAATCTCAAAATACATTTCGAGATGCCATTCTATATCCTCACTGTCTTTTGTAGTTTTCAGTATCTGATCGGTACTTTTAATTCAAGCAAGGTAAAAAGAAAGGTCTGTGTCTGTGTCCACCACAGAGCATCGTTCTTTCTCATAATGTAAAAAGACGATCGTCGAATGTCGGAAATAATAATTATGTCCTGCAATTGGATTGAATGGGTGAAAAATTAATTGTGGTTATGACGCAAACAAGCGGAATAAGTAGACAATGCTGCTTTTTTGTTGTCTTCGATATCTTTTTATAAATTGCACGGCAAAGAATCTACTTTGAGAAGTACGCCGTTTAGTAATCGATGAATGAAACACAAAGAGACGAGGGTCTTTGAAAGCGCGAGATGAGTGTCGTGTCTACTTCAAAGCAACATTTTTTCATTTTTTTTAACACGTTGTAATAATAGAAATAATCTCAATCTAACAGCAAAATCGTTCAACTCGTTTAGCACGTTCGCCTCTGACTACGAGAAAGGACATTCAATCCGTTTCAATTGCCATCATGGCATAATGTCATAAACATTGAGTCGGATTCATCGGCATATTCCAGCTATGACAATGGATGTACTCGTACTCTGTACATTGTCGGTTATCCTTATTTGTCGCAGGATAAACACCAGCTCAGGTGACTTGTAGTGATGGCTCATTGTTCATTTCTCCTCGGCGCTTATGATGTTGCCACGTAGAATATAGGATAGGTCGGTTATTGTACGTAGTCGTATTGTGTGGATATAAGGTGAAAAATATCCGCCTACTAGCTTGGATTACTTCATGTATACCCTCTACCGCGTTTATTGACATACCCAGCCAACATTTTAGTGAACATTCACTAGGTGAAACCGATCTGAAATCACATACTGAATGTACACTTCACTTGAGCTTCACTTAGTGAACAATTAATGAACATATTCACTTTTCTTTCAGGAAATGAAAGCTAGGTGAATGCATTCACTTAATCTTCAGCAGCTGAATAGTTATTGAATGTATTCAGATTTCTTTCAGGAAATGATTTCACTTAGGCTTCATGAAGTGAAAGGCAACTGATACCCGTAGCAATCGTTGGAATGCTATATTGAAAACTTTTAATAATTTTTATAAAAGTGTCAATTGAGTATAATTAGCTGTGCTGTGAAGTGAAGTTAAACTTAAAGTAATTTTCAAGAATGATACTAAAAGCAACTTTAAAAAGGTAAGTGTCTAATCTAGGCCAGTCAAATTCGACATTTACCTCGGAGTTAATGTAATACTACCGTTTTTTTCTCAAGTGTTTTGGACTACAACGCTACCTTATACAATTTTTAAAAATTAATTTATATTTAAGAGCGTGTATGGCAGCGACTGGTAAAATATTGTAATAAAACTTATCTTTATGCGTAATAATAAATTTATATATTTCAGAAAGGACAAAGAGACGGAAATTGAAATTCACCATTTACATTATTTTATTTATTTTTCCGTTTTTTTCCATTATCATCATCATTTACATAATTTAATTATCGTGTAATCTTTATTTTTAAAATAAACTTGGTTTATATTCCTAATTTTTTACTGAAAAAAAAAACAAATAGCTAAGGCCTTTTATTAAAGTTTGTCGGATGTAATGTTTTAATGGTGATTTTCCGAACCCAATGATGCATTAAAAACTAGCCTTTTGGTAGCTTGCTATTACTTTGAATTTAAAATCATCTACTGAATCCGTTCTGAAAACATCCAGTGATTTCACTTTGAACTCATCTACTGAATTCTTACTGAAACCACCTAATGATTTCACTTGCCTTTCATCTACTGAACTCACTCTGAAGCCACCTAATGATTTCATTTAGGACTCATATTCTGAATTCGTTTTGAAACCACCCTATGGTTTCAGTTGTGATTCATCTACTGAATTCATTCTGAATCCACCAAATGATTTCATTTCGGCGTAAAAATTTTCATACGTAGGTGAATCCGATGTGATATCAAACTGAAGCCTAAATGAAGCTCAAGTGAATTCACGTTCATGAAATGAATTCACTTTGATTTCAGTATGAATTCAGAATGTTCGCTGGGTAATAGCGCATAAGCTTTTATCGCAGTATGGATTCAAAGCGAATATACATAGGCACATGTATATGTAGTTTTTCCAAAGTCGACAGAGAGTACCTACATTTGATTTACACATTTTAATAAATCGATTACTTTAGTATAGTGTCTGTCTGTCTGTCCGTCTGTTTCAATACAAACAAGTCCCTCAGTTTGAAGCTATCGGGCTGAAATTTTGTATACAAGATTCGTTTTAATGTACGCTGTATATATGTCGGAACGAATCGAATCAGACCATGGCGTCATGGGGATGCCATAGAAACCCAAACCCCTTTTTTCTTTATGAACTAATCTTAAACAAATTTCATCCAAATATGTTCCTAGTAAAACCGAAAAACATATCCAGAAACGGATGGAATCGGAACACTACGTCGTAGGGTTGTGGTAGAAATTATTAACACCTTAAGTTAAGTGACGGGTATTAAAATTTCAGCCGCGCCCGAAATTAGCCTGGGTCTCGTTCATGTCATTAAAACTACAAAATCATAGTCACCATAGAAATTATTTATGTAGGTCCCAAAAACCATAGACTACTAGATCATGCATTGCGCAGGAATGTTATTCCATCCGATACGAATTTGACAGTCGGCTATCGTGCTGTGACGTCACACTAGACCAAAGATACAAAATTCTGATTCATTCACAAAGAGGTGAAAATTCAGTTTTTTGTAAATATCTCGAAAACTGTGTGTCTGGCTGAAAAACGGCTTGAGTACGAAATGAAAAACATAAAATTACCTTTGTAATGATATATAATACTCTATACATTTCCCCAGAAAATTATACGCTAGACCCAAAAGTATAATAGTGAATTTACATTTGAGTGTTACATTTCGCACTGTAACTCTTGATAGAATAGACCTAGAGTCATAAAATTTTGTCCACATATTGCTAACAAAATCCAAATGATTTGAATCAAAAGTTGAATGGCTCCGACCATTGACACCCCCCTCACTCCTCCTACCATTTTTAACCTTCGGGCGGGCGGAATGCATCTGACAGATTAAGTGGCCAGTTTTTGTTGCGCCAATCAGCGATATGAAAAGGGAGAGCTCTGAAGCTCACAGTAGCTTAATATTTATCGATCAACTACCCAAAGCAGTTTTCAGTTTCTATCTACCATATGTCTAAGAGGCGGGAGGGGATGAAATAATCTCTCAGATGTATTGCGCCCGATTGTGTTATTTTCTCTTTTCTATGAAAATTTCCACATGTTATACTCTTCACTTTGCGTAATAACATTTTGTTGACTATTAGGATCACCAAATCGTTCAATAGTGTGTTTTTAGTAAAATAAGCTCATATTTTTTAAGCGGTCGCGTTGTTGGAGGTTTTTTATATATTGAAGGATTGAAGCTATTGAAAGCAGTATTTTCTTGGAAAATTGAAAATGTGAAGGGTATCAAACTTTGAGAGCCACTTTTTGTTTCGAAAATTTCGTAGAACTATTTCAAAAAGACAATGCAATTATAAATAAGAGTCTAAAATATATACACTGAGAAAAAAAATCCTGTAAATTCAAAAAATACGCATATGCTTCAAAGAGATTCAAATATGATTTTGCTTCATATTTGTTTCCCTTTGAATCATTGTATAATCCCTTTATTTCAAACGGATTTCCTTTTGAACTAATAAGATATTCCTTTTGAAAGTCTATCTATAATCACTTTAAATTAAAGTGATGCAGTATCAATTTAATCAGGCCACTACCATAAATCGAAAGGATTTCCTTTTAATTTAAAAGGATGGACTCTTTGTTTTAAATGCATGAACTCAAAAGAATACTTACACCAAAAGGAGTAATTTTCACAGGGTGTTCTTTCCCTGTGAAAATTACTCATAAATGAGTTTTGTATAACAGACCTCGCTATAGGTGTTGGCGACATTTCATTTACCTCTTTACGCTCTAAAATGCATAATAAATTACCTGCCTACAGTGGAATTCGATCCCGCGACTCTATGATTTGAAGACTAACGCCCCTACCTACTACACCACACAGACTATACGGGACGACGTTTATAATTCACACCATACATTGCGACATCGCTCTACCACACTGCCGACCAACTGCGAGCGTAAACAAAAAAAAAATCCTATTGAAATTTGGATTTAAAGGATTTCCCATTAATTTTAAAAGATTTCCTATTGAAAATTTGGATTTAAAGGATTTCTCATTAATTTTAAAAGATTTCCTATTGAAAATTTGGATTTAAAGGATTTCCCATTAATTTAAAAAGAATGAATTCGAATTAAAGCGATATATATTTAAAAGGAAAGGATTATATTTAATAGGAATGTAACTCGATTTCAAAAGGATATCGAGTTAATTTTAAGGGACGTTATTTTTCTCGGTGTAGAAACTTTGTTTCATCCCTTTCTCTGCACTTAATCTGTCAGATGCAATGCGCCCGATCGTGTTAGGATTAGTATTGCGCCCGCCGGAAGGTTCAAAAATGCATGCCTGTAGCTTCTTTTTAAATTTAGCCAGACAGATAAAATTTGGTGTGGTGCCTAGTCCAAGCCCAATTATGCTCAACACTAAAAAATAATTACCATTCGATCAAAACGAAGGGTACCCCCCATTCAAAGTGAACCAAAAACTTAACAAATTTTTTCACTTCTAAATTCTATCGAAAATAGAAAAAGTCGATTTATCTCTTAAAACGTGCTTATAATAGTTAATTGTAGTTATGTGAATGTATATCCAAAATTTTGTACCAGAGCGTGTCTTACAAGTACGAAAAATAGGGTTTAAAGGTTGCTAGTACACGTTACTCAATATGTATAAATATTTGGAAATAGCCTTAGAACTGGCACCATTAAGCTTCCAAGCCAATTTTTTTGACACTTGTAGAGTACACTTTCGTACAAACTTTTGAACATACTTGAAGAAGACTACAATTAGCTGTTATAATGACGTTCTAAAGGATAAATATTTTAATACCCTATACCCATAAGATGGTATAGGGCAGGGATTCCCAACCTTTTTCAGTTCATGCCCCCCTTGCAAGGTTAGCAGAATCTGGCGGCCCCACCGAAAATTTCGCTCAAAAACGGAAGAAGGCATTTTTCAGCTCATTCTTTTTGTTTTGTTAAGAATTCGCCACGTTGACAAATAAAGAGAACATTTGTTTCATTGGAAAAACCTTACAGAGATTTTGGACTAATCAGATCAGCTTGGATTCAATTTAAATTTATGAGCAGTTCCAAAGCTTACATTTAGCTCATTTGAATATTGAATTGATTCCACACTTAAACTATAAAACAAGGCTTCAGTGAGCGGGCGATTCGTCACACCATGCAACGTTTGAGTTTGACTGATATGAAGTGAAGAAAACGTAGCAGCCACAGCTGAATTGGATATTGCCGGAGAGCTAGATTTGGCCCTACATCCCTACTACATTGGTTCAAGCAAGAATTGAGGCCGCATGATCATGATCATTTCATAAGACGGTTATTGCCCGCTGAAAATGTTGCCTGATGATGCGGTTTTAGACCAAAAACTCATTTTCCCTGGCGAGATCCATTTTTTTGCCTCAGCGGAGCGTCAATAAGCAAAATTGAAATCATTATGTGACAAGATGTATTTTATGAAGCATCATTTCAATTTAACTCAAGTTTAACAGGTAGTGCACTCCTGGTTTTTCCCTCGGTCTATATTCCTAAAACTATTTCAAACAGACTTTGGACAAAGGCTTCTCGTTAATATATTGTGGTTGCAGCGATTTAGATTTTTGTTCATGATTTGAAGAATTTTACCAGCTCATGGCCGTTGTAATATAATCCATCACATAAACACTCGAGTTGAGCCCACGCCCCCCTTTGTCAACCGTCAGGCCCCACTAGGGGGGCGCACCCCACCGGTTGGGAAGTACTGGTATAGGGTATATTGTTTTTGTTACGACGATTTATGTAACACCTCAAAGGAGCCACCGGAGGTATGACAAAGTATATAAATAAATGATCAGGGTCAGTCCCTCTGATTCGAATAAGTCATGTCCGTGTGTCTGTCCGTCCGTTCGTCTGTCAGTTCGCACGATAACTCCCGAAATAATGAAGTTAGCGTTTTGAAATTTTGGCCCAACGATTGTTTTGGTAAAAGCTTGGTTGGTATTAAAAATGGTCCTAATCGGTCCAAGGGTTCCCCTACCTCCCATACAAATGACCCCTCCGGGATAGTTTAATTCGGCCATATTTCTCGACACAATATCGCTTGAAATTTTCATCAATGCCGAATTTGACATATGCTTGACGTTGTGGAAAGTGGAGAAGGTCTGACTATCTCTACCCCTACATCCCCTACAAAGCAATATTCCGTCATATCTTTTGATAGAATGTCGTGAAAAACTTCAAATTTATAGCAAATAATAGGTGCTTGATGCCTTTATAAGATATTAAATATGTATGCGAAGTCGACCCATCTATTCCTTCCCCCCTTGAAAAAAATGAAATTGAATATTTTCGGTTTTACGCGCATATTAGGTACAAGCTGGCCCGGCGAACTTCGTATCTTTTAAATGTTACCAATGTGTGAGTGCGGCAAAAGTACTGAACTCCGCGAATGTGTTGAAAAGATACAGGCATAGTCTAAGAAAATTGAGCCAAAATGTGGCCATCGAACGGCATGATCTTGAACATATTGTTAATACTTACACAAAATCTCACGGCTGAATTAGCTGCTTTTCGAGAGTTATACAGCTTTTAAAAAAGGTCTAAAATAGAAAATAGTCTAATTTATTTTTGAGTTTAGCACCGAATTTCCTAATCAAATTCTAATGTGTTATGTATATCATTGCAATAGAAATTTGATGTAGTCTTTTTGCCCTCATATCATTTTTCTGTATCTTTTGCCATTTTTTAAATAATCCCAAAAAATCGAAAAATTACCCCCTTTCCCCCTTTTTATAAGGTTGCGGACCCCCATTCGCTTGGGACTTTTTTTTCCCATAATCCGGGGGCCATTACAAACCATCTTGCAAAAAAGATTCCAATGTAGGATTTTGGCCGACCAAATATCCTAACTTTCTTAGACTAACAAAAACATCAGAAAATGAGCTGCCTTGTTGATTTTTCTCGGTCGATTTTCCAGATGTGTCTCCTACTGAGGATAACACTTAGTCAGATGTTTATTTGGAAAATACACAAAAATCCGCTAATCTGCGAAAAGGTGGAAAATCATTTTGGCCTTGACGATTTTTTTTGCAGATATTTCAGTAGGAATAGGGGTTCTTGTGCTGAAGGGACCGAATTACTGAGATCCGCCAATTCGTGCAGAGAAACAATGTCCCAGATATCAAATGCTATTGGGTTATGGGGGGTGTAAGCCATTGAGAGGGGTTTCTGAAATCCGTTCCAGGAATATTGGCGATGGATCATGGAATTAGTCCTTTTTTCTGAAACACGGTAATCCGATCAAGAAATATAGGCAAACGTATGGACAAATGACTGCCTTCATAACTTTCCAGATGTTTCGTTAGCAATAGTAGCATAGCTATTTGGGTTGGTTATAAATTCGGGAAAAGGAATCACAGAAATGTTAACATTCATTCAAGAGATACGTACTCGTATAGGCAAAAGTTGTACATCAAGTAATTTTGTATTGGCAAATTTTGTAAATTTTTCGTTAGAAATTCTGGTCATCAGTTATATGGAAGCCGTGTAGGGTGGAGTCTACCGAAATTGAATAGAAATAGGCAGAAGAATGTAAGAAAGAGTTTTCATCATAATCTTGCTCACTGTAAATTTTCTACATGTTGAAATCCGATAATTCGGTCAGTTGATGTTGGAGATCAATCTGGTGGGGCAAATTTCCTAAACTGTACTCATTGGGAACTTTTCACTCTTGAATGCTTGTTTCGCTATTTAGGGTGTCGTTTCGCCCTACTTTCAGATGTAACTACACGCCAGGGTGGTGCAAAATCACTAAGGTCATCAAATTTGTTTGTGAAAAGCATAAGAAAATGAGGAAATTAACAAACTCTTTTAGTATTTTTCTCCTGCCTATTTTTCTGATTCGGCAGTAGCAACTCTTTTATCGTGAAAGTAATTCATTTAGTGGCAATAGATATGGCAAAACCAATTCAGTTATTGCAAGTGGGAGTTTTTCAGTTGCATGTAGAATCTTACTTAAATAGACAATTCTATACTTTCAAGCAATTGCTTCAAAAGTAGACTACTGGCCAATTTTTCAAATTGTGAACAGTTGTACCCGTTAAAGAAAAAAACAGTACAAAATAATTATTCATCCATCATCCTGAAATCTAATTCAACAAAGAAGGAGATTAAATGCATATATAGGCAACTGGACTGTGAATCCCAAACTTCCAGCGGTTTATAAGCTATCCTGCTGATCTTGGTCGTCAATTTGGGGGGAGGGGACGGAATTTACTGAAGTCGGAAAATCCGTTCATGATATAGACAAAAGCTACATAAATAATTTTTGTATTGGCGAATTTTGCAGAATTTTTGGCAGGTGTTCCACGTACTTGGTCGTGGTTGATAGGAGGAGTACAGAGTGGCATTTACAAATTTTCGCTTATCAATTCAGGTGAAATAGGCTGAATAATGTAAGAAGAAATTGCCTTCAAAATTTTGCTTCAACTTATTCCGATGAATAGGGCAGAGTGAGCAATACGGTGGGGCGAATTAACTGAAATCCTCTAATCCGTCTAGGTGATTTTCGAGACTAAATTCATCTCAATAGTTTCGAACTTTTACTGGGTTTAGTACAAATTAACTGAAATAATAGGATAAGGCAAAAGGTTTCTTTAGCTTTCCAGCCTTTCCAAGCGAAAGCAAAATTTGCTGAAATATGCAAAGGCTGAGGAAATTGAACCGCTTTCACATTATTATCGATCGATTTTTGAATGTTTCAGAAGCTGTTCGGTTGGTGCTTATGGAAGAGAGAGGGGACGGGAGAGATAATTCAGCGGAAGAACGGTCATTTGATAAACATACATATAGCCAAACAAATGAAGAATATAAACTGCTTTCACAATTTTTCTCGGGTTGCAGATGTCTATATAGGTATTCTGCTATTGAGGATAGAAAATCATTCACTGCTGATGAGAGCGGTGATAAATCAGGCGAGGGACAGAATAGAACAAAATCCGCTAATCTGCTCAAAAGTATGGTCTTCATAAATTAACACGTTGCAAATTTTTCGCATGTCGCAACTTTTGACAGTTCGAGGCGGAAACCAAGGAGGGTCCAATTTACTAAAACTACAGTTGAACCTCGATATCTCGAAGTGTCAAGGGACCAGAAAAATTGTTCGAGATATCGAAAATTCGAGTATTCGAAAACACTAAAACAAATTTGACATGTTTATGTTTGTCGTTTTTTTAAGTCTTTTCTCTAGTTATTCGGCTTATCGAAGTTACAAAATACATTCGGGCCAACAATTTTCGGAAAATTCGGCTAATCGAAGTCACAATTATTGTGAAATCAGCATGTTGTTAGGTTGCTTGACAAAATTTGTGGTTGATGCGGCTTATCGAAGTCAGAACACGTTTTGGGACCGACAAATTGCTTCGAAATATCGAAAAGTTCGGCTAAAAGAAATTATAGTTATGCAAAGGTTCGTGTTGTCGAGGTTTGACTGTACATAGAATTGTGAGGGCTAATGTGGGGAAGACCTGTCTTCATTGACTCTGTCGTTCAAGTGTCAATCCAGTCAAAGATATTTATTGAAATCCGCAAATATTTGACGACAGTTATTAAATTTTCAGAAAAATTTGTTTTCATAATTTTGCCTTTTGTGAATTTTATTCGTGTTTCAATAGCAGTTATTCTCTTGTTCGGGGTATAGACATATCCGATGGACCTTATCTTACTGAAATCCACTAAGCTATTCCGACGATAGAGACAAAGGTATGAGAATGAAGCATTTTCACAATTTTAGTAATTGTAATTTTTACTACGTTTCAATGGATACGTATTGTAGTATAGGTGACCATATACTCTTCACTGAGTAGAGACCAATGATTTAGAGTAAGCTTACTGAAACTCTGTAATTCGTTTAAAAAATATCGGAAAAGCTTGTGAAACACAACTAACAAAATAAAACAAACAAAACACCAGTATAACTATATGGATAGGTATCCGGTGAGGCAAAATTTTCTTACATCACCTTATTACCTAAAAATAAAGCCTAAAATTGGCTCTTGGCGTTGCAAATGACGGCCAAAGGCCACACAAAAGCTGCATTTTAAACTTTTCTTATAGGAAATTTTATTATTGTTTTTTTTTTTTTTAGAAGAGAACAATGCGGAATAGCAAATTAACCTGCATCGGCTTATCCTTTCAGGAGATAAATGCCAGTTTTGTAAAAAAAATTCTTCTTTCTTTCTTTCTCATTGTGAATTTGTTTGAGTTTCAATTTCATTCAGATATTCAGGATGAGGATTAAATCAGCAGGGCAATATTCCAAAATTACGTCAAGACATTCAAGTAATATAACCCAAAATATAAAAAAAAAACTCATTGTGAATTTTTGCTCATTGTGAATGTTCGGCTTATTTCAATGGGTAAGGCAAATTCAGTGGAATCAATTTACTGAAATCCAGGACTCCAACTCATTTATGAACTGTACGAAAAGGAACTGTTTTTATAATTTGATCATTGTGAATACATATTTTGCATGTTTGAAAAATTACTCTGCTATTCGTGGAGGAGACCTAATCGGTTGCAGTTCTGTTCGCTAAACGATCAAAAAATAAAGACAAAATTATGAAAAAAAAAATTTTGTGAATTGTTGCCTATTGTGAATTTTCTGTACATACATATACTGCTTGTATAGACCAACCTGTTGGGGTACACTTACTAAAAATCCGTAATTCGCCCAAGAAATACAGGAAAAGGTACGATAGATAGATAGATACTTCCGCTCATTGTAAATTTCTCATATGCATCGATAGTTGTTCCTTCAATTGGGCTAAACACCAATCCTGTGGAGAAAATTTACTGGAATCCGCTGATACAATCAAGAAATATAGGCAGAAAAAGCCAAAAAAGAATCCTATTGTAAATTTTGGCTCATTGTGAATTTTTTGAATGTTTCAATAGTTATTATGTTATTCCGGCCCGAGCCAAATCCAACGAACCAAAAATCATGAAAATCGGTTCAGCCGTTCTCGAGTTATAAATGGTGTAACTAACACGACTTTCTTTTATATATATAGATGTACATGGGTATAGGGTCACTCATAGTGCTATAATTTTATGTACTTAATTTCGTGTTCAAGACGACGTTTTGCGGTCAGACTCAGTTTTCCAGATATTTACAAAAAACCCGAATTTTTACGCCTTTGCCACCCTTTCCCCCTTAACCCATGACGCAATTTAGTCTAACTTTTTACTGTGTGTACTTCGCTTGGCAGTGTTATGAACAATTTGGCATCCACAATTTCTTTTTGTTTTGAATGTTTGGGTTTGGGTCTTTTTTGAGCCAATTGTACTATACTACTGTAAAAGGATATTGACCAATCTACCCATATTCATTGTAATATTAAGGTTAAAAAATTGTTCGTTCCAGCAACAATTTTCTTTTTTAAATCAGGAAACTAAATAAAGAAATAGAAGAAAGCACCTACAAAAAGATGAAAACTGCATAAAATTACGTGAAAATCGATTATTTTAGATTATAAATTTAAAATAGCAATTCATTTGAAAGGGTTGACCAATATGTTTTTTTTTTTTGCATTGAGCACTCTGTCCCCGTTAAATGATTCATAAGCAATAACAAAAAATATGTAAAAGCAGCTAAAGGGTTAAGAATTGGGGGTATATTCCTCACAACTTTTTTGCTGGAAATTACATGAGGAATCACAATCCGGTGCGTTTATGCGGAAGTTTCCGGACACCCTGTATAACAGATACATATAAGAATGTTTTTTTCTTTAAAATGAATGTTATACAAAGGGTGTCCGCAAACAGCCGAACAAACGCTTAAGAAATTTATTTCCCATGTTGATGTTGTTTCCAATGAAAGGTTACGGAACGCACACCAAAGTGAGGTAGGTGCTTGTAAGATTATTTTAAAAATTGGCGCACAGCCTTAGGATCATATCTTAACAAAACTAAGGATTTTTTGGCAATATTTGCATAATGTTACCAGAAAACATGAGGAAAAAATTCTACTGTGTTTATCCGATACTTTCTCGACACCCTGTATAACAAGGGATAAACGAATGTTTCTTGCGAGGGCTCTTTTTGTTTGATTTGTAGATGAATTTGTTTTTCTACAAAATCGAAAAAATTCCATGCGACAAAATCATTTGTATTACGGCTGAACAATCATTTTTCCGGGGTTTTCCTTCGGCATTTAACTAAACAACTCCTCACCTCCAGAATATACAAAATTTGCGGCCGTCTAAACAGCAATTACACTTTTCTTTACAAATTTGTTCGTGAACTTAGCAATTCTCGTATACTACCCATATACTAATAGGTCGATTGTGATGTAGATGCGCAGAACGAAAAATTTTCGCACAGCTTTCCGCGTGATCTAGTAGTCTATAGTTTTTCTGTCGGTCCCGAAGCAAAATCGCATACAGTAAAACTTCCCTATAACGGACACCTACGGTGAATGAAATATTGTCCGCTATCGAGAAGTGTCCGCTATTAAGAGACAATGGTATTTAGTAAAAGGTAATGATAACAAAAGAATATGCCCGATGATCAAATGTTTATTTAGGAATTTTATGTATCAATAAGGGTAAAACATATAAGTAAAAAAAATAACATAACAAAGCCAATTCAATTAAATAATACATATAAATAAAAAATCCAGTATGAACATTTTCTTAGCGAGATGGCTCGAAGACGTTACATCATCCATATAACCTAATAGATGTCTTAGTACGTGTTTGCGATAATGGATTTTAAAATTTTTTAAAGATCTGGTCTGGTCTAAGGATTTGCACGCGGCTGTCGTGTTTGGTGGCAGGAATACGATTTTGACATTTGTTTATTTATTTGTTATTAAGTTTATTTGACCAGATCGTCATTATTTCACGTATCATCCACACCATGGCGTTGACATTGAAAAAAAGGGCAGTCTCGCCGCAGTTCCGGGATTTCGCAATTTCGAGCGCCTTTTCTCGAATAAGTGGCCCAGAAATTGGAATGTTTGCCGCCATGGCACGACAAAACCATTCGAATATAGCCGTGTCAGCGGTTTATGGGACGCTTCTCCCGTGTCTACCATATTCATTTAAAATGTCCTTCTTGTGCTTTAAAACCTTGCTAAGTTGAGTGATTCCACATGGAATCTTGTTGCTAACACGCATATACTCAACTTTTCACGTTCACTCAGCCGAATAATCTCAACTTTTTCTTTAAAGAGTTAACCTCGCAAATTGGACATATTTTACACTTGAAACACAAATTTTGTAAAAAAAAATCGGAATGCAACTAGCTGACAAAATCGATCAGGAATGTAGCCAAATTAATTTTTATGACCTTGATAGAACGGGAAACAAAAAAGCAAAAAAAAAATATCTCTTCAGATTTACACTAAGTCTGAAGCCAGAAAGAAAAAGCTCTTATTCCGAAAGTGCAAAAGATGTAGACAATTACTGATTGGAAGGAAAAGCAAACAAGAACAAACGAGGAGACGAAAGTTAAAGTGAAAATGCTTTTTTTGCTGAAAAAGTTTGTTTTCTTACATGTAGTGTCCGTTAAAGGATCCGGAGCTTCCCACCAACATTTCGTTGCGGAACAGGATCAAAATCGCGAAAACCCTCAAATTTTTGCTGTTTTTCCGTTATTTGGCCCCTAACTCTGAAAATATTTATTTCCGCGAAAAACTCTCCATGAATATGTTAGATAGCACATAATTACGCTTCTAAAGAGATAGCCCGATAAATCTAGGAATTGTAACGGAAAAAAATGGAAGAAGAAATTATTTGACGTAGATAGGTTCCGAATATGTACTAGAATATAGAATCACGTTTTTAGACCAAAATTTAATATGGCGTCATTCCCAAAATTTGGAATCTTTAAAAAATGTGAAAATTGGACATTGAACCAGTTTTTTCAATTTTTCGACCATTTTTATTAAAAATAAGTTATACATTTATATGGCAAGGTTGTAGAGAAGAAAATTCCGTACAAATTTCGGATAAAACATTTTTTTGTACCACAAACGTATCACGAACAGGAAGACGCTGAACACAAAAAATTTTTATTTTACTTTAATTTTATAGGGTCACTGTAATTTCTGCCTTTTTGTCGCACATTCCCATATGGTATCATCCGTTCAACTTGCAACTTGAGGTCCGGCCTTGAAACTTGTCGTAGAGTAAAACACTTCTTTTTGTTTCCCTTTTGCTGGTTTTTGAAGAAATATGTTGTCATTCATTCTTCCCAATTCTGTTAGTAAAACCAACAGATCGATATCCTCACAAACGATGAGAACAGTTCGATGTTGTCGTGAATTTAGGATGGCCGTTTCAACGATAGTGTTATCAGCGTCTTCAAACGCCTGTTCTGCTGTGATGTTGTTTCGTCGGAGGAACTTGACCAAAGGTTCAATAAAACGAGCCTTGTTTTTGGGATAAATAACACTGCTAAGCGTGATGCTGATCTCATTACCTCAACAAAAAGCAGATAAGATCTTGGAAATAGGATGTCACTAACACATCCTGCGGCCTTAGTCCAATGTTGGATTGTCGCGCCTGTTATTTATTTATTCTTCGGTGAATAACGAAAGTGGAAATGGTGTCAGCTCGTACGATAGGTGTTCTTCCAAAGAATCGTTGTTCACTGAGCTGATGCACATTCGCTGGAAAGGAAGCAAGGGGTCAATTGTTTATTTGCGACAAGTAAACTGCTATTGACATCGGAAAGCGGAGAAATAGTGTCTTTGCGTTTCAGAGGAAGTGAGTCAAATGTACTGCCTATGACTGTAGACAGCATTTTCAGCCCTACTTGAAAAGCTTCTTGGCAATTAATGTCAGTGGTGCCGACGATTCCAGTACTCAAAGAAATTAATTCCTCTCGATCGGAAAAAGGATCATTTTGCGCAAACCAGGAATAAACCTTTTCCACGTCAGAATTATCACGCACTATTCGACTTGTTCTTGCATCAACATGCTCATCAGAGTTGACGATATTAACAGCACCAAGCTCTTCTATTTGGTGGCAAACGTTGTGCATGGCTATCATTCCAGTTGTAAAAGCCGTTGTCGTGCTTTCTGTGAGACCGCGTCCACCTTTAACTTTCATCAACCTCATCAAAGTTTGTTCAATTAAAAGATCAGTCCAAACCCCTGAAAAAAATTTATTGGCTCGCCTGACTGTGAAAAAAGATTTTTCAACATACTTTTCAAATTCTTCAGGAGTCATTACTTCAGGTAAACGTTCCATGTCCTGTAGATATAAATGGACGCTTTTCGCATAATTGAAATTACCAGTAGCGTGAAAAATCGGAATCATACGTCTTACAGTATCTAGGTGAAGAAACCAATTTCCGCTACGTTCAGCATCAATGTAAGTTAAGAAGTGTGATTAAATTGAAATATTGAATGATTGAATCCAATCCGCCATGGTCGACATTTTGTTCTTAAGCTACTGCGACGAATGCTAGAGATGGACTGCATTTGGAAGAAATCCGTTAATGTACGCAACGCAGCTGTTTTCAAGGCCGATCGACAAAGTAAAATAAAAAAGGGTTTTGTTCAGCGTCTTCTTGTTCGTGATACGTTTGTCGTACAAAAAAATGTTTTATACGAAACTTGTACGGAATTTTGTCCTCTACAACTTTGCCATGTACATAAATGTATAACTTATTTTTAATAAAAATGGTCGAAAAATTAAAAAAATGGGTTCAATGTCCAAATTTTTTACTTTCTATGCTTATTATTAGTACTAAATAATTATTTTACACAAAAGTTGATTAGACAAAAAGATAGAGAATTTAATTCTGCATAAACTTTTTTCTTACCATTTTAGCGAGAAATGAAAAATACGGCTGCAAATCGAGAAAATGTGAAAAATGAAAGATTCCAAATTTTGGGAATGACGCCATATTAAATTTTGGTCTAAAAACGTGATTCTATATTCTAGTACATATTTGGAACCTATCTACGTAAAAAAAATTCTTCTTCCATTTTTTTCCATTATATGCTTAATTTTTTTTTTTTTTTGTCTCTGCTTATCGGGCTAAGACATAAATATTAAAGATCCGTTGAGCGGTACTATTACAATTGAGAATTTAAATTTGCCATTTTTAACATAGTTCCATATTATGAATAAAATTTTGAGATTGAACGGTTTTTCATTTTTGGTCGCAAACAGTTGAATTTTTATACCCTTCGCTCATAGAGTGAAAGGGTATATTATCTTTGTCATGAAGTTGGTAACGCATTGAAGGAAGCATCTCCGACCATATAAAAAGTATACATAGATGATCAGCATGACTTGGGGAGTCGATTGGGCGATGTGCGTCTGTCTGTCTGTCTGTCTGTCTGTTGCGACGCGTTTTACTCGCCGAGTATTGAAGCTAGCAAGCTGAAATTTTGCACACGTGCTTATTATTATTGCAGGCTGTTTGTATGTTTGAATCGCCGAAATTGGATCACTGCGTCATGGGGCTGCCATGCAAATATAGCCCCCAAGTTAAGTTCTTCTAAGAAAAACTTTTTATATGTGTACCAATTTCAACCAAATTTCACTCAAATGTGTTTATGTTGATGACACAAAACATATGTAAGAATGGATCAAATCGGAACATGGGGTCATGGGGCTGCCATACAAACCCAACTCCCAAAATTAGGTTGTTCTAAGAAAAACTTTTTTAATTTTTATTTCAACGAAATTTCACACAAATGTATTTCTATTGATGACACCCCCCCCGTTTTGGTTTTTCTATGAAACATTTTTACACAAATTTCACAATTACAAATTAATGTGTCTTTATCAAAGCAACAAAAAAGGTCAAAACAAATGGAATCATACTATGGGGCCATGGTCCCTCATCCCCCAATAAAATTTTCTAAGTAAATATTTTTCTTTGCCCACTTTAGGGTTACCACCTCGACCACGACCCTCGCCCGGCACCTGCAAAAGGGAGGTGACCCCCTCCCCTCCCTGTGTTCGAAAAATTCTTTGCGAGTATGTATTGAATTTTTGAGGCGCAGTTGCTAAGAAGCTAAGACAGCCCTATGAAATAAAAGCTTAATTGATCAGATCAGCCTTTTCGATTGATAAATTAATAAATCCTTTGAAGGATTTTTCTTTAATGGCAGAGGAAAGTTTGGTAGGACACGTACACACTATCGATTCAAAAATGAGTCTACTATACCGGCTCTATAGAGTGATTATTAGCAGTGCTAATTGTCATGCGAAGGAAGGGTGAGGGCAATCAACAACTTCTTTGAATGAGTGAGAGTTGGATTATTACCGAAATAGCGCATCCGCATTATTTTGGACCGATTCGTAATAACAGAAGAGACCCAATCCATGATACGATCAAATAGAAATCGGTGGAGTCTTGCCTACTCATTCCATTCGCTGCACCACTTCCCTCGATCGATTACTTTGTATCCCGGCTGTCAATAAGTATCCATTGCAATTGATATCCTGGGAATGAACCCAATACATTCAGCAAAAACTTACCAAATTATAAACATTATTTGGTTGAAAGAGACTGCCTATTTTTCATTCTGAGCTGGTAGGAATTTATTGACTAAATATAACTCCACGGTCATCTGATCTTAAGCCGGCCCACACGGATCGGGGTTCGCCGAACCGCGCGGTGTAAAAGATCAAAGTTGTGTACAACACTCGCATGGAAGGAACAGAGGGGAGTCAACGAAAAAGTAACGTCCGTTGAATTACCCTATTGCCTCTATCCCTCCCAGTCGTGTGTTGTTCACAATTTTGATCTTTTTTACAGGACGGTTTGGCGAACCCTGATAAGTGTGGGGCCGACATTCGTCAGATTTTCATTTCAAAATATGTTTCAGATAACCCACAGGATCCGTACAATTTCTACGAAGATAAATTAGAGCAGCAGTGTTTTCGATAAAGATTCGATCCGGTCAAAAGCAGGAGTCGTGCAATCTTGTGAGGCACAGCCATTCCAAGGCAATCAAGCTCTAATTTCAAATTTAAATATTTTTCTTGCTTAAACGCCAATATTACGTGCATAGCAATTTCAGTGACCTTTGATAACTTAAGTTTGCAGCGATGCAGAGTAACAAGAGACGTGTGACGAGATTCTTAGTTTCCACTGAATATGGTAAGACCACCATACCTAGGGACATACATCCACAGAAGTAATGTTTTTTTTTTAATTGCGAGTAAACATTTAAGCCGCCACCTATCGCAGAATAGACTATAGGAACTCTTGAAAAACAGACATTGGAAAACTAAATCAAACTCACGATCGTCACAAGGGTGAATATTTTTAAGAAAAGCTTGGCTACATATTTCAATCTAAGCGCGGCCCTTAAAAGAAACAGTTGCAGCTACGTCCCCATGAAAAAAATTTAGAAAAACTAAACTGTCAATTAAATTTTAATTTATAGTACTGACTTTTCAGAAGGACTACATTTTTCTACACCAAAGAGCGCGTCCCGGAAAAATTTTCCTGAACCCGGCGTCCCGGCCGCACCTTCTAGGCCCGTCACTGCCGAGCGAGGCCCGAGCAGGTGGCAACCCTAGCCCACTTATTCCAACCAAACCCCACAGAAATATTTTTTTGTCGACGAAACGGAACTTTTGTGAAGACGGAAGGAAAAGAATGTGGGGGGGGGGGGGGGGGGTTAAATACAAGTCCTAAGTACGCCCGAAAAAAACTTTTAGTCCAAGAAGAGCGAAGGGTATCCAAATTTCGGCCGCGCCCGAAATTAGCCTCGGTCTCGTTTCTTGTACATTATGTATTTTGGGGTGCAGAACCTGAATCCGTAACTTCCCACCAAAATTTCGTTGCAAAACAGGGTCAAAATTGCAAAAAACGCAATTGTGTTTTCTCTAATATTTTCATGGACAGGTTTTCGGAGAAATGTACACTTTCGGAGTTATAAACAAAAAAAACCGGAAAACTCCGCAAATTCAGGGTTTTTTCGCCGCTTTGACCCTGTTCCGCAACGAAATTTTGGTGGGAAGCTCCGGATTCGAGCTCAGCCTAAGAAACAAAAAAAAAACATTTCTCCACCACACTTTGCAATCTGAAATCACCTAGTTACTACACTATTTGAATTATGCGACATTTAGCTATTTTTGACAATTTGTCTGTTTTCAGGGATTTACCGTATGAAAAGTCCCTTAATAAGTCAGTGATTATGCAAAATGTTTTATATACATATGTACATACATAGATATAAAATTAAGAATCTGAATAATATAACAAGTAACTGGATGAAATCAAATGACGCTATCCAGACTTTTAATTGGAAATGAAACGCAAACCTTTAAATATGTACATTATGTATGTATATCTGTTCATGCCGAAAGGGACGCCGATTTCAAAATAAGCGGTCCATATGGTATTTTTCTTGCCTACCTTCGACCAACGACAAAGTTCTTTGTCCATTTGGGAACTTTTGGTCCAATATTTATGCTAGCAAAATGAGTCTTGGGACCCTACAGATTCCAAAACAAAAAATCGCCTTAAGCTAATTTTTCATAATTGGTGCCCTAAATTGGGATTTGCATGGAGAAACTTTGACTTCGTAGTCTTGAAATCCATACCGGAGAGCAATTTTACAATTGGCATAAGGGGCATAAGGTTGCAATTAAATAGTCATCAGCAGGGCTGGCCCTAGGGTTGGGTGAACTGGGCGTTTGCCCAGGGCTACCACTTTCAGGGACCACCACTCTTAAGTGACCATTCAATTCTAAGGGCCACCACTTAGAATGGGTCTCACTCTCAAGGTGCCTCCACTCAACAGCCTTTTAACATATTTAATTAAATTAGATTGAAGTCAATGTCGCGCGATAATATAGGCTTAATTCCTGGCAACAGCTCCAAAATTACTAGCCCCGCTTTCATTTTTGAAAAAGAAAAATTGAAAAAAATTTATCCACAAAATAATAGATAATAATAATGAGAATGTGATTGGGGAATAGTGCGTTAAACTAATCTACGAACTAAGCAACAATTACAATCAATAGGTGAAAGTATACAGCCGCCCAGGAATATTTTTTTTAAATAAACAAAAATTAACGAAAGCATAGTTCCTTCAGACAAGGCGCTTTATTCATATTGAGATGATGATGATTAAATTTCGGAAAATAGATGAGTTTAAAATTCTGGAATTCAGCGTCTGAAAACTTTCGTTTAAATTAATTCGTTGATTTTGTGACTTATGGCACTGTTCTTTTGAAGCAACTTGGCGGTGGCCGTGTCTTAAATTGAAACTAATGACCTGGTGAACTGCCAATTGGTATTATCGTCCCTTTTTGATTTATTTATGATTGCTTTCTACTTTCCAGTTGCGGTGATTTTGGAAGTTCAAACCCCCTCTGAAATTAATTGATGGTATACAATGAGTACAGGTCGCATAGGAAATAGAACCACATACAACTGGTTGTTTGGGTTGGGGCAAAACTGTTGTATTCTACAATCTCACTAAATATATTTCTGCAAAAGTTTCTAATACCCCAAAAAGGGTATTACATTTTACATAATTTGCAAAAAAATGCAGTGTCCAACATAAATGCAAGAATAAAAATAAATACAAATTTTTGACTCGGAGAAGCTGTTGACATTTATTTAAAATCGGTTTTTCTAAAATTGTTAACGATTAACATGAAATAACATAAAAATTTTGTTTGGGTATTGGTAAGCGCCAGCATCACCGATTTGGTCCAGGGCCACTACCTTGCTAAAGCCGGCTCTAATCATCAGATCACTCATTCACTTAAAACAAAGCTTTTTCTAAGGTTGTTGAGTGTATACCTTCCCAAATGTAAGTTTTTTCTTACTTTTTGGTCAAAACAATAAGTGTGTTTTTTTTTATTAAATACTAGGGGGCTTCGCCCCCTGCTCGCTACGCTCGCCAACCCCCGGGGGCCGAGGCTAATTTCGGGCTAACTGGGCAAATAAAAATATTTACTCTGAAAATTTTATTGCGGTTGCGCGAACATTACCCCACAGTACGATTCCATTCGTTTTTAACTTTTTTGTTGCTTTGGTAAAGACACATTAATTCAAAGTTTTGTGAAATTGGTGCAAAAAATGTTTCTTAGAAGAACGAAAATGCGGGTTGGGTTTGTATGGCCACCCCATGGTCAGATTTGATCAATTCTTAGAAATGTTTTGTGTCATCAAGGGAAACACGTTTGTGTGAAATTTGGTTCAAATTAGTGCACAAATAAAAAAGTTTTTCTTAGAAGAACTTAATTAGGGGGTTAGGTGTGTATGCCAGCCCCATGACCCCATTATCCAATTTGATCAATTCTTAGATATGTTTTGTGTCATCAAGAGAAAAACGTTTGTGTGAAGTTTGGTTGAAATTGGTGCACAAATAAAAAAGTTTTCGCTAGAAGAACCTAATTTGGGGAGTTAAGTTTGTAAGGCAGCCCCATGACCCCATGGTCCGATTTGATCCATTTTTATATATGTTTTCTGTTATCACACATTTGTGTGAAATTTTGTTGAAATTGGTACACAAATAAAAAAGTTTTCCTTAGAAGAACCTAATTTGGGTAGTTGGGTTTGTATGGCAGCCCCATGACCCCATTGTCCGATTTTACCGATTCAAACATACAAACTGCCTGCAGCAAAAATAAGCATTTGTACAACATTTCAGCTTCATAGCTTTTAAATTGGCGGAGTAAAACGCGTCGCAACAGACGGATAGACGGACAGACAGACAGACGGACAGACGGATATCGCTTAATCGACTCCCCAAGTCATGCTGATCATATATGTACCTATACTTTTTATATGGTCAGAGATGCTTCCTTCAATGCGTTACAAACTTCATGACAAAGTTAATATACCCTTTCACTCTATGAGCGAAGGGTATAATAACTAGGGGGCTGCGCCCCCTGCTCGCTTCGCTCGCCAACCCCCGGGGCCGAGGCTAATTTCGGGCGCGGCCGAAATTTGGATACCCTTCGCTTGGGCTAAAAGTTTTTTCGGGCGTACCTATGACTTCTATTTAATCACCCTCCTCATTCTTTTTCTTCTGTCTTGACAAAAGTTTTGGGCTTGGTTGAAATAAGTGGGCAAATAAAAATATTTACTCGGAAAATTTTATTGGGGTTGCCGGAGCATGACCCCACAGTACGATTCCATTCGTTTTGAACTTTTTAGTTGCTTTGATAAAAACACATTAACTCAAGGCTTTGTGAAATTGGTGTAAAAAAATGTTTCTTAGCCGAACCAATATGGGGGGTTTGGTTTGTATGGCAGCCCCATGACCCCATGGTCCGATTTGATTCAGTCTTACATATGTTTTGTGTCATCAATAGAAATACATTTGTGTGAAATTTGGTTGAAATTGGTGCACAAATAAAAAAGTTTTTCTTAGAAGAACTCTAATTGGGGAGCTAGGTTTGTATGGCAGCCCCATGACCCAGTGATCCAATTTGGGTGAATCAAACATACAAACAGCCTGCAACAATAAGAATCACGTGTGCAAAATTTCAGCTTGCTAGCTTCAATACCCACTGAGTAAAATGCGTCGCAACAGACAGTCAGACAGACAGACAGACGGACATGCTCCAATCGACTCCCCATGTCATGCTGATCATATATGTAAACTTTTTATATGGTCGGAGATGCTTCCTTTAATGCATTACAAACTTCACGACAAAGTTAATATACCCTTTCACTCTATGAGCGAAGGGTATAAGAAGGAAATGAGCGTTTCTCGCATGCCACCCTGTTTATAACATGTTATGAATGTTCTCTAAAGAGCAATCAACCTACATAATAACTAAACTCAAATTATCGCCAAAATGTATTACCACCCGTTCCAAAGAATATTCTCAACGGATGCGAAAACACAATTTCTATCAAAATTACCCCCGGAATAATGCTGTGTGTGTTGATATCCCAATAAATTGTCATAAATTCCCAAGTGAAAGATGTAATATTGTCCTTTCCGTATCACTCCATCCCATGTATCGGCTCGATATGAATCCATTCAAATTGCAATATGGACATGACGGAAATAACGTATCAATAACACATCCTTCATACTCTCTCATTCAGAAGAGTTTGAAAATTTCATTAATGAAACAATAATTTTAGTCCAATCTGCATATTATCGAAAGCCTGTTTCCCTTTGGTGGAAAATGTTTTCTGTGTATATGGATTTTGGAGTTGTGTGTCTATTTAGTCTTTTGTCGACGTGTCTCGTCTCTGTTATTATACGCTTTACGCCAAACGACAACGACAGGACAATATACCAGAAGCGATGTTCAGAACGTAGCATGAGAGAGAGATTTTATTATCCCAAATAGTGTAATAAATTCAAAGCATAATAACAATAAATCCCACATGTGACTTGCCGCTTGTATAGTACTAGTATCCTCCAGGCCACCACCATGCCATAGTATCCAATAATATTGACCTATGACTATATATGGGAGACCGAGCAACAACAACAACATTGCAACCGACCATCGCAACAGCAACAACAACAATAGCCTCTGAATCGCCTGAATCCGTGACAGGACCCCGGCATAGCATAAATAGAGTTAATACCAAAATTCTGTCGAAATATTTGCCAACAAAAATGGCAACCGTTGAATAGATGGCGCTTGATGGCGTGTTAAAGTTAAAGAGACAGTAATCCACGCCAACATATGGTCTAATGTGCATGCATAACGAGAAGCTATGCATAATATGTACATAGACACTCACAGACAATTTGGACGTATCCTTGCAAGGAGAAATTCGCACGTACATATATAATATGAAGGCGGTTTTGCAAATTTTCGCCTCTCGCAAAAGAAGTAAATTTTCTAAATGGTGGCAGAGCATTTCCGTGTTTTTGAGACATTTGAAAATTCATATTCGGGAAGCCGCCGTTAGGCATGCTTCTAGACATACATATTATATACTCGTAATTTTACATTTACATATTACACTGTCAAATAAAGTTTGTCCAATGAGTCACACAAAATTTGACCAATTAAGCAATAGGGCCAACAAATAACCAATTTGTTTGACCAATGACATTAAAATAAAAATACCGCTTGACTTCCTGGCACCGTTAGGAATGCTTCAATCAAAATCAACCTCTGTCATATTATTCTGGAACCACAAGAGCTACAAATTTCCCATACACCACTTTTCAGCACATGTTACCGTTATCGAGATATTAAATAAAACTGTTTTTGAGGATCTTTGACCATCTGAAACACCGCTAGCGGCACTCGTACAGACGGAGACTTTCGGGGTATTGTTTAGGACCTCAAAAGGAAGGGAGCCGAATGTTGGCAAAACTTCAATGATTTCTCGAACAGAATGAATAGGGCCACTGCTGGCTATGGCCTCACCAGCTTCGCCTGTCACTGGTCCCGCTATGATGTCAGCTGTCATCGTTTTCCGCTCGTACATTTCGTTGACGGCACATTCAGCATTGGAATTTGTCGGTGCTCCATGAACACATACCTCTGACGAGTAAGAGTGTCCCACATTAGGATGTATATGGTTCAATCGATTGTCGTGAGACACCGTACTGGCAGCAATGGATTGTTCCGTTACTCCTTCTTCTTTTTAGCGGTGCAGAAAGGGGTGAAACCTCTGTGCATCTATGTGGGTACGAGTTATGGTTCGTCAATGTTTGTGTCCGTGAGGTCTAAGGATAAATACATAGCTGCTGCGAAAGGGGTTTTCCAACAGCGATATAGGGGTAAGATCAGTGGGCGCAGCGGGGCATTGAAACAAATGACCCACATCATGAGGAGTACCATCGCTATTTGGACAGATGTTTTGGATGTCCGGGTTTATGCGAGAAAGGTACAGATTAGGGCGTCAACAAAAGCCCGACCGAAGTTGAGCTAGTGTTACTCTTGTGGCTCTCGGGAGCCTAATCTCCTCAGGCGGAATTGGTGGTGGGCGCTCTGAGAGATTCTATTCGCACTTAAGCTCGCAATGGACCGATTCACTTCTTCAGTATGGATCGCTGCGATGGCAGCTCGGTATGTAACTTCATCGTAAGGGTCCCGTTTGTATCCCTGAACCTCTCTCTCAAGGTCTCGTAAACCACGCCTGACATGTCGTGGGACGATCCTCACGATAGCAACCAACAAGATTAGGAGATTGTGGTCACGAATTGGCATCAATTTTGTCTCCTGGTGTAAGTGATCCTGGGCAGACATCAGAAAGCAACCTGTCGCTATGCGTTGAGCAGCATTTTGTCAGACCTGAATTTTGGACCAGTTTGTGTCACATAAACTATGTGTCCAAACTGGGGTTGCATAATCAGCGGCCGCTCGACCCACCGCTTTATAAGTAGCTAGCATGGTTTCTTTATCTTTGTTCTGGGTGCTATTAGCTAGAGCTTTTAGGATTTTATTCCTACTGCGCATTTTCTCACAAACGGATGCTGCGTGCTTCCAAGACGTCATCATGTTCTCTATATGAAGCCCACGAATTTTGGGGTTTGCTACAAAAGGAACATAATTGTTGCCAACACGTATATTAATCTCCCATCTAATGTCCTCCCACCAAGTGGTTAGAAGAGTCGCAGAAGATTTGGACGCAGAGATAGTGAGGTTTCGCCTTTGGAAAAATGTCTGTAATCGTCCTAGATAGCGATTAATTTGGAGGCGGATTTCATCCTCATCGTTCCCTGTGGCGAGTATTCCTTCCGGTGGTCTAGCAAGGCCGGACATGTAGATTTTAAACAGAATGGGGGAAAGTACCCCTCCCTGTGGAACACCTAATTTAATTTTCCTTGGCTTAGAACGTTTGCCACGAAACTCAGTGAAGGAGTGCCGACCAGCTAGATAGTTGGCAATCCAACGAATCTCTTCTGCAGGAATATGCATATTCAACAAGTTAGCGAGAAGCATTGAGTCATTGACCTTATCAAATGCATTTGAAAGGTCAATTGCCACAAGAATGTTCTGTGATGAGGACGACGTTGATTTCGCCCATCGCGAATGCGTGTAGTGATCGCATCGAGGACAGTGGTGGTACTATGCATTTTCCTGAAGCCATGCTGGTGAGGCTCTAGCTTCGCATGTGTAGCAAGAGTAGGGTGAATAAGGGGCTCCAGCGTCTTTGCGACAGGAGACAGTATCGTAATGGGGCGGTAGGATTCCCCGAGATTTGCGCTCTTCCCTGGCTTGAGACAGGGAACAAACCGACCTGTTTTCCAGATTTCAGGGATGGCAAGCGTGGAGATCGACAAGTTAAAGGCAGCCGTGGGATACTCAATGGCTGGAAGGTCGAGATTCTTCAACATGGCCATCGAAATGCCATCTGGTCCGAGGGCCTTGGGGGTTTTAGCATTCTCGATGACCTTTTTGACCTGATCCGCAGTAAACGCAGTATGGTGTCGGCATTTCGGATGCGAATCCGTCTTCTAATTTTGCGTTTTAGGCCGTCAGACTTGGGATGTTCAATTAAATGTTTATTGAACAGGCTCGCGCACTGAAGAGAATCGCAGGTTTTTATGCTGCCAAATTCAATAACCTTTTTTTCCCCTTTTCTTTCCTAGGATTGGAAAGGGCGCGAACAGTTGACCATAATTTGCTGACACCTTCATTAAGGTTGCAGTCATCGAGGTGCTGATTCCATTTCGCCCTCCGATAGTCTTTAACTTGTCGGTGGATTTCGGAGTTAAGCTCCTGAATTCTGGAAACATCAAGGTGAGCTCTTCTGTTGTTATCAGAATTTAATATTTATATTTCTTTCGGCCTTATGCACATTGGTAGGTGCTGGTAAATCGATGAACTTCGCCGACGAGTATGCTTTGAAACAGTCCCAATCGACTTTCTTGTGAATGACAAACGTTCGCTTCTCAGACTTAATCAGGTTCGCTGGTTTGTCAATTCTTATAACGATTGGGGGGTGATCAGATTTGAGGAATGTACATACGTACTTCCCATCAAGTAGCAGCAATTAGGCTGGCACTCACAATGGTTATGTCAGGAGAACTACTTCAAGTGCCCGTGACTCGAGTCGACGAGTCCTCGTTGAGTGAACAGAATTCTGAGGCGTCAAGTGATTCAGCGATATTAATACCCCTGGCATTGTTGTTGAAGTCCGAATGCCAGAGCTCATGGTGCGCATTAAAGTCGCCAAGGATGACCCTGGGGTCTCCGAAAAGGAGAGGAACAATATCGAAATGATAGCCAGAAGGGCAACTAGATTGCTGTGGAATATACACATTAGAAATGTCGATATTATTACTCTCTGATGGAACTGAGATGGCTTGGATTTCCGCCGTACCGTCATTAACTACATCTTATACACAGTAATGTACGGACTTGTGTATTAGGAAGGCAAGTCCACCTCCAGGGTGGGGATCATCCGTGTCTGATCGTATATTTGCGCAATATAACATATTCGCTATGGACGCGAAGAGATGAGTTTGCATGGTGCAGCGTCTCCTGGATGGCGGCGATGAGAATTCTGTTGGAACTCAAGAAGTGTATGATCTCAGGGATTTTACGTTGAATGCCATTACAGTTAAACTGTAATATGGATAGTGGAGTGAAACTTGCTGAAGGAGGAGGGCCAGGCGTAAGACTAGATCTGGCATTCCTTATCGCATTGTTGGGCTGTGTAGGGGGCTGTAGAGGAGAAGGTGGGCTGGATGCAGCCCTAGGATGCCCAGAATTTATACAACCTACCGCGACATAGGCCAAAGGAATGCTTACCCTGTCTGCGAAACCCCGAACACCTGAAGTGAACCCATTCCATACAGCAATTACACTGCACTGATCTCGCATTCCAACCGATTCGTTGGTTGCAGACACTACAAATCCATACCCGTGGGCCTGGATTTGTTTTAACACCGGCGCGAATTATTAAGATTGAGTGCAGCCGCGCCGAGATGTAATGCTCCCAATATGACGAAAAAACACATAGCACAGACAAACACAACCTTCCTGCATCGTACCTTCAGGGCTCTTGGCAGGCAGGTATATTGGCAGCTTTTGGCCGTTTTGTAGAAAAACGGGTGTGGTCCGCCCCGAAGAGGCAGTTGCCGTACGACCACTTCCGTTACGCCTCGTTCGCATACATCTGCCGGGTAAACGTGTTCGTATGAGTGTAGTCCGGCCGCGAATTGTAGTGTAGTTATTGTAGTGTTTCGTTATTCCTCGTTCGCATACATCTGCCGGGTAAACGTATTCGGCGTTTGTATGAGTGTCGGCAGCAAAATGGCGGCCATGTGGATCTCCGTTGCTTTCCGTTCGCAAATATTTGCCGAGTAAACGTGTCCGGCACTTGTGTGAGCGTCGTTAGTCCCATTATCGTCGGACATGGTATTGATGGCAACAGAGAGTTCTCCGTGACTCCTCGGTCGTACACATTTGCCAAGTAAACCCGTCCGGCATCTGTGTTAGTGTGGTTCGTCCGGTTATCGTGGGACACAGACACAGCAACCGCGGCCTCCGTCGATGCCAACGATTGCACCAGCTTTCGCAACTCGCCAACTTCGTATGTGAGTCCAGTGATATCACCTCCTCCATTTTCCGAGTCGCTTTCATCTGTCTTACCAGCCTCGTCGTCATCATCATCATCCGGGTCACTAGTCATCTCGACTGTTTCGCCCTTACACGCAGTTTGCAGTCGAAACTAATTAATATCTCTCGCTTTACAATGTCTGCCCGATGCGAGGACTGTACGTAGACTGACTCACCTGAAGTTGGATTCTACTCTCCTTTCTTGATACGTGACAGGCAGTGCTGTCGAAGCTGCTACTTTAGTATCATGTTGATACTACACTCGGCCGCAAAACTATCGACTCAACCTGAAAGCGCGTGTATTTGTACGTGTATGATAGTTATTCATAAAAGTCCTATGTCGTTTAAAAGTTTGAAACCTTAGCTACCTGTTAGTACACTTTTAATCGATATTTGCTTCGCACTTTTTAAATTATTGCCACTTGTAACAAAAAACCCAGAAAAATTTAAATTTTAGGTAAAGGTCAGGTGAGGTAAACTACCCCTATAAAAGCGCCCGTAATCGGTTTCTCATTATCAGTTACATCAGGAAAGTTAGGTAACTTATATCTGAAGTAATTTCAATCACTTTTTTGTCATCAATGGATACGACGCCAGATCAGGCGGCACAAGTTGTAGTTGTATTGTCGGAAAATCATAGTCAGCGAACCGTCGCTCGCCGTCTTGGAATGAGTCAGTCTGCTGTCTCGAGATTTAGCAGGAGATTTCGAAAGACTGGTAGCTTTAATTCGAGACCAAGAGTAGTAGCTGTTAGTGTCTTCACAGTAAGGAGACGATTAAGGGAAGCGAATATAAATCGAAGACGGCCCGCCAGGGGCCCCAAATTGACTGCACGACACCGACAAGCGCGCCTCTTATTTGCTCGAGATCATCTTACTTGGAGCGATACGGAATGGAGCTCAGTATTGTTCACGGACGAGTCGAGGATGTGTCTACATGGCAGTGACAGAAGATGTCGAGTCTACAGGCGTCCAACTGAGCGATATGCGCAGTGCTGTTTCACTGAAACGGTTGCATACGGCGGCGATTCCTGTATGATATGGGCTGGCATTTCCTTGGAGGGAAAAATGGATCTCGTATTCGTGCCCACAGGAGGCCAAGGAGGAGGGCTGACAGCTAAGCGATACGTTACCGATATTCTCCGTGTCCACGTTGTGCCCTATGCAGCATTTATTGGCGAGAACTTCACTTTGATAGACGACAATGCCCGGTGTCATGCATCGCGCCTCACTCGACAGTTCTTGAATGAAGCCAATATGCCGTCACTTAACTGGCCTGCACGCAGTCCCGACATCAATCCCATTGAGCACTTATAGGACGAACTCACGAGAAGAGTCCGAGCCAGAAATCCAGTCCCTTCGTCCACTGAAGAACTAACCTTCACAGAGCGAAATGCATACAACTTTTGCCGTTATCCTGCTATAGCGTGAGAATTGGAAAACGTGTGAAATTTATCGCGATAAAATAAAACTGACGACCTCCCTATTCACTTGAACCAAATTTTTCACTTCATGAAATTTCACATAAACCCATTCTCTCTTGGCTTTCGAATATTAAATGCGCTTCGAAGATACAGGTATTAAAAGTAAATTTCCTTGAAAGTTGAGCCAATAATTAATTTAAACGGTACTTTGACCTGATTAAAATTTTGAAAAGGTGATTGTAGTATATTTAGAGTTTCCAACGGCAAGTTATTAGCTCAAGCTCAAAAGAAATTTGTTGCAGGATGAAAAGGACGAAAAATAATGTTCCCTTCCTTCGGAAAATCAGCTGAAATTCTGCTTTTTTTTGTGCTATAAAACCTCCATTACCATTATACTCATGGTTTTAATTTTAGGATGCGATAATCAATCTTTTGTAGGTATGGTATTTTGCATTCGCTGATTTCAGAATTTAAATTTATTCGCTCATTGAATATGACAGAACGAAGAATCCAAAAAATTAATTCGGAATATTTTGTTAAATTTATTTTAAAAAATCACATTTCAAATTTTTTCATGAATTTTGAATAATTTTAAATTTTGAAATCAGCGAATGCAGAATCCCTTCCATACAAAAGAATGAATGACAACTTCCCCAGCTGTAATTTATTTATGGAGTTTCGTTGGATTCCAGGAATACCTTAACAAATAATTCTATATGGATCTCTAGCTGATCAGATTTATGATTTTCATTTATTTTTTTAGATATATGTAATTTTTTCTCGATTTTCAACTTCAATTTTCGTCCGCGTTGTTTCGAACTGACAAAAAAAACTGAATAATTTTTAAAGCATAAAGCTTCTCTGTAAAATTTAAAGGTCCATCCAGACATATGAATAGGTAGACTTGGAGTGGTGGTTAAACAAAATAAAACGGCACCATTCACACATACATCTTCAAATGTCACACACCACTCAAGAAACTGCAGTGGCGTAGCTAACTTGGTTCCCTATAGGGTATTTATTTGGCGGGAAAATTTGAATGCAGTATTCCTTCACCTATTTTTTTTTTATTTTATATTCGAAATTAACAAATTTCACGGTTTCCAAAGCAAAAAAATGTATATCCTTTTCTTAAAAAAAGCGGATGTCACATTACACCTCCCTCTTCTCTTACAATACGCGCCAAATTACTTAATCCAACAGCATTACTTTATTAGTCGCTCCAAATCCCTGCACCCAATGCTATAGCGACACATATTTGCGCTCCGCTCCGCTCCCGCTCCGACCAATTTGAAACCGCTCCGCTCCAGCGCTCCGCTCCGACTAAAATTTTTTCGCTCCGCTCCGCTCCACGCTCCGCTCCGCTCCATTACAAAAATACAACAAAACTTCATTGTTCTTAGTAAATATTTATTATTTTCCGCGAATTATTCAATTTAACGTATATCTACTCACGTATTATAGAATATGACTTAACAGGTGCGTTTTATTCGATCAAGTACAGAACAGGATAGCACCAATTTCGTAATCCGGATCAATTATTGCAAGGGGTAATACGGATCATTGGAACATCCGGATTAGCGCAATCACGTTTTTCTAGGAAAAACAATCCAAACAAATAAAAAGGCGGAACAAAAGTCGATAAATGTTTTATTTGTTAGAAATTAGCCAGCATCATGTCAATTGCTAAACAGTCCCGTAAAAAATTACGAGACCAAACCTACCATTTCACACTGAAAATCTCAAATATCCGGATTTTAGAGTCAACATTGCTGCCGAAATCCGGACTTTAGAAGACATAGTGGAAATATTTAGTCGTCCAGATTAGCGTGATATCCGGATTAAAGGAGATCCGGATTACCGAGTCAAGACTGATTTATAAATGTCATTTCCAGCAAAATAGGTGCTGAATTCTTAACTCCTTAGCATTTAAAGATTTTCCAAAAATGCTACCACTAACACCTCCGTGGGAAAAAAATGTATATGCAGTAAGATCACAAAATTTTGTCTTTGAAGCTGTGTAAAACTGTAAAAACTAAACTGCTTATCCAATTTTTATGGGGTTTATTCTTAGGAAAAATTGTTGGGCCCAACCGAAAGAAAATATGTATATGTAAAATGTTAAATTTTTGAAAAATCTTTAAATGTCTGTTGAAGCTGAAGAGTAAATAATTTTTTTTATACTCCTTTTTGCTGGAAATATCACTAGGAATCAATCATCGCTTTTATGCGATAGTTTCCGGACATCCCGTATAGAACGAGATCTCTCAAATGGTTATGGAAGCTGCGCTGTCCTGTACTCCATCCAATAAAACGCACCTAATAACTAATTTAAATTAAAAAGGGCGTTTCATTTATCGAGTACAGGACAGAACTTTTCTGTCCTGGATGACCTTGAATTTCTTAATAATGAAGAGTGACAGGCCCGTGCGCAGGGGGGGTTTTGGGGGGTTGAAACCCCCCCCCCCCCATTGGCAAATGTTGCCAGAATTTCTTATTAAATACTATTGTTCTCATAAGGCAAAAATGTAACTTCATAAAAATGTAACTTCATAAAAATGTAAACTGGCGTTGTTAATTTATACCTTGCCAAAAGAGTTTTCTCTCGCCGCTAGACACCATCCAGTTCCGGACAGTTCAAGCACATTCGTGGTAGAAACTCATAAGTGTTGGTATGCAATCCGAAAAGCGGTATTTTCCCTATACCGAACGTAATGTAATTCAAAGATAAATGTAACCGCGCGGCATGTGTAGATTGTAGTGGGTGAACTATTGTAGGGCATTGCAGGGGATTTGTTGTTGATTGCGACATTTCAAGGCTCTAGCTGCCAAGGTTTAGAGGTTACATCCGTCAAAAGATGAGATTTTATGATGAATAATTCAGCCATTGTACTCTATTCCGATTCCTTTATCAACCTCTATAGGAAAATGCATACTAATGAAATGACTCAGCATGGGTTTTAGGTAGTTTTTTTTCCCAAATTTCATTAAAATCCATTTAACCCTTCTGTCAGCACAAAGGTCTGGCCAGACCTTTGGCACTATATTTTGGTCATAAAAGTATAGAAGATGAAATCGCAGCGACTTCATATTTCATGATATCCTAGAATAATATGTTTAGAAGCATTTTGCAAAAATATGAAAAAATCGGTTGAAGTTTTGAGTATGTTTTTGGTGATTTTCAATTTATAGTGCTTTTTGATACCCAATAGGTCTGGCCAGACCTATAGTTTTTCCCCCCATTCTTCTTTTGAGGTAAAAAGTGCAAATATGAAATGCTGTTAAAATCCTTCTATTTATAATGTAACAATGTCATTAAAATTCAATTTGTACTACAAAAGATAAAAATTTCTCAGATTTTTCTTTTAAAAGCCGTGAAGTTCGAGAAATAAGTATGCCTAATTTCATCACGTTTTATAACATCACCTAATCAACTGAGATTTGATTCAAGGAAATTCAAACCAGTTTTATTTCCTTTGTAATAGTTAGGACTAAGTATGAGAGACTTACGAACGTCTTTCTAAATAGATTTGATCAAGAAATTTACGAAAAATTTAGAATGAAATGATTTTCGCGCTTGAAAGTTCCATATTTCTTTCCACCTGCTTCTTTAAATCTGAAGGCTAATATCGAGGTAAAATCTACTAACAAAGCGCCAAATATTTGCCCAAAGATATTGGTATTGAAAAATGCGAACAAACTTTCTACTAGATATACGCCATCAAAATAGAGAAGCAAAAAAAGAGGAAAATAAGGGAAAAACATGTTTATAATAATACCACCTCAAAATATGTCCACTTAAAAACGTTACTAGTGTATCTACAAAAATGATTTTAATACTTTTATTGTTTAAAAATGGCAGTAAAGAATTGATAGAATGATTCTACCGATAAACATTTCACCTTTTCTAAAAAATAAAAAAATTTTCTCAGTAGGTCCAGCCAGACCTATTGGGTATAGAATATGCATATTGTAGTAGGTGCCGACAGAAGGGTTAAAACGGCGTTACAAGCCGTGCTCTGTGGCCATGATTGTTCGGTCACTAATCTGTGATATAAAGATTCATAGAGAGAGAGAGAGTTTCTAAACTCGTCATGACCCGCCGCAAATTTATTATTCAGAAGAAGATGATAAGAAACATTCTTATTGTATAATAATAAACTAACAATGCGACTAATAAGTGGTATGGCTGACAACCGTATCACACTCTTGTTGTCTTTGTAACGTTGACGATTACACATGCCACACGGTAGTCGTCAACGCACCATCGTCCACTAGGAGTTAGGGTAAATCAAGGTAGGTAAAAGCCTAGGGGAACGACATGGCATCCCTATCGTAACTATGAAGAAATCCTTATTCTCCTCGTGAAATATTGCCACCAGGTTTAGATAAGATTTATACCTCAGGCTCGTCCTTTGGTATTTGGTTTACTATAATTCGGTGACTCACCCCTCGCTCCGCTCAGATCTCACACTGTCAGTCTCGCATTAATGTACGTGTTCGTAGAGACGACTCTTGGGATGATCGCTCAGCGATCGTAGTTTTGCATCCAATTCCGAGCCATATTTGCATATTTTTGTAATGGTGTTACTTTCCATGTGTCGACCATAACATGTCTGTATAGAAAATATGCGCGTATAGTGGTCAGAACCGATGGTTTCACTGCGATCGCTGAGCGGTCATCACATGAGTCGTCTCTACGAACACGTACCTTTAGAGAATTCGCCAATATTTTTGCGAAGCAGTGCTGTTGCGAAATAGGATAAGACGAAGTGCAAGCGCAGCGAGCAGTGAGCTAATGGAAAGCAATTTGTTGCATTTAGATCTCTGGCTCGTCCATACATTTACTTAAATCCTATAGCTCGTCTGATAACTAAGATCTTGCTGTCTGTCGCCCTTTTCACAATTCGCCAAAAAGTTGATACGTAGCGCTGCTTGGAAATAGGATGAAGCGAGCGCAACAAGCGGTGAGTTAATGTCAGGCAATTCGTAAGCTTTATATTTCTGACTCGTCCATACATATACTCAGACCCTGCACCTCGCCCTTTACTCCACTCAGACCTCGCTTTATCTGTCTCGCTATTTAGTATTCGCGACGTAGTGCTGTTGCGGAACAAAGTAAGTCCAGCGAGCGGTAAGCCAATGGATGACAATTCGAAAAATTTAGACCTCTGGCTCGTCCTTAAGTTTACCTAAATCCTGTGCCTTGCCCTTCGCTTCATCCAGACCTCGCCATGCCTTTTGCGCTTTTCAGAATTCGCCTAAATTTGCGACGCAGTGATGGTGCTAAGAATGATAAGGCGAGGTGCAAGCGCGGCGATCGGTAAGCCAATGGACGCCATTTCGTGAAATTTAAACCTACACAGAGAGAAATAAATTTGCAATACCAACAAATCACAATTGTTTGATCCTGGTTTTGTTGCTTTGTAGCAATTCTTTTTTTACACCTGCAAATAAATTGGTACTACTAAACAACACGATTGATTGATATGACAAACCAAATTTTGTCAAGACAACTAAAAAATATTCTTTTAGAACGATTTAATTTTCTGGTTAAAATAACAAAAACTTTAGCTGCAATAAAATCTACAAATGATAAAGACAACGAGGACTATACCATTTGTTGAATATAACAAATCTTTTGGGCAGGGGAAATCAACAAAGAAAATTGCCAAATAATTTTATAATATGACACACAGTTTTGTAATGTTAACAAAAACTTTTGTTATCCAACAGACAGTCTTTCTATGCAAGTATGAACAAGAATGTCCAGAACTAGATCTTTTGTTAGAAATACGAAATTTTTACCATATCTAACGGTACAGTTTTTATAGGCAGGACATAAAAAACAAATCTTTGTACAATCTAGCTATTAATTTATTTGGAACAGCAAAGATTTTCATTTTTAGTTGCTCTTTTGTACGGGCATATTTGTTTTCCGAGTGTTGTGAAAAAAATGATTGTGTGCTAAAAATGGTGAAAAAGTGTTTGTTTCCAATAACTTATAAATTAAAGACTTATTTTGTGAGAAAGCAAAGACGCTGGCGAAAACGATAAAAATAGATTGTCCTAAATTAGGGGTGCAGATAAAATGTCGGGCCTAATTTTTCGAGTGGCGTTTCCAAAAGGTAAGACTAATGTTTTCTTGTGCTATAAGATAATTTGATCTTTTCATACCTTAGGTTTTACAAGACACATTTGCCGACAACGTTTGAACTAGTGGACAGGAAAAATTTGCATAAGCCGTACATGCTAGGATTATGGATTCAACTAAGCACTGTGTGGATATGATACAGGCAATAATAAATAGTCACTCTTCAATCTTCATTGATTTCTGATGCCACAATTGTAAGTCCAATATTTATATACTATGTATTTTGCAATAAATTAACTTAAAACTTAACTTAAAACATTTTAAACTCAAAACTTTAAAATCAAAATAACAGATATAAAATCATTATTTGTATATTCTTATAGAAAAACTAAACTTGGCATGCATTACACATTATTTGTTAGCGGCGATGGAGACCTGACTTCACGACGTTCTACATTGTAAGGTTATGTTTATATCTAATAATAAACTAGGTGTTACATTAAAACATTTTGTCATAATTTTTCTAATTTTAATAAAAAAATTATTGTATTTCAATAAACAGGATTATGTGCAACTAAGTTTTATTAAGACATTCAACGCTGATGACTTAAAGTATTCTTTGGCGTCGGCAAATACAAATGAAAAGACAGGCCGAATTGAGTTACAAATTTAATTAAAAATTTTATAAATTTGTTGTAATCAAATTTTCTCCTAACTTTGTTAATAGTGTTCTTATCAATCCCAAATTTCAATAGACGCTATATTGAAATTAGAGATTGATAAGAACACTATTAGCAAAGTTAGGAGAAATTTTAATTAACACGAATTTATAAAATTCTTTAATTAAATATTTGGTATAATATTTTGATTGAGACTACGAAAAGGTTTTGTATAAAACCACAAAACAGTTTTGTATAATTATTCAAAGAATTATACAATATTACCAACTGAAATTTGTTTCTGACAACTAAAATATTCGTAAAATTGACAAAAATTTTATTAATGCGGATTGGGTAATTGGTACAAAGTTTTAATTGATATCACCAATGGAAACTTCTCACCGTAACCAAATATTTAGTATAAAATTTGTTGAAATCGCAAATTGAATTAATCAATTTTATTTAAACTTTTTGTTTATGTCAACACAATTTTTATATAATTTTCCAAAAGATGTTTTGCATAAACAAACAAAATCGTTTTGCAGTTTCAACAAAAATACACCTATGACCAGAAATTAATGAAAACTTTTGAAACTATTAACAAATGTTTTTCTTGTAATCGACTAATCATTTCTCTCTGTGTATGACTCGTCCGTATAACCTGTAGCTCAGAATACTCTGCGCGCTCACACTCTGTCTGTCGTGCATTAGAAAAACAGCCAACATGTTTGCGACATAGACCTCGGACCTGGAACCTATATATATTACTCTAAATTTGCTTGCCAACCGAATTCCGCTAGTTTGTGTACAGCATTGGGCTTTTGGGAGTCTGGTCACCTTATAATAGCCTGTATATTTTAAACTTTAAATATACCTTTCAATGAAAAATTTGAATATATAAGTTAAACCCCCCCCCTTGGATGATTCCTGCGCACGGGCCTGAAGAGTGATGATTATGTTATGACTAAACGCAAAACCTCTTTTATCACAATAATACGAAATTTTGCAAGTCTCTCAGCGAATTCTTCGCCTTCAAATAGCCCAAAATCATCAATTCGTTCCATAAAATGACAAATTTCGTCGAAAAAAATCCTTTTTTTTTCCTCGAAATTTTTTGATTTTTTACATCGGAGCGGAGCGATCTTCAAAGCAAAATTCGCTCCGCTCCAGCCTGCAAAAAATCGCTTCACGCTCCGCTCTTTCGCTCCAAAATTTAAGGTCGCTCCGCTCCGCTCCATCGCTCCGCTCCGCTCCAAATCCCTGATTGGGTGGATTCGGTCACAGAACATGTTTGCAATTCAATCTAATGCTTGAAATAGAATAACCGCGTCAGCATCAGCATGGGCAGAGGCATCGGCATTGAAAAAGAACGAATGTGAAGGCGAAGTCGGATGCTATTACGCATATTGAAAATCTAATTCAATTGCAGATTCATGAATTTGTCATGAGAGTCTGTGTGCACCGTTTTTGACCCGTTTTGACCCACAATGACAGCAGCGGCAGAAGCTTCTGCCGCTGCTGTCATTGTGGGTCATCAAAGGCAAATGCGTGTGTTCTAAATTGAAATTTTTCTGCTGATGCCGATGCTGACGCGGTTATTCTATTTCAAGCATAAAGGCATGGGATTTAATTTTTTCCCATCAAGAATATATTAAAATATATCGTCGCTTCAATTCCAAACCAAAAACGGTGCACACAGACTCTCATGACAAATTCATGAATCTGCAATTGAATTAGATTTTCAATATGCGTAATAGCATCCGACTTCGCCTTCACATTCGTTCTTTTTGGATTTGAGCGACGATGTAAAATATAAAACTCGCCCCGCCAAAAAAACTATACTAGCAATGCCACTGGCGCTTTCTCAGCTGTCACTTCTAATTGTTCCTAAAGTTGTCAAATTTCCTTCACGCAATTGCTATTACACCGAGTTGGTTGGTTAGTTAGTTATAATTTCAATGTTCTTTTTTATAAAAACCGAACAAAATTGTTATTAAACACTTCAACAATGCATATAAACTAATCATTTACCCGTAAAAAGATACTCCTGTCGGATGCAGGCGTTTGGAGTTCGCACAACACTGAACAATGCACTTCATCGCGAGTTTGTAATGTTTCCGCGTATTATTAAGTCACTTATCACTTGTTGTTAAGTTCTACAACTATAACACCATTTCTAGAAAACTGTATACGGCGCAAAACAATAGTTATACACTTCAATCGATTAAAATTCGCGAGACCGTCTTCGAATTACTGGCACGTCCGATTGTATGTAAACAAAGTGTTTGACAACTTTAGGAACAATCGAACGGTAGTCGTCAAGAAGAAGAGCGAATTTCGGGGTCACTTTTCTTCGTGTACGTATAGGGCTACCACCTCTCCATACCTACTACTCATATATCCAGACTGACCGCCAAATGACAGCACTTGGTACCAACTGGCAGTTGTTATTGCATCCAAACTGACTGCCTTTTGGTTGGCCATCCAGTTTTAATATTCAAAATGGCAACTCAATCACATGCCAGCTGACGCATTGGCAACCGCTGGTCGAATTAATTTTGCAACTTTTGTTCGTTTTTTTGTTGGGAATTTAAGAATTCTTGAATGGCCGAGTAATAATTTAAACACGAAGAGTCCGGTTTTGATATTTAAATTTAAAAGAAATCTCTAAAATAAAAGTTTGGTTATGTCATTTTCAGCCTCCATTTGGTAGCTTGTGTACCCATGTAGCCAGTTTAGATGCAGCTTTAGAGCTGCTATATTATCTATTTAGACAAAGCAAGGCACAAAAAAGCAAAGAAAGTGCTTAGGTCCGAATAGGATCTAAGCCACTTTACCGCTAAATAATAAGTATTTATAGTTATAGTTTTTGAAGCTCTGAAATAGGTACCTATAACTTGAAATAATATTTTCTACATGTTTGCCGCCTCCGAAAAATCTGCCGCTCCAGGCGTGGGCTACACTCCACCTACTGGTAAGTCCGTCACTGCATTTAGAGAAAGAAAAATAATTTATTTTTATTAGAAGGAATGATTGTTCAATTTTTCAATTGACGAGGTTTTGTTCGAATCCAGTGAATGTTACTTACGTTCTGGTGGCAACATAAGGGTACATACAACAAAAAGTTAACCCTATATATACATAGGTCCATTAAATCTTGGACTCTGTGTTTTTACTTAAAAGCCGGCACTTGATGCACTAATGCTCCCTTATATTTCAGCTAAATAGATTTTGCTTCATATTGCCTACCCGTAATAGGAAAATGATACTATCAATTCTTTAATTCCGCTACCTTAAAAAATTTCAAAACGACAGCACTGCTCGTAAATCGTAATTAGGGAAGGGAAGCCTCACCGACTGAACTTTCCACCACTGTCTGAGCGGTGCGGTGTTATTTAGATTTACATGACATTTATTCTTGAAATTTTCTATACAATTCCTAATATTGTGACGATAAGATCCCCGCAATTTAATAGAAAATGTCTCATTTTTTTCCTATTGTTTTTCCAGATATGAGTGCATTTCTGCATTTTTTAATATTTCGAATAAATACATAAATACCAATAACAATCCCATTAATTTTATTCTGATTCTCAAATAATACGAAATAAAATTCACAAACACAATACATTCGGAAATTTCGAATATCCTTTCGGAACAATATTTCACTCGCATTTATGATAAAATGCCTTAAGCGCGCTTAACAACAAAAGCTTTCAAGTTACCACCTCCTTGTTATTTGAGTACGCAAAAAAGCAGCATGAAAAAATGTATGAAAATTTTTAATAACTGAACGTAATCATTTAATTTGTATGTACACACATGCATCCATACATACTACAAATTATGATATTCGCCCTGGCGGCAGTGCGAAAGTTTGCACAACAGTGACCTGCAGCTGCTTATAAGCCTCTACCGGTCAACACATCCTGCTTCCGTTTTTTTTTTGTTCAATTAATTAACATTGAGCAATGGTTATGGGGGAAAAATTAAATAATGTGTTGATTCATTATTGGGCACCGGGTTTTAATTTTATCGAACCGCATTGTCCTTGCATACAAAAGCCATGTCAATAATTCATCAATTTATTCACTGTGTTCAGCGTACATCGTTGTTGAAGTGTGTTGGACAGTTCCAAGAAAATTTTAATTTTATCAGCAATTAGTTGAAAACCTTAAATCAAAATTGTATGATTATGATTATTTTAATATTTTCACCATTTTTTTAAATTTTTGTTATCTTAATCAATTTTCATAAATTTTAATTATTTTTCCCCTTGCATATTTGTTTAATGTTTGCAAACAGGTTAAATTTATGTGATCTGACAAAAAAACAGTAAAAAGTCCTAAGTCCCATGCAAAGAGATACATAGTCCCATGTATCATGCAACTTGCACTCTACTTGCATTCGATGCAATCTGATCTGAAAGTTCAATTGACTAGTCATATGTCCTCAAAAGCAGACTAAGCGTTAAAAATATATTTTCCTAGCCAACAAAAAGCAGCGGCTCACAAAAAAAAATCCTGAACTGAAAAGAATCTGTATTGAGGTGTGGTGCCTGTGCACAATATGGTGATGGTCGCGGCTATATTAAAAACGTGAGACACATTCTAACTATGCAAAACCGTTTCAGTGTAAAACGCATGCAGATTTTTCGTGTCGTTTAAAAGTAATAAAACTCCATTTCACTTTTTTTTTGCGTTTCGTATCCTGGATAGCTATTGAACCAGGTGATACGCGAACAGCCATCAAGTTTGATATTTGATGAAAATGGAAGTGTGAATTTGTAAATTCGATGGGACTCGCTGGCATACATTGAATATGGTGTAGTCTATAAAGGAAAAGGACGTTGGAAGGAAATGATACCGGATACTCGTTTAGGTTATTGAATAGTACTAGAATGCATTAAACAAAAATATCGTCTGCCGGAATTGAGTTTGAATGGTGATTAATTGGGGAAATTTCAAGGCATTAGCATTATAAATCATATTCAATCTGTAATAAAAATGTATACATATAGCCATATATAAAAATTACATAAATATAGGCAGCCAATCGATGAGCACATTATAATTTGGTCAAAACTGTTTACGGTTTACCAGAAATTTTCAATTTATTGGCTGTTACCGTTCGCGCAGCTGGCTGTAATGAGTAGGTATCGTTAGATTTAAATAAATAACAGGCGCGACAGTCCAACATTGGACTAACGCCGATGTGTTAGTGACATCCAATTTCCAAGATCTTAACTGCTTTTTTGTTGAGGTGTTGAGATCAGCAGTACGCTGAGCAGTGTTATTTATCCCCATAAATTGGTACTCGTTTAACATCTGAGTGAGATGATATAGTCCGTCCCATGGGTCGTGAGTTCGAAAAACACCATAAACTGAATTGGTTGACGGTGAGATTCGAGCCCACGACCCTGTGCACCGAAAGGTGTGCGCACTAAACACAACACCAACCAGACTACCTCTCTTGCTTCATATTTTATTTTAGGAAACTGTACAGCTAACGGTACTCAAAGGTTGAAGTTGCTCAGTTAAATACATAAAAAACTGCCAACTTGTTCACGACAAGTCACCATAGGAACTTATGAAACTATGCGCGGAAATATTTCGACAGAACAAAATGTTTTCCCCATAGTAAACCCATTTACCGTTAGAGAAATTGCACCTGTTTGCGTGCAGATAGCTTTCGTTAGGTTTCTAGTAGTCCGGGGCTCTACCTTAATACATATTCAATCAATGAAACCGTTATTAATGAAAATTCGTATTTAAGATTTTTGGCGAAGAACTTCTGGTTTCTCAACCACTGTCGTTATGATAGTAGATAGTAAGGTAGTGGTTCTAAATCCGCTGCGAAAACCTTTTTGGTGATTAACCCATTTCTTCCCAGCGTTGCGTATACGCAACACGAAGTTTGACCTCTGTAAACACCACCAAATTTAAATTGAACAGGGATCATGTAATTTTTAATGGGCATTTCTTGGCTCTATTTCTGCATATTTGTTATAGTGAATCAGCGATTGGGTCCTTGAAGATATAAGAGAAAGAAATAACATGTTTTTTAGGACATTTTTTGTAACAATTTTAAAAATATTTAGATGTCTTAAAATCAATATCCAAATGCCATTTCTATACGGCAAACAATTGCTAATTATTTGGTTTAACTTGGTTTTGGAAAAAGGTTGGTCCTTGCTTCAGGAGCATGTGTTAAGTAAAGGTGATGCGTTCACGCAACGTTGGGAATTTCCCGGTACAGTAACACTGGGGTAAACGCATAAAGAACAAAACATTTTCTTGCTATGTAACGCAGGTTTCGCATCAGCAACATCTTAAAATGAGTTCTAAATACCTCACTATCTGCGAGACACATGCGACTCGACTGTATATCCAGTACTCTTTTGTGAGTCACATGTGTCTCATTGAGGAAAAGAAAACAATAAAATAAGTTGCGGGACAATAACAGCTAGATACTTGTCAGTTGGTATAAAGCCATTTTCCAAATACATATTTCATATTTCCAAAAATGTTTCAAGGATTTCTACAGTGGGTAAAGGGAGCCTTTGTAGTGAATATATGTACCCTGAAAAGTCTATGAAACTATTGGTACAGTATTCACTCCACGGTATGGTCTGAAGTCAACAAGTATGGGATCAGAAACCTTTTCTATTTAAGGGCAGTTTTGTTAGAACAGAGCTACTAAGTAAATGTTTGCTAAACTTTTCTGTAGTAAATTTTTCTCTTGCACTGGACGCAAGAACATATTATTTATTTCTAGTCAAGTTACTATTTTGCTTTTGTCACAAGGAATTGTGAAACAATCCAGAATCGCTAAAAGGTTGTAAGACAGACCTCTCGGCGATAATTGTGGCTAGCAGTGTACATGTTGAGCAGTTCTATATATTTTGGCTAATGACTTAAGCACCTACATTGTAATATACCTGTTCAAATCTGAAATAGAAAATACCAAAAACAAGCGACATCCGGGACAAAGCCGACCTCCATTATAATACAAATGGCCAGTTACTCGTACATCTTATCTATTTGTTAGTCTTTGCGTATAGAGATGATTCAAACAATTTTCAGAAAGCTTTACATTATATTGAAATTAATTTTTGTTTATTTTGCATAGGTCTGCCATATGTTCCTTGGTTATGCCATTGTATGAAATTCTGCAAAGATTTTTTAAATTTCAGATGTAACCAAGCAAAATATGGCAGAACTGTCCTCACGAGCTTATGACGGACTAGGATCTCCCTCAGATCTTAAACGAGTACCCATTTATGGGGATAAATAACACTGCTGAGCGTGATGCTGATCTCATTACCTCAACTAAAAAGCAGATCTGGAAATAGGATGCACCAACACATCCTGCGGCCTTGAACTAGATAAGTTGTACGAAAAACCTGCCAAAAGTTTGCAAAAAAATGTCATCTATACCGCTGTAGTGAGTGTTTCAGGATTTTATCACTAAATTTATTATTCGCCATATAAACCAACAATTTTTTTCAACACAGAAGCTTAAAATTTAAATTTTCGTTTACATTTTTTTTACCAAGAAACTCCCAACGTTGCGTCAACGCAACATTACGTTGGGAGCCACTGGTAACACTTACTGAAATTTTTAAATTTTTTTTCTTAATGGTTTTGCAGTTGATTGGAATTTGCCAAAAAACTTCACAGATTTAGCTTATTTCTATCCTTGGGAAGAAATGGGTTAATTTTATTGCCTCCTGATATCCTGAACATTTGACGCTTTTAGTTTGGGGCTTATAGTTTACACCGACTGTCCCTTTACATAATTTATTTTTGCTCTTTTTTGCAATAGAAAAAAACACTTGAAACACCGTCCATCACACTCTTCCATTGCCAAATTATAACACCTATAGACAGCAGTAGTCTTGCCGGTGTAGTAGTTGGATAGGATGAATGGATGGATTAGGTACTATATAATGGGTTGGGCTGGTTACGCCCAATACTGCAGCCTGTTGGCGTATTGTATTCCCCATTAGAGCGAAGGAGTTTCAGGTTATCAGCTCTGTCCTTCGTAAAAGGCTTAGAAGAAAGTTAACCAGGTTTACTTTGGGTACGCCCATTCCAATGGTCGCAGCTCCAACGAAGGTTTGTTTCCATCTCATAAGAGCAGGGCATAACATAACGTGCGAGGCTGATTCCTCGTCTTCGTTACAGAGGCGGCATAGCGGGTCTTGTGTGTAGACCGCGATTGTCTGCAAGTGTTTTCGAAAGGTGCAGTGACCAGTTATGAGACGTGTAACTGCCCTGAGGTTTTTTTTTTGCTGAGGCTTAGGACTTCGGTACTGCTATGATTTGTCAGTTGGCTCCCAGCATACTCTTGCTCTATCTGAGCCCTTCAGCAAGTTTTAGATTTTTTTCAGTCCACAGCAGTGGATTTCATCATTATCATCAATGTAGCACGCTAGCCCGACGTCGGGCCTTGGCCGCTTGAATCGTTGACCTCCAATTGTCGCGGTTATGTGACCTTGTCCTCCAGTTTCGGAAGCCCAGCAGCTGGTGGGCGTCTTCACCTACGGAGTTCTCCCAGCGAGCTCTCGGTCGTCCACGCAATCTCGCTCCGTCAATTCGTTGTGCGTTCATCACTTTCTTTGGCATGCGATTATCGTCCATCCGTTGTACATGCCCCGCCCATTGCAAACGTTGAAGCTTCACGATTTTCGTTACTTCCAGCTCATCGTACAATTGATACAACTCATGGTTGTATCGGATACGCCATTTATTTCGCTCGCGAACGACCCAAAAATTCGCCAAAGGACCTTTCGTTCGAATCGGTCTAGCAAAATTTCGGAGGCTTGGGTGAGGGTCCAAGTTTTAGCAGTGGATTTGCTAGTTCCGATCGCAGGTTCAGGACCAACGAACAGTAGTTCGGAACCCTTGCGAGGGTATCCGCTGTCTCGTTGCCTTCGATCCCAATATGTCCTTTTACCCATTTCAATCTTACGTTGTTTCGGGTAGATAGGTTTTTGAGGTTCTGTTGGCATTCCCAAACCAATTTAGAGGTTGTTTTGGGACTTGCAATAGCCTTTGGGGCAGCTCGACTGTCGGAGAGAATATAGATAGTTTTGTTAGTATATCCCTTTCGAGTACTTTCCCCTACTGCAAGGTTTTTGGCTATAAGTTCTGCCTGGGAAGACAGTTGTGTGATTACCCAGGGGTTGGCAGGAGATACTACAATTCAATTTTGTTTTTTTGTGTTGCCGGAATCGTGCATTAATTATTTGGTGTTAAAGTTATAAAATTTTTTTTTATCTTATAGTAAACCCTGAAGATGGGCATTTCGCCCGAAATATATTCGTTTCAATAAACGAGAACTAACTTTTATTTAAAACTCGTGAATCGTTCTAGAGGAGATACAAAATTGCACCAAATACTACAGTTGTTTGTTTAGTATAAACTCCTGCTCCTGTTCCTTCGTCTGTCTTCGACCCATCTGTGCACCACACTATATGCTTCGTCAGATGGTTGTCGTTCCATTTACTCCAGTCTTCCCCGACTATAGTAGTTTGGATGTTGGAGGCGAAGGTATACTAGGCCGAGGTATAATCGGTGCCCATATCTAGGATAGCGTTTGCAATGATTTCTGTAATCCGACAATGTCCTTCCTTTAGTTACGCCCACATGTTCGATGATTATAGTCTCTTAGTCTGTACACTGCCTCTTCTGTGATTATAAGGTCTAGTAGTCACAGGACAAGTAGTTTCTCTAGAGTTAAAGTTGGTGCCCCGCGCATGGCGCCAGTTAGGCTTGAGCAGGCTAGTCTTTGTACTGGTGACAACTTCGCAGCTGCTAGTTTTTGCTTGGTTTTAATCCACCAGACTATCGAGCCATAGGTCAGACGGGGTTTGACCACAGATTTGTAAATCCAGTGTATCATTCGTGGTTTTTGTCCCATGTTGTCCCTATTGCTCTTTTGGTTGCATATAGAGTCTGTTTACCTTTTGTAATTGTGTTTTGCAGCTGCATGTTCGACGTGAGTCTGTTGTCGAGGATGACTCCCGGATACTTTACCTCAATGGTAAACTGCAACTGTTGATTTAATAGTAATAGTATGGAGCATTTAGTTGTTTCAAATTGTGTTTGCGACTGAAGGTTATTATTGTTGATTGACCGATAGGCCTACCCTCCTGCACCAATCCTCCACTAAAGTTAGAGCTTATTGCATAAGCTCGGAAAGAACCCTAGAAATTTTCCCCTGATCAGGGTGCTGATATCATCGGCATATCCTTGGGTATAGAAACCAGTGTTGTTCGGCTCAAGGCGCCATGTACTAGAGAATCAAAGGAAGTATTGCCGAAGGCTGGCTGGTCTAGCGGTTAGTGCGCGCACCTTCGGTGCACAGGGTCATGAGTTCGAGTCTCACCGTGGGTCATTTTGTTTTTCGAACTCAAGAGCTTGTGACAGACTATGATCTCACTCAGATGTTAAACGAGTACCTATGGGGATAAATAACACTGCTGAGCGTGATGCTGATCTCATTACCTCAACAAAAAGCAGATAAAATCTTGGAAATAGGATGTCAGTAACACATCCTGCAGCCTTAGTTCAATGCTGGATTGTCGCGCCTGTTATTTTTATTGTCGAAGGCCCCCTCTATGCCCAAGAAGGCCGCGAGCCCTATCTCTTTGCTGTCTAGTGTGCTCTCATTCTTCCCAACTAAGTGGTGTAGTACTGATTCACACGATTTCCTTGTCTTATAAGCACGTTGGTTTGGATGTAAGGGGAAAAGCAGCAGGCACCTGTCCCTGATATGATTATCTTCCAGCTTTCCCAGTAACTTGAGAAGAAAGAAGGTACTGGGTTAGAGTGAGACGGTATATGTCCCAATCCCCAGTTCTTTTCGCCGCGTTGAAGAGTTTCCGTGTCTTCCAGGTTTGAGTACCACCATTTGGTTAACTGTTAGTTAGTGCGCGCACCTTCGGTACACATCAGGATCATGAGTTCGAGACTCACCGTGAACGAATTCAGTTTAGGGTGTTTTTCGAACTCACGGCCCATGTAACGGACTATGATCTCACTCAAATGTTAAACGAGTACCTATCTATTTATGGGATAAATAACTGTCACTAACGCATCTACTTGAGTACGAGCGACTTCACATTATCGCGTTGAAGGTTAACCTATAATCGCCCCAAATGCCGTACAGAACCATGACCTCTGCCTTTGTCTGCTGACATAAGGTTTCTGACTGGCACCATAGTATCGGGTTAGGTCGTTAATATTTTTAAATCTTACTTTCATTGTTTCCACTGGGCGCCCTTGTCCATAGTCACTTGGGTTCTTTTCGAGCTGAGGGTTTTTGATTTGCAATCTTCTGTGCATCCCGTCTGTGCTTTAACCGGTCGGATGCCGGCTCTCAGGAAAGTCTATGGGCTTCATGGTCTATGTTTGAGGTTTTGGGCTTTTTCCCGTATTTTCGCTTCTTGGCTCCGTTGTACATGATGAGTACGTTTCTGTACTTCAATTTTACGGCTCTAGGTAAATTTGACTCCACGAGTTCCGCTAGCCGATGACCAGTTCGCCCATAGTTTGGCGAACATGTCTCTCTTCTCGGCTACTATGGCGTCTCTCCAGTTGCAAAGCTTTCTGTAACAAAGGCCAGAGATTGTTGTCAGAGAGACCTTTGAAATTTTGAGCTCCATCTAACAGGATTAATATCTGACGGACTAACTCCATTGTTATAATTTTCGTTTTTGGGCTCAGATGAGTTTTGTGTTGTTTTTCCCATTATTTATGCTCATCATTGGATTTCCACAAGAGCTAGAAGAAATAAAAGTTTTACCACACCAGAGCCTCTCATGGTGCATCAAGGTAAGATTGGGTACCGGAGAGCGCCATGAATCCGGCTGTTCCGTTAGTGGTGTCGATTTGCGTCCCTTGGACATTTTCCCATTATCTGCAAAAACCGGTAACTTACAATGATTTACTTTCTTTTGTTTTCGATTTACGAGAAAATATATCTGTCGGCAGTTAGAAGTTAGGACCTCATTTGCTCAGCTGTTCCCCTTTTTGATGCAACCCTATTATGCCTACGACATTTTTCAATTCAATACACCATACCAGCCACTCCATTAAACTGCTAACGTTTATCTTCCGATCTGAAAATGTCAAAATCAACTTAAACGGAAAGTTAGTCAAATGCATTGTTCGCATGCACGTCCTATCGTCTTAACCAATCGCTGTACCACAGCAGTTGGCCATTCATCTAACATTGCAGGGACAATAAACCATAATTTTAATCCGTTGACCGAATAAAAATTTCTATATTGCTCACATTTACACACTTGGCGCTAGTTCGACTATCTCCGGTAGTTCGGTGACTCCATACGCACACATACTCATATAGTTGGCCCTTATTCGAATGCACTTCAGAGATAGGAACTAGGAAGGTTGAATGAACGAGTCATAATTTAGGAATCCTCTGAAATCCCCGAAGAGAATAATGTGCTGCAGTGATTTATCGCTTTTTACTACTACTTGAACTGTTGCTAATTGCAATTGGCACGATGCCAATTTTTCAGCAGGCCCTTTTCTAGTAGTAGACTCTCATAGCTCTCTTCCGCTCTATGGCTCTCGTATATGAGAAAATGTTCGGACCATTCAAACGACTAAAATTTTTGGCCCAACTTTATATGACGATCCCTATATCCCAGGGGATATATTTAATAGACATTCTTCCACGTACAATTAAATATGTATCTCTCTCTATGGCCTGGATTTAATTTCAAGAAAATAAAATCCGTTCCTTGCACGACGTCGAGTCCGGAGGAGCTCTATACTATAAGACGAACCAACAACATAATCTTCTTCTAATCCGACGAAAATTATGGTTTGATGCTGTCGACCCGCCTCTTCATATCTATGTAAGGAACGCTCACAAGGAACAAAGAACACTCTCCCCATTTACACTCTATATGCACATTTGCAAGTGTTCCCGATTTCTGATTCTGATCCCGTGCCCTATATTTCATGTAAGGATATGTATGATGCGATAAAATAAAACAAAAGAAAGCAAGAAGAAAAAAAGTTCATCAGCCCGACTATATCGTCATATCGGGCGTCGATAACGCCCCAATCTCCCCCAATGCCAATCAAAGTATCATGTGGTGATGGCAATTGAACTGATTTCCCACTTTCTCGCTTTTTCTTTGAGGGTAAACTTTTCTAAGGACGGATTTGCATGCCACCAAGTTGTAAGGGCTCAATGGCGAAGTACACTTGAAGCACAAAAGTAATTGAGTGATAGTAAAAAATATTTGCCAAACAGCTTTACCATTTTCTTTCCACTGTAGGTGAGTCGCGTTGCATAAAAGGATATTTTTGTAATAGTAGTGACAGTCCCATAGTACGATAGGATAGGGTGAGGGTGGGGATGGGAAAGTTGGTTGGTTGTTGAGGAAAGCTTCGAGAAGCAATGATCCCCATATTTATGGGCCATCTATGGGAATCGATGATAGTTCATGGTTACTATGCAAATCTATTCAGCGAGGCGTTTTATTTATTATATGAATTGTGTGCGGTTTAAGGGTTTTTTTTTGTGCGGTGTTTGTTTGGTAGTTAACGATTACTGCGGCGGTTATGCCTATGGAAATGATGGTGAAATGTTGAAAAGATAAATGAATTTTTTAGTCATTGTTGTGACTATGACTGTTAACCGCACAAAGAAACTGTATTTGAATTGAATTCTCCTCGTCTTGGCATGATGATCAAAGTACAAATATAAAGTAATTCCCAGAAAAAATCCAAGCTCTGTAAAAATAACAAAATTTACAATCAAAATTTAAACGACAATACAGAGAATAAACCACTCCTGGATTGAGGCTTTGTCTCTGCCAAATTCATTGACAAAATACCGCAGACTATTACTACCTAGTGCCGTAGACTTTTTTATTGCACAATACTACACGTATAAATTCCACCTAAAACTGCGGCACAATTTTCGAAGAAGAATTCGTCGGGGTGTAATGTTTTATGTCTACAACATGGGAAAAGTTGAATCGTTGAACGACAAAATGATGGATAACATTTCCGCATACGTGACAGCACTAGATAAGAGGCAAACAATTCAATCCTTGTGTTTTGTATTATTCGTTGCACTGTTGGCATATGCCCAGCTGATGTGAATGAAATTGGCATCCCTTTGTACAAAGGTTTGTATGTAAGTCCCCCTACGGGACATATTGACTTTGTGTGTGTACGATAAATATATGTAGAAAAGCAAGCATGCAATGACAATTGAATGAACTGATTTCAAGTTAATGTTTATGTATTACATGACAGGACCTAGGGCACTAACATCGAGAATATCAGTAACTATAGCTTTCTCTTGAAAAAGCTTTTAGAGTTTCCGTTTCTAGTAAAGCTTACGTATTACTATCCTCTTACCCTACCTGCTTTACCCATGCTGAGTAAATAGCTTGATCACCCTTGTGATTGCTGCACTCAGCCGTGGTATGAGCTTTCAAGTTCAACCACGTAGGTAAATTGATGTTGTATACGACGTCAACCAACAACACGCTTGAAAGCGATAAGAAACCCTAGGAAAACCGTTGTTGTACGACTTTAACCCTTCATTAGGGGCGCACCCATTTGTCACGTGGTTAGGCGCGCGGGCTACAATTGTAGCCCAAATTTAAAATTGTATAAAAAATATTGTTCAATTTTAATTTTTTTTTTCTTGCTCGGTCTGTGATCTCTTTATTATAGTACAGATTAAAAAATATGAAATCCTTAATTTTTTTTAAATATATATAATAAAAGGGGGCAAAATGCAGATAAGTCCTATTTTTAGTCTTTTTTCACATTAACTTACTTAGGTGAACAAAATAGTTACTTGTCAAAATGAAAACCCCAAAAAAGTTTTTATTTTCAGATATCAACAAGAAATCTTCGAAATGGAACACTGGGCGAGAGAATGCAGTTAAAAATGCCCAGTTTGTGGAATTGCAAACTTAGCCCATTTTTAGGTACTCAATATTCACAATTTTTTAAACTGGGAGTACAGTTTCTTGCTAGAAAGCTAAATATATAGTGAGTTAAACTGATTGAATTTTTACTCACAATATTCATATTAACTCTTCTCGCAATATTTACGCTAGAATTGATAAAAATTCCATCCATAAACTAAGTAATGTTAACAGGTAACATATCCACGCTGTAAGAAATGACTTTGACTTCAACTCCAGGTTTTTCGTTAAAATAGTAATCTAATTTTTGTACATTTATCTTGAAACCCTTTTTCTTTGTCAAACACTTTACTGTTGCTATTTTCTACAACGTTTTATAATAATATTTCTATTTTAATGGATACCTATGAATACCAAAAAAGTAACATGATTGGGCGCACGGGCTACACTTGTAGCCCAGTGGACTTTGATCCAAAAAAAATATTAGTTTTTAGCCTCAATAAATATCAAAAATATTCTTATTCGATTAAGAAGCAAAATTTTAACAGCTACTGAGCAGTTCGAGTGAATTCGGTTTATATCCTGAAAATGATCGCCATTTAAAAAAGTGTGGACTACAATCGTAGCCCGCGCGCCCACTGAAGGGTTAACCAACAACACGCTTGAAAATGCTTAGAATACCTGGGAAAACCGGACATGTCGGAAATAATAGCTCTAATAAACAATACAGAAGTATGCATCTTACTAGCTTTAATAATTAGAATTCGCACACAAAAACAATTTGAACGAGACCGAGGCTAATTTCGGGCGCGGCCGAAATTTGAATACCCTTCACTCTCCTCGGGCTAAAAGTTTTTTGGGGCAAACCTATGACTTGTATTTAATCCTTCCCCATTCTTTTCCTTCTGTTTTCGCATAATATTTGATATTGACAAATTCTGTGGCGTCGATAAAACAATATTTGTGTGAGGTTTGGTTGGAATAAGTGGTAAAATAAAAAAATATCTCAGAAAACTTTATTGGGGGGATGCGGGAGCATGGCCCCATAGTACGATTCCATTTGTTTTACTTTTTTTTATACCCTTCACTCGTAGAGTAAAGGGTATACATATTAACTTTGTCATGAAGTTTGTAACGCATTGAAGGAAGCATCTCCGACCATATAAAATATGTATATATATGATCAGCATGACGAGCTGAGCCGATTGGGCGATGTCCGTCTGTCTGTCTGTCCGTCTGTCCGTCTGTCCGTCTGTCCGTCTGTCCGTCTGTTGCTACGCGTTTTACTCGGCCAGTTTAAAAGCTATCGAGCTGAAATTTTGCACACATGTTTCTTTTCATTGCAGGCAGTTTGTATGTTTGAATCGCTAAAATCGGACCGTGGGGTCATGGGGCTGCCATACAAACCTAACCCCCCCAATTTGGTTTTTCTAAGAAAAACTTTTTCATGTGTTTACTAATTTCAACGAAATTTCACACAAATGTGTTTCTATTGATAACACAAAACATATGTAAGAATGGATCAAATCGGACCATGGGGTCATGGGGCTGCCATACAAACCTAACCCCCCAAATTAGGTTCTTCTAAGAAAAACTTTTTCATTTGTGCACCAAATTGAACCAAATTTCACACAAATGTGTTTCTATTGATGCCACAAAAAATATGTAAGAATAAATGGAATCAGACTGTGGGGTCATGGGGCTGTCATACAAACCCAGCCCCCAAATTGAGTTTTTCCAAGAAAAACTTTTTTATTTGTCCACCAATTTCAATCAAACCTCATAAAAGTGCATTTCATTTGATGCCACAAAACATGTGTAAAAATGAATGGAAATGGACGATGGGGTCATGGGGCTATCATACAAAGCCAACCCCCTAAATTGAGTTCTTCTACGAACAACTTTTTTATTTGTGCACCACTTTCAACCAAAACTCGTAAAAGTGCACTTCAATTGATGTCATAAATAATCGGACTATGGAGTCATGGGGCTACCATACAAGCCCAACCTCCCCATTTTGGATCTTCTAAGAAAAATTTTTTCTACACCAATTTAAAAAAATCTCAATGCGTCTTTATCAAAACAAAAAAAAAAGTAAAACAAATGGAGTCGTACTATGGGGCCATGCTCCCGCATCCCCCCAATAAAGTTTTCTGAGATATTTTTTTATTTTACCACTTATTCCAACCAAACCTCACACAAATATTGTTTTATCGACGCCACAGAATTTGTCAATATCAAATATTATGCGAAAACAGAAGGAAAAGAATGGGGAAGGATTAAATACAAGTCATAGGTTTGCCCCAAAAAACTTTTAGCCCGAGGAGAGTGAAGGGTATTCAAATTTCGGCCGCGCCCGAAATTAGCCTCGGTCTCGTTTTGTTTTGATAAAGACGCATTGAGGTTTTTTTTAAATTGGTGTAGAAAAAATGTTTCTTAGAAGATCCAAAATGGGGAGGTTGGGCTTGTATGGTAGCCCCATGACTCCATAGTCCGATTATTTATGGCATCAATTGAAGTGCATTTTTACGAGTTTTGGTTGAAAGTGGTGCACAAATAAAAAAGTTGTTCGTAGAAGAACTCAATTTAGGGGGTTGGCTTTGTATGATAGCCCCATGACCCCATCGTCCATTTCCATTCATTTTTACACATGTTTTGTGGCATCAAATGAAATGCACTTTTATGAGGTTTGATTGAAATTGGTGGACAAATAAAAAAGTTTTTCTTGGAAAAACTCAATTTGGGGGCTGGGTTTGTATGACAGCCCCATGACCCCACAGTCTGATTCCATTTATTCTTACATATTTTTTGTGGCATCAATAGAAACACATTTGTGTGAAATTTGGTTCAATTTGGTGCACAAATGAAAAAGTTTTTCTTAGAAGAACCTAATTTGGGGGGTTAGGTTTGTATGGCAGCCCCATGACCCCATGGTCCGATTTGATCCATTCTTACATATGTTTTGTGTTATCAATAGAAACACATTTGTGTGAAATTTCGTTGAAATTAGTAAACACATGAAAAAGTTTTTCTTAGAAAAACCAAATTGGGGGGGTTAGGTTTGTATGGCAGCCCCATGACCCCACGGTCCGATTTTAGCGATTCAAACATACAAACTGCCTGCAATGAAAAGAAACATGTGTGCAAAATTTCAGCTCGATAGCTTTTAAACTGGCCGAGTAAAACGCGTAGCAACAGACGGACAGACGGACAGACGGACAGACGGACAGACAGACAGACGGACATCGCCCAATCGACTCAGCTCGTCATGCTGATCATATATATACATATTTTATATGGTCGGAGATGCTTCCTTCAATGCGTTACAAACTTCATGACAAAGTTAATATACCCTTTACTCTACGAGTGAAGGGTATAAAAAGCATATAAAGGAGTTCCGATTTTCCAGTAAGTACACCTCCCACACTGGGAACTGCTAAGCTCGTTCACCTAAATTCTAGCTCTTTCTCATCTAAAGGTCTGGATAGACCGGGCGGAATGAAAATGAAATTTTTGTCCGCTGCGATTTTCTCTATGAAAATGCATGCTTACTGTCGTGGAACATGTCGGAAATGATGGGGAATTCCATAAGCTACAATCCGAGAATGGTTTCACAATTTGTCTCTGCCATTTTATGTGTTATTTTTCGATTCCCCGGTCATTAGATAATTTCAACGATGAACTCGTCGTGGACAGTGAATCGGTTTGACGTTTGCAAAACTCACCACGCCCGACGAAGAATATGCTACAGAGTCGACTCATTTTCCCGTTGAAAATGCATTCGGACAAGGGGAAATAATTTTTTTTAGTTATTTTTAAGATGATTTAGGACGTAAAACGCCTTTGTAGCAATTTTCGAAGCTAAAATTTTAAATTCACCACGGTTTTTATGCCGGTTCATTACCGTTTCATTTTCATTCCGCTCGAACTCTATCCGGGGCTTTATGCGTAGCCTATGACGTAGCGCTCCGATTTCATCCATTCCTAGATATATTTTGAGGCTTTATTAGAAACTCACTTGGGTGAACTTTGGTTAAAAGAAATTATTTTTTAGAAGAACGTAGTGTTCCGTTTCTATCCGTTCGTGGATGTTTTGAGGATTTACTAGGAACACACCTATGAATGAAGTTTGGTTAAGATTGGTTCAAAAAGAAAAAAGTCTTTCTTAAAGCTAATTTTTGGTGGTTGGTTGGTATGACAAACCTGTGACGTAGTGTTCCGATCTCATCCATTCATAGATATGTTTTGAGGCTATACTATAGGAACACATTTGGGTGAAGTTTGGTTAAGATTGGTTTAAAAAAAATATTTTCTTAGAAGAACCTAATTTTCAGTGGTTGGTTTTTATGACGGCCCTATGACGTAGTGATTCAAGCCGTTCCTGGATATGTTTTGAGGCTTTACTAGGAAAACACTTGAATGAAGTTTGGTTAAGATTGGTTTATAAAGAAAAAAGTTTTTCTTAGAAGAACCTAATTTTGGGTTTCTATGGTAGCCCCATGACACCATGGTCCGATTCCATTCGTTCCAACATACACTGCGCGACAAATGCTTAGGTTCACTCATATTTCCTTCAATGAAGCGGTAAAATAAAAGCTTACCGGTTCAAGAAATGTTATTTTCGGAACTATTAAATATCACAAACAAAACCAATGGACTGAATCCCCACAAGACATTTTCCTTAAAATACAGTAATTAATTTCATTCAAAGAGTCAATTTCCAGTGCGACAATTGCTTAGGTTCAGGGACGATTTTACCGTTTTACGTAATGTTTTCGCTGAAAAATATTTCAGAAAAGAATGAAAGAGGATAAATACGAAAAACCAAGAGCATTTTTTATAATGTAATAGTGTGTATTTCCGCCATTTTTATTTATAATTTCATAAAGCCTTCGAGGCAGGTAATCGTATAATGAAGGCAGCACGGATATCGGTATTATAGACCAAGCTATCTTAATTCCATGAATTACCTCTTCTTTAGAGTCGTATTGTTTACCACTACTGTAAACCTCCCGAACAAGCCACCCCCAAATGTTTAATGCTAGGGGAGATGGGCACCTAGTCTAACAAAGTCACATTTTCCTCCTCAATAAACGATTTAACCGCCCTCGCTGTATGAATTAAGGTAAGATCATAATGCAAAATCCAAGGATCGCCTCCGTACATGACATTTTTCTTAGGGATTTCCTCTTCTAAGAGCTGTTTATAAGATGAATCCGTTTGGAGACTTCGTAGGATGATCAAGTCGATAGTTCCATGATATGATATGACTCCCCATACCATAACGGAACCTATTCGGGAGTGATGGCGTCACAGTTACATAGGTTCCTTCCTAATATCATGATAATAGTACGAAAACCCATCTGGACCGTCCACACAAAACCGTAATATCCGTAAATATTACCATTGTGATTGATTGTGATGTCCAGTTCATGAATCTTGAGGCGAATTCCAGGCGGTGTAGGCGATGTTGCGGGGTTAAGGCTGGTTTTTTCTTTAACCGTAAACGTTTCAAACAAGATAAAGATCTAAGAACTCGTTGGATGGTCCTTACAATTGCTGATAACACCAAAATCTCCCCAAGCTTACGCGCAGTAAGGGGCGAATTCGAGGCTTCTCTTAAGAGACTTCGCCTTGATGCACCGGAAATAGCTTTTTTCTGCCTCCTGCTTATCGTCGGCCATAATTTTCACTATCTCGTATAAAATTATTAACAACGTTCGAGCTCCGCTGAATCCGTATTGCAATTTGTCGGTTTGAATATCCTTCTTGCTTTAGTATGGAAATTGTCCCCTTTTCCTCGGCAGAAAATTGCTTTCCTTTTGACCATGGTCCGATTCCATTCGTTCCAACATACACTGCGCGACAAATGCTTAGGTTCACTCATATTTCCTTCAATGAAGCGGTAAAATAAAAGCTTACCGGTTCAAGAAATGTTATTTTCGGAACTATTAAATATCACAAACAAAACCAATGGACTGAATCCCCACAAGACATTTTCCTTAAAATACAGTAATTAATTTCATTCAAAGAGTCAATTTCCAGTGCGACAATTGCTTAGGTTCAGGGACGATTTTACCGTTTTACGTAATGTTTTCGCTGAAAAATATTTCAGAAAAGAATGAAAGAGGATAAATACGAAAAACCAAGAGCATTTTTTATAATGTAATAGTGTGTATTTCCGCCATTTTTATTTATAATTTCATAAAGCCTTCGAGGCAGGTAATCGTATAATGAAGGCAGCACGGATATCGGTATTATAGACCAAGCTATCTTAATTCCATGAATTACCTCTTCTTTAGAGTCGTATTGTTTACCACTACTGTAAACCTCCCGAACAAGCCACCCCCAAATGTTTAATGCTAGGGGAGATGGGCACCTAGTCTAACAAAGTCACATTTTCCTCCTCAATAAACGATTTAACCGCCCTCGCTGTATGAATTAAGGTAAGATCATAATGCAAAATCCAAGGATCGCCTCCGTACATGACATTTTTCTTAGGGATTTCCTCTTCTAAGAGCTGTTTATAAGATGAATCCGTTTGGAGACTTCGTAGGATGATCAAGTCGATAGTTCCATGATATGATATGACTCCCCATACCATAACGGAACCTATTCGGGAGTGATGGCGTCACAGTTACATAGGTTCCTTCCTAATATCATGATAATAGTACGAAAACCCATCTGGACCGTCCACACAAAACCGTAATATCCGTAAATATTACCATTGTGATTGATTGTGATGTCCAGTTCATGAATCTTGAGGCGAATTCCAGGCGGTGTAGGCGATGTTGCGGGGTTAAGGCTGGTTTTTTCTTTAACCGTAAACGTTTCAAACAAGATAAAGATCTAAGAACTCGTTGGATGGTCCTTACAATTGCTGATAACACCAAAATCTCCCCAAGCTTACGCGCAGTAAGGGGCGAATTCGAGGCTTCTCTTAAGAGACTTCGCCTTGATGCACCGGAAATAGCTTTTTTCTGCCTCCTGCTTATCGTCGGCCATAATTTTCACTATCTCGTATAAAATTATTAACAACGTTCGAGCTCCGCTGAATCCGTATTGCAATTTGTCGGTTTGAATATCCTTCTTGCTTTAGTATGGAAATTGTCCCCTTTTCCTCGGCAGAAAATTGCTTTCCTTTTGACCATGGTCCGATTCCATTCGTTCCAACATACACTGCGCGACAAATGCTTAGGTTCACTCATATTTCCTTCAATGAAGCGGTAAAATAAAAGCTTACCGGTTCAAGAAATGTTATTTTCGGAACTATTAAATATCACAAACAAAACCAATGGACTGAATCCCCACAAGACATTTTCCTTAAAATACAGTAATTAATTTCATTCAAAGAGTCAATTTCCAGTGCGACAATTGCTTAGGTTCAGGGACGATTTTACCGTTTTACGTAATGTTTTCGCTGAAAAATATTTCAGAAAAGAATGAAAGAGGATAAATACGAAAAACCAAGAGCATTTTTTATAATGTAATAGTGTGTATTTCCGCCATTTTTATTTATAATTTCATAAAGCCTTCGAGGCAGGTAATCGTATAATGAAGGCAGCACGGATATCGGTATTATAGACCAAGCTATCTTAATTCCATGAATTACCTCTTCTTTAGAGTCGTATTGTTTACCACTACTGTAAACCTCCCGAACAAGCCACCCCCAAATGTTTAATGCTAGGGGAGATGGGCACCTAGTCTAACAAAGTCACATTTTCCTCCTCAATAAACGATTTAACCGCCCTCGCTGTATGAATTAAGGTAAGATCATAATGCAAAATCCAAGGATCGCCTCCGTACATGACATTTTTCTTAGGGATTTCCTCTTCTAAGAGCTGTTTATAAGATGAATCCGTTTGGAGACTTCGTAGGATGATCAAGTCGATAGTTCCATGATATGATATGACTCCCCATACCATAACGGAACCTATTCGGGAGTGATGGCGTCACAGTTACATAGGTTCCTTCCTAATATCATGATAATAGTACGAAAACCCATCTGGACCGTCCACACAAAACCGTAATATCCGTAAATATTACCATTGTGATTGATTGTGATGTCCAGTTCATGAATCTTGAGGCGAATTCCAGGCGGTGTAGGCGATGTTGCGGGGTTAAGGCTGGTTTTTTCTTTAACCGTAAACGTTTCAAACAAGATAAAGATCTAAGAACTCGTTGGATGGTCCTTACAATTGCTGATAACACCAAAATCTCCCCAAGCTTACGCGCAGTAAGGGGCGAATTCGAGGCTTCTCTTAAGAGACTTCGCCTTGATGCACCGGAAATAGCTTTTTTCTGCCTCCTGCTTATCGTCGGCCATAATTTTCACTATCTCGTATAAAATTATTAACAACGTTCGAGCTCCGCTGAATCCGTATTGCAATTTGTCGGTTTGAATATCCTTCTTGCTTTAGTATGGAAATTGTCCCCTTTTCCTCGGCAGAAAATTGCTTTCCTTTTGACATTATCCACTATATGACTCACAGAGTACAACGCGAAAAAAAATGTTTCCACAAACACTTCTCACCACGACGAGACAACTCTTTAAAGTAAGTGAACCTATACAATTGTCGCAGTGGAAATTGCGATTTTCATTTAAAAAAATTCCGTTATTTATGAGAGTTGCTTGATAGAATTACAATATTTACTAAAATAACCGTTAATTGAGAGAGCATTGTTTAAAAATTATATCCGATCAGAGTACATAGAAATTATATAATTTTAAAGCAAAATATCCATGAACCTAAGCATTTGTCGCCAGTGGCGGATTTACACATTTGCCGCTAGTAGGCTGTTGACATTTTGCCGCCCCTACCAAGCTCTACGAGAGGGGCGTCAAGCTCAAAACCTGGTTTGGGCCAAAAAATATCACTGTCTTTTAGTTTGAGTGGGGCGCAGGATCAAAAATACGGAAACGTCTACAAAAATTTACGAGTATTATTACAAATTTGATTTCCTTTAAAATACTATGGCTATAAATCTGAGGCACTAATGACATCGGAATTATTGAAAAATAAACTATCGAATTAAAAAATTTTAAACAAGAAATTAAAAGGCAAAAATTTGTTTGATCCGTCAGTAACAACTTTTTTTTTGTTAGGCAGAAAACATAAGTAAACTTCGGACAGAAAGGTGGTTTTAAATAAGCAAAAATTAGTTTGTGAGGTGGTGTGAAACAAACGCATGCACCAAAAAATTGAGTACTTGGAATGAAATTGCAATGTATACGAAATTTACTATTTTCTTATCAAACGATCGGGGTATTTTTTTAAAATAAATATTTGTCCAAGATACTCTTGTCCTATACTCTGAAAGGTTGCGAACAAATTATGTTGCAAACGTAGCAAATGAATATCGGTTTCGGCAGAGCCAATACCATTTTTCTGAGCCGAATCTCGGGAAAAAAACCACTTCACCAAGGAGATATTTTGCCTGCACAAAATGGCTGCCCTAAACAAATATACAAATTATATATTTGTAAAATATATATTTTAATCTTGCATAATAATATGTTTCCAGTGGTTGAAAACCGCCTCTCGATTTCAAAAATGACCGAAAATTGTTCAGAGTGCATACTATATTCGTGATTTCATATCACAACCAACATTATTATTTTGCCTATAAATCGTTCTAAGTTATAAAAAAATGGGCTGGTAACTTAAAACTGACCGTCCAAATAAGATTTTGGGAAAATTAAGAAAAGTGGTAACACACCAAGCTGAACAATTTTGTTCGGGTGTCAGTTAAAATATCGGAGTGAGTCAAAATGAGCTGAATAGGGGAATCAAGTTTGAGACATTTTACACATTTTCTTTGGAATTTTTTTTTTTTTTAATGTTGGCCCAAATCACATATTTTTGTGCACTCTGAACATAATATTATTAGCCACCTATTTTACAAGCTTTTGTAAATTTTTAGACTTGAGCTCAACATTCCATTTCTTTCATTTTGACGCTTTTTTGTCGATAATTTTGAACTTTTTTATTGGGCCGAGTACAGGACAGAACAGCTCACCTTCCATACAAATTTTACAAACATATTGACAAAAACAAATCCGGATTTGAAACTAAAATTTCAAATACTTTTCTATCAACGTCAACAACAATTTCAAATACTTTCTATCAACGTCACTTCTGAAATACAGTTTTAAATTCACGGAACAAATGCTTAAAAGAATTGCCCTATTGTGAAACGCCCTTACCAAATATTTGAATCGCTATTTTTCAAAAATTTACTGTTATTTACGTTTTCTTACCAAATGTAAACAGACTTAGTATTTAACATATATCAGTTCATATTAATTTTACGTAAAGTTTCATATCGGTACCCCCATAACTGTTTAGAAAAACCGAGGTGATATCGTAAGCTTAACGTTAACAAACGCCCATAACTTCATTACCGTTACTTTAAACTGGAAAAAAGTAACAGAAATAAATCAAAGCAAAGGACTCGATGAGTGCGAATCCTTTGATTTGATTATCCATACGTCCATCTCCGATAAGAAATAAAAAAGTCACCTCTTTGGAACACCCTGTTATCTTTGTCCTACCAACTTCTAAGGTATTCGTGCCGAAGACTCTGTTACCATTCTACACATTCCTACCAAATTCTAAGTGAACTGGCGGAGGGATAGACGGACGGACCATATCGATTTCATAAGGGTTTTAAAAATAATATCTTAAAACCCCTAGAAAAGACCTTTGTTGTGAGTTTTAGCCTGCAAGCAAATTATAAGAGGTCTTTTCGCTTTTCGTCTTTAATAATAAATCGTTTCGTTGTCTGAAGCTCTGAGATAACGGTGACAAACAGTTCTTCACTTATGTGTCTCACTGAGGTACAAACACACTTTACGAGAAGAATAAGTGGTATATGGCATGGGTTGAAATTTGTTATTTGCTCCAAATTTGCCGCCCCCACAAAATCTGCCGCCCTAGGCTCCAGCCTACTCAGCCTACTGGTAAATCCGCCACTGTTTGTCGCGCAGTGTATATACAGCGACACACGGGGTATATGACACCCTTGTTGGCAGACAGGATAATTAGCATTCCGTTAATATACATAAATATCCATACCTCTTGTATCTATGAAATTAATTTATTAGACTCCAGCAAACTCGGGTTTGCCTCTCTCTTCCTACACCCTCCGACTGTACGCTCCAATTGAGTAAATCCTCAAACCTAAATTTCACATTTTGGATGAACCCAAAATTGCATTGCGATTCTAAATTCCGAAAAGGCAGCAATATGTGCATGAAACATGAAAACTTGGCAAATTAAAATGAAACACCTGCCGGCAGCTTTGTTCTGTGCACGACTCGTAGTCGCACTTAAGAATTTCAACAACGACCGCACGACGACGACTACTACGGCTACGACTATGCGATTCACTATTAAATGCAATTTGTTCTACCTACCACCTAAATGACTTTTTAATCTCGCACGTAAATAGTCTGCAAGTTAGAAAAGTAAATTCGGCAAAATAAATGATCCAATTTTCGGTAAAACGAGAGTTTGGGGCCCTGACACCCCGTTTCGGAGTTCGCTTACTGCAACCATGCGGCGCGTCCTTCGCTTCGTCGACGTGCATCCCCCTTGTGATGCATGTTTGTTTGGTTGGTCATAGATACAATACAACATGTAATGTAGTCAGTCGGTTGCCTGCTGAAACACCACCCCCAAGCGAAACAGGACCCCCGAAGCCATCAGTGCCTGTACACCCACCCAGGAAGTGTGCATGCAGTCATGGTTATTTGTAGGTGCATACATAGTAGGTCCCTTTACCATCCAACATTATGCTGTGTGTGCTTTGAAACTGGTGCCAAATAGTTTTTGTTACGATCTCTGACGCTTGTTCTACAATCCAACAAACATTACAACAACAACAACAACACAAAGCCAACAACCATACAAACATTGCAAATGTGTACATAAAATTTTGCAACTTGTGCACCATGTGTACATCATGCATTGCGGCAACCATTAACCCTGTAAGTCACCGCGCTGCGCCGGCCGCCACCTCCACCCTTGCACGAAAGCTCTCGCAATCGTCGAAATACATTACCAAAGTGCCGATCTGCTCTCACGAATAGTGGCGAGGCGGTACATTGGACAGCCGTGTTGTATGGGGTTGAAAACTGAAGTAGCGCAAAAGGACTACTCCTCAAGTAGTTTACCGACTTCGCTCTATGCATTTGACTGTCCATCCAAGGTGGCATAGTAAATACATAATGGCGAGGCAACTAAATAGAACTCCGATTACTAGGCTTCTTGTATGCATTCGGAGAGTTCGCCATGCATTTTGTTTGCCTGTTCTGATGTTGTCGACGGTCGACCGTAGATAGGGCGGTAATATGTCTTATTGTAGACATACACTACACATCCCTATGCACAAATATACACGAAATGGATATATGCAAATGGGGTGGTAATTCAAGGTCAGAGGGTTGGATGCACTGCGTGCATGTACTGCATTGCAACTGTACCGCTTTCGCCGTAACAAACTGACCACAAGCAGTGCCGGATTAACCACGTGGCAGAAGGTGGCAAATGCCACGGGCCCCGCGCTTTAAGGGGCCCCGCGCTTTAAATAAAAATAGTTACAACCAAAGCCAGTTCCTTCTAAATTTTTATAATACGTTATCGTTGTAAAATTTACGCCTGGGTGTTCCAAAATTATAGCAAAGTTAATAGAGAGTTTTAGCAAGTCGTATGGAATAAAACGACATAATTTGACATTCCATATAAAAATTCGCTTGCTTACCGTATACGAAACAAAATATTTTAATTTTGCATATCCAAAGTAGGCATAGGTGTAAAAAACGACAAATTATTTCGCCAATTTCGACTGTTTCCAGCGAATCAAATATACGGAAATACACCCATGCCTACTTGGGACATGCAAAATTAAGATATTTCGTTTCGTATACGGTAAGCAAGCGAATTTTTATATGGAATGTCAAATTATGTCGTTTTATTCCATACGACTTGCTAAAACTCTCTATTATTTCATAAAAATACAGAAATGTTTGTTTCTAATTCATGATGGCATTCTCGTAAACCTACGTCCACAGTGTTTCATATTTACATTCTAGCGGGACATAACATTTAAGTTTATATTGGCAAATGCATTTGCACACGTCCATTGAATTAAGAAATGACAATTATATGTCTCTTTCGCAGTGGCGTACCACTTTAAACGATATGAAAAGTGGGGCAAAATTACCTGTTTAAAAGTGATCCAAAATTGATTCATAAAAATGTTATTTTCATTTAAGTGTGTACGTAAGATTTCCAATATCTTTTATTTTAATTAGTAAAACCGAATAAATGTAGTTACGTTAGTATCTTTATTATGGGCCTTTTTTTAGCTAGACAATGGGTTGTAACCTTTTATGAACCTGAGTAACCCTGAAAAGTTACAATTTAATCGAAAGTTATATTAATAGGCAACACTTTTCAAACTAAAATATTATCCCATATTTTATCACTATTCGGAAAATGTCGAATTTTGAAATTTTCAGAGATGCCCTGACTTGAATAATAAATTCTTCTTTGGCGAGTAAATATAATTAGTCTACGGTTTTACTAATTAAAATATAAAAAAAACTTGGCAAACTTACACAAGTCAATGACAAACATTTTTATGAAACAATTTTTAATCATTTTCAAAAGGGATAATTTTGCCCCTATTTTCATAATGCTTTTGAGAAGAACGCCACTGTGCGTGAGGGATATGCATAATTGTTATTTCCATATTCTATTGATATGTGTAAATTTATAGCTCATCAAAACAATCAGTAATCGCATACGCACTCTTTTGATTTTTGTCCCGCTGATTCTGAACCACTGTGCGTCCTGCATCTGTCTCAAAGCGTCTTGGCTTTCAGTAATACCGATCGGAGTTTCTAACACATTGTCATTAGAGGTACGAAAATTTCGATTTTATGAAATAATGCGAATCTCGGCGTAAATTTATCATTTTTGCGTTTAATTTTTACACGAAAATGTTAATTTTTCATCCAAACAATCAATTATCTTCTTCATTTTAGATTGATTTTTTTTAAGTTTCCCATTAATGAGATCAAATTTGTAAATTGTAAATGCAGAGTGCAGAGAGTTCACAGAATCCCGAGCAGAATGGCTTACCATTTTTTTCTGAAGAAAAACAGTCCAAATAAATATAAAAGAGGAACATAAGCCGTCAAATGTAATTATCCTTTAAAATTAGTCAGCAACGTATTATTTTCAAAAGCGTCACGTAAGTAAGTAGGAGACCAAATCTGCTATTGCACGCTAGAAATATCCGGATTATAGAGTAAACATTGCTGCCGAGATCCTGACTATAAATATATAGTGGTCCGCATTAGCGTGATATCCGGATTAAAGGTGATTCGGATTACCGACTCAGGATTGTAATAGCAATTCTCTTATTTGCACTAGCCGCTAGCCGCTTTCCAAAACTCTTGAGAAATGACCAATAAATATTAATTTTAGAACCACTTTATTAGTTTGGTTAATCAAAGTTTCATAGGCCCCGCGCTCAACATTTGCCACGGGCCCCGCGCTTGCTTAATCCGGCACTGACCACAAGCATGTTGGCAAAATTGAATTTAGGTATTTGGGTAATCTAAATCGGGCACAATACGTAGGTATAGCAATATTGCGCTATTTAGGCTTGAATGGAAATAGCGCAGGCACTGACCCGGGGGTGACTATATGTGAAGCTATCAATGAATTAAAATCGACCAGACTGACATTCCAGATAGTACTTTTCAAAGCAGTTTGTTTTAAATAGAAGAATATTAGTTCGGGAGGGTGCGAATTTGTTTCATATCAAATGCAATTTAGATTCGTTTTTGTTCAAATATCGCACCATGAGAATAAAACTGTCTTAGGTTCGAAAACTCGGATTCGAGATAATCGCAATTTTAAGCTTCTAGTGCAGAGATCGGCAAACTTATTAGACAGAAGAGCCACATCCAGGAATACACCATCATAGTATTTATCCTTCTGATGCTAGTACGATTGTACGTGATTTTCCAAAATAATGTCAAGGACTCTTCTGGAAAATGCAGAAAATTACTCAGATATTCAAGCCAATCAAGACGAGGGCGCTTGGCCGTTTCGTATCATGTGAGAGATGAGCACGCAAAAAGCTCAAATATGCGCGATCATCGGAAGGAAAGATTGGACAACTTTTCAGTTCTTTGGGCAACATACACAGAGTGGTGGGACAAAGAGGAAAAGGCCATACCTTCAACTATTTCGAAATTAGGGCAAATAGTCGATGGCTATTAAATAAACTACAAGACGCACGTAGTGTGAGCTAAGATGAACTTTGATGGGATGGCATACACATGATTTTTGTAAAAAGATATATTACGCTTTCAGGTCCCCAGGGGAAATTTTTCTTGTTCTTCTTATCGACACTAGCGACACTTATCTTACCGTCCGCCATATAGCGGACACATAGCGGAAAATATCGGAAACATCAAAAATTTCCCTTGGGGACCTGAAAGAGTAATGTACCAAAAGATGGATAAAAGGCGTGGCAAAAGTCCGCTGCAATCAACATTCGCTGAAAATTCCAGCTGTCTGCGTTCAAATTCAAAAGATACTGCCGCTATAAAATGGAACCCATGATCAAAATAAATATTTACCGTGAATTTGAGAGCACTAGCTGTCTCCGTGCAGAAGTAAGAGCCGCTCCGAAATGCATGATAGGGGGATGGGCAGGCCGATATAGAGCATGTTGCGGCAAATATTTGCTGAAAATTTGAGAGTCCTAGCTGTCTCCGTTCAGAAGTTAGAGGCGTTCCAAAATTCAATCCATGAACAAAAAAATCACGAAGGGGGGACCAATCGCAAACGGGGTAAATTTTTTAAAAATGTCGCATCAAAGGCAGATAGACTCCGATATGGAGCATATTGCGGCAAATATTTGCTGAAAATTTGAGAGCCGTAGCTGCCTCCTTTGAAAAGTTAGAGCCGTTCCAAAATGCGATGATACGTTTGAAAATTTAATGGATGGCCGAAAATCGGCCCAAGCGCAAACGGGGTCAATTTTGGAAAAATGCCTTATCGAAGAGGCATGTCCACACCGGCGGCATATATTTGCTGAATATTTGAGAACGCTAGATGCCCCGTTAGAGCCATTCCAAAATGCGATGAGTTGTTCTAAAATTCAATCAATGACCCAAAATCTCTCAAAAGGCGGACCAAGCCCAAACGGGGTCAATTTCGTATCGAAGGATAAAATCATCTCAATCGGTTTAAACTGAGGCTACTTCCCGTGCAAAGTGACCCAACAGGAGTTTGTTCTACACAATATTCGGCTACAAACTCAGTGCATACGGGGGAACAAAGTTATGGTGGGTTTCTCCCAAGTTGCGAACCCTCTATGCTCTTTCTATCAGGAGTTTTTCCCTATAGTCTAGGGACTATCCCCAGCAATCAAATACCAAACATATCGTATTTTTCTTGAACTATTCCGCGACATTTTTTGTTGTATTTGCATGCAGATAACTAACTTACGACAGTTTTGTTCTCAATAGGTGTAATTTTTGGTTCAGTGTAAAGCTGTTGTAAAATACAAATTTTTTTCATTCCGTAGATCTTTGAAAACTACATCAAATTTATAGCCTAAGAAAATTGGGGCACGCTCTGTGGCTCACTTGGTTGAGTCGCACTCTACGATGCTAGTAATCTAGAGGTCCGGAGATCAAATCTCGGCGTGGTCCATGAAATATATAGTGCTTGCAACATTATATACACTCCGAAATATGCAATGTAACGTTGACTCGAAGTAGCGTATAAACGGCTGAGTGAACGCACCATGCCCCACAAGGGGTTTACGGTACAGAGCAGAAGAAAATTGGACCAAAATATGGCCTTCGAACTGCAAAAATCCTACTTCGAAATTTTGTTTTGATTATGGTTGGGGATGGTCCCCAGATGATGGCATAAAAAGTCCCCACCGATTGGGGGTCTGCAACCTTTAAAAAATACCGGCGTACAGAGGGCTGCGCCCGCACTACGAGGGTTTTTTAGAATTTCGATGCATAGTGAATATTTTTTGAACATACATTTTATAAGCAATAAATAAGAATTGTGCACAACATTAATGAAATGCTTCCCCATAGCAGAATTTTCATATTTGGAAACCTAAAGGGCCTACACACGAACGAATTTAAATTTTACAAATTTTCTGTTATTTACTTTCCCTTAGCAAAAGCCAACAGTCTTAATATTTAACGTATATAAGGTATACTGACCAATCTTTGTACAAAGTTTCATATCGATCCCTATAACGGTTTAGAAAAACCGAGGTCGAAAAGGAAGTTTAACTTTAAACGCCAATAACTTTTTTACCGTTACTCGAAACTGTAAAATTTTGAATGATATGTGATGTACTCGTTTAGATCTTTGATTTAAATACCCATACGTCAATCTCCGATAAAACTAAAAAAGTCAAACGTTCGGGACACCCTGTTATCTTTTTCCTACCAACTTCTTAGGTATTTGTGCCAAAGACTGTAACCTGTAACCATGCTACACATTCCTTCCAAATTTCATGACAATCGGTTGAGCCGCTCGCGAGTTATTTAGTGAACAGACGGACGGACGGACAAAATCGATTTCATAAGGGTTTTTTGCGACTATTTCAAAAACGGCAAGAGATACACAAAAATAGTCTGAGGACGAAAAAACTACATAAAATTACCTTGCGAATAATATAAAACACATTAGAGGAATTAAATATTTCAGCGCTGGCCTAAAAAAATAAATTAGAAAATTTTCATTCTAGACCTTTTCATTTCAGATTTTTGCCGACCTAATATGCCAGTTTTCTGAGACTGAATGTTCAGAAGGGCATTTTCATCGGTAAACGATGCGTATGGGCGAGATGGGTGTTTTCGAAGAAATATATGTCCTTTCATTACGAAATGGTGCGCCCACAGTGGGCGCCAACGAAAGAGGGGCTCGTCAACAAGTCATCGGCGGAAGCGCTTGCTGTAGCTCAGGGCGGATGGTGTTGAGCTGGGTTTGTGCTCCGCTTGGCCCCTTGTTCTCTACATCAAGAAAAGGATATGGCATGCCTATCAATTAGCGAACACAAACGAGAGGAAAGAAATTATGGGAATAATTTTTGTTTAGAGCAGACTGGTGGTTACGAGAGCAGAATGGCGAGATTTTACCCACTCTTACCGTTTTACGTTCTACCAAAGGAGTCGCTAAAGTCTTTCCGTGGTGTTGAAGAAAAAAAACCCGTTCCGCAACCAATTTTCATACTATGGGTCAGGGACGTAGCCAGGGGAGGGGTCCATGGGGTCTGGACCCCTCTCGAAATGTTTTCAATGGACTTTGAAATTTCATTGATGATAACATGAAAACTGTAATAATGTAATGCACACTTATTTAAATGTGCTACACATTCTCTTGCAGGTTCTCTCTCAGTACAGAAGTCCAAAATTCACCGAATTGCACATTATTTTGAAATTAAATCAGTTGTTGCGAAAATAGGGTAATTATTTATTAATGCCGTCATTTTTCTCCTGTCCATGCGACCCGGGCTCCTCTCTACCCATTGCGATTTAAAAAAAAAATACATACAAGTACAGTGCTTGTCATCAGATTAGCACACCTCTTCGCATGAATAGTTTCGGCTGATTTCCTACCAAACTAAAAGAGTGAAAATTTCAAAATTATAACTGTTAATAGTCTATTCAATTCTGAGTTAATTAACACAAAAAGAATTGTGTTTAGATTTTTTAATATTGATTTATAATTGTTTTTCGAAAAAGAACACACAAAACAGCCATTTAAAATTTGTCATCAGGATAGCACATGCAAATTTTTCTTTGTCTATCTTCCACAATTAAAGACATAGGACCCCCAATTTCTTGTGGTTGTTTGAGTAAGATATTGACTTTAATATTAATAATTAAAAAGCATTATCTGCGGAAGAGGGACCAAAATTTAAGGCATACAAGGAGTCAAGGCGGTCAAAAAGTGAAATTTCGAGAAAAAATTAATAAAAGTTGATAAGTTGAATCCGAATTTGTGTGTAATAAGTAGCGTTAAGGTAAAAATAATAGAGGCGATAAGAATTTAGTACATGTCAATCGTTATGAGAGAGTTATATTGAGAGAAACATCTAGCCCTCATGACTCGGTCACAAGGATTAGGGTCAATTTTGACATTAAGGCGAGCCTATCTTTTGTTCAAACAGTGATAACAAAACTCCACATTTCAAGAAACTAAAACTACAGAATAAACTCCAACTTAAATTTCCCCGAAGGAAAATACATTAAAATTAATCATGAGAACACTTGACATGGAACAAAGAATGGCGGTATGTTATCTTTTCGGATAAAAAGAAGTTCACTTTAGAAGAGTAACACAGTTATAATGCTCTCGAGTTTAATTTAAGCGCATTTTCCTTTAGTTTTAGTTTCTTTAGATGTGGAGCATTTTTGTATCACTATTTGAACAATAGGCTCACCGTAATGTCAAAATTTACCCTAATCCTTGCGACCGAGTCATGAGGACTGGATGCTTCTCTCAAAATTACTCTCTCATAGGGATTGACAAATACTCAATTTTTATCTTAACGCTACTTATTACACACGAATTCGGATTCAACTTATCGACTCTTCTTAATTTTTTCTCGAAATTTCACTTTTTGACCACCTTGACTCCTTGTAAGCTTTAAATGTTGATCCCTCTTCCGCAGATAATGATTTTCCTTTATTCATATTAAAGTTAATATCTTACTCAAACAACCACAAAAAATTGGGGGTCCTACGTCTTTAATTGTGGAAGATAGACAAAAAAGAAATTGCATGTGCTATCCTGATGACAAATTTTAAATGGCTATTTTGTGTGTTCTTTTTCGAAAAACAATTATAAATCAATAATAAAAAATGTAAACACAATTGTTTTTGTGTTAATTAAGTCAGAATTGAATAGACTATTAACAGTTATAGTTTTGAAATTTTAGCTCTTTTAGTTTGGTTGGAAATCAGCCGAAACTATTCATGCGAAAGGGTGTGCTAATCTGATGACGAGCAGTGTAAGTAATCCGTCGGTAAGGGGGATGGATCAAATTGACCCGAGCTATTTTTCATTATTTAAATTTTTCTGCTTACATGAATGATTGCCAAAACGTTCGGTAGCTGGAAATACGTTCTCTAAAAGATGTTGGGTATAACACACGTTAGAAATGATAGTTCCAAAGAAGTTCACATGAGTTAGAAATTAGAAATGGGTTTATTTGAGTCACATCGCACCGTTACATTTTTTTGTCCTAATTGGCTCCACCAATAAATGACCCCGTTTTGGAAAGTAACCTCTTTTCTTCACAAGTAACTTATTTTAGATAGATATGCTAAGGTTGTTCCTTTGCCGTTGATCAATTTCCATAAATTTTAACAATCCCCGTTGAACATTCGCTGAAACTATTGGTTTTCAAGAACAGCTTCATGTTTTTCTCACTCAGGGTGTTCGATCGACCGCTGTTTCTTCTTACCAACTTACAAACCTTATGAACCTCAATTTTTCGCTGATATAATTTTCTTCAAGTTTATAGTTATCAAGTCTCTATGGTTTTCCCCTCTGATTAATTGAAAAAAGACCACACTTAATACATCAAATCCTGCAATTAGCCCTAATTCCAAAAAAGGATATAAATGAATCTGACATTTCTTAAAGACACCAGCCCATATTTTCCTCCGATTCGTTTAAAGAAATGTGCAGAAAAAATAAGGCATCCACTTTCATTGCCTATTTAACCAGTCACACTATTCTTAACACTGGAATTTATGCTATGTCGCACCTCGTGCCTATACATAAAAATGGCGGCAGAGCTGACACTCAAAATTATCAACGAACTAACAGCCCCTCGTCAATCCTTAAATTATTTGATCTGCAGGATGACCACAGTAACCTCTTTTATGCCTCTAGTTCGACTACTAATAATATCGGCTTTTCGGAGGTAAATCTACTATTACAAATATTATTTGAAAGTTTCACCTTTCACCTTTTTTCGATTCCCCGGTCATTTCACCGTGGAAAATATCTAATGATCGGGGAATCGAAAAATAGTACATAAAATGGCCGAGAAAAATTTTGGACCCATATTCGGATTGTAGCTTATGGAATTCCCCATCACTTCCGACATGTTCCACGACAGTAAGCATGCATTTTCATTGAGAAAATCGCAGTGCACAAAAATTTCATTTTGATTCCTCCCGAGGTTTATTCAGGCCTTTAAACTGAAAAAACTTTGACTTCGGTGGACCCTCATTAACCCTTTCATTTCCAAATTAAATTCCTTTGGGCAAAAAAATAATCTTGTTATTATTTCGTCTATATTTGTGTCTAAAAATACATTTTCAATAAAAATAAAGAAAAAAAATTATGGGTTTGGAAAATAATAGCACGTTAACTGCAGTTTACATTGGGATTGAGTGGAAACTTTTTCAAATACAAATAGTTGACGGCAATATGAGTTATTTTGTTTTTATTACGGAAAAGATGAAAGAAATTTTCTTGATGAGTAACACTAATGTCCCACCCATTTACTGAAGCTATGTTTAGAAACCAATAGTGTAAATTCCAGCCAATCCAGACTCCAAAATCCGGATTATTTTGTTTGAGAATCCGGATTTAGGGTGATTTATCAGTAAAGTTTAAAATTAAATTAGAGTTTTTCAATTAAATTAAATTTATAAAAACCGGGAAAACTACAAGTTTTACTGATCGAATCTACTGGTGCTAAATTTATCAAATTTAGTTAGCATTTTAGCATAAATGATGTATTATAGACGCGTCTGGAGTCTTTATCGGTGCATTTTGGAAATCCGGGCAATTCGATAATCTGGCCATCGGTCCCAATCAATCCGGAATATACCTTAAAAGGTTGAAATCGCCCAATTTTCACCATCTGAAAGGTTTTATGCCACTTTTTTCCGTTTAGTTCATCTTTTTCATATCAGATTCATTCCAATACCGGCGACAATATTATTCCATAAATGCCCAAACCAAACCACAGTTTACATAGCTTTCAACGCCGGCCGTCCTATTGAATTTGTGTCACAGAAAATTCTGGCAAATCAATTTTTTGTTGTTGACGATTAACGGTATATTTTTTTCACGGATGGATTTTGCACCTAGAATTATGTAGAAGGGGAGCAATTCACCACTTGTCACAATGGTCCAAAAAACACCCTGACGGGCTTAATTCTAAATGCGTTCATAAAAATTTCAATCCATATTCATTAAGTAAATGTTTACTATTCGAATGCTGTTATACTCGTATGTAAGTTTCAGTGTATGTCACTCATTTTTATTTGAAGTAAACCAAAACATGGGAAAAGTGTTTTATAGTTTATGTAAACTGCAGTTTACAATGGGAGCGAAAGGGTTAATCAAGAGACGCGAGAGCGTCTCGCCCGCCAAAGGAAAAAGAAAAACGAAAGCGAACAAGTCTATGATTACCGGAGACAACTTGCTTTTTTGTTTGATCAGGCTACAGCCTTCCAGGCAACAGCCCCCAAAAATTTTTTTTTACCAAAATATTCAACATATCCTGTTCTAGTGCCTTTTCAAATAAAATCTTCGATCGGCACAATAACGGGTAAGATATATGCAATAAACGGTGAAATTTTCACCCTCACAGACTTAAGCGAGTAACCCAATTTCAGAATGAAGTCTACAGTTGCAGAAAGACTTGCTTCTACTATCTCTCTTCGTGATGGGATTTTTATGAAATTTGGAACGAATGATCCTCTGGTGGTCCTTCTAAAGAATCAATGTCTTCCATTTAGATAAGTTGATGGAATAACGGTAAATTAATAGGTAAAGTTAACAAAAGGTTTCCAACAATTGCGTCTATCGGCTCATCGCATTGACCATTTTTTAAAACACACTGCGGCATTGGGACATTTGGATATTGGGACACCGGGAGACTGGGAGACTAGGATCTTGGGGTAGTGGGATATTAGGAAATTGGGACATTAGGGTCTTGGGACGTTAGGACATTGCGGCATTAGGCACAATGGGGAAACAGGGACGTGGGGACATCGGGATATTGGGGCATTGGGACATCAGGATATTGGGACAATGGGACATTGGGACATTGGGATATTGGGACATTAGGACACTGGGAGACTGGGACATTAGGACATTGGGACATTATGACCTTGGGACAATCGGACATTGGGACACTGGTACATAGGGGCATTGGACCACTGAGACATCGAAATGTTGTGACATTGGGACATCGGGATATTCGCACATAGGGGCACTGGGATATAAGAACATGTGAACATTAGGGTCTTGGGTCATTAGGACATTGGAATATTAGGACATCAACACATTAGGACATTGGGACATTAGGTAAACTGTGGAAACTGGGACGTGGGAACATTGGGGCCCTGGGACATCGGGATATTAGAACATTGGGACATTGTAACATTGGGATATTGGCACATTGGGATATTGGAACATTGGGATACTGGGACATTAGGGCACTGAGATACAGGGACATTGGGGCACTGGGATATTAGGACATTAGGCTATTGGGACCTTGGGACACTTGGTATACTGCGACATTGGGACACTGACCACTGGTACATTAGGACATTGGGCCATTGGGATATTATCACATTAGGATACTGGGACATTTGGGACATTGGGGTACTGGGATATTAAGAAATTGGGGCATTAGGACCTTGGGACATTAGGACAGTTAGACATTGGGATATTAGGACATTAGGTGGGAGACTGGGACATTGGGATATTCCGATACTGGGACATTGGGACACTAGGGTACTGGGACATTCGGGCATTAAACCATTGGGGCACTGTGATATTTGCACATTGGGACAATAGGACCTAAATTGGTACACTGGGACATCAGGATATTGGGACATTGGCACATTAGGATATTAGGACATTGTGACACTGGGATATTAAAACATTGGTACATGAGGACACTGTGACAATGGACCTTAGGGCATTAGGGCATTAGGACATTGGAACATTGGGACACTGTGACATTGGGACAATGTGACATTGGGACACTGGGTCAGGGGGGCATGAAGACAGATCAGTAACAGAACGTTAACAAAGCGTTGGCAAGGCAACAACAGAGCGTTTGCAGATCGTTAACAGAGTGTGTTTTATAAATATGTATGTATATAAAATAGTAACCTGATTTGTATAAGTCAGTCATATATTGATATTAAATAAATAAAGACGTCTTTTAAATAAGTATTCTTTTAAATATATTTTTATATTAAAACAGAGTGTTAACAGAAAATTAACAGAGCCTTAACAGAACGTTAACAGAACGTAAATCGAGTAATAAAAGAAAGGTAACAGACCGTTTACAGAGCGTTAGCCGAATGATTAAAGAGAATTAAGAGAAAATTAACAGAACGTTAACAGAGCATTAACGAAAAGATAATAGAGTGTTAAGAGAACGTTAATAGAGCATTAACAGAGTTAAAAAAAATTAACAGATTACTAACAGAATGTTAGCAGAGCAACACAAATCTATTTTGCACAAAATACATATTAATAAACTGTACCCATTTCATCCCAAAATTATTTTTAAACGAGACCGAGGCTAATTTCGGGCGCGGCCGAAATTTGGATACCCTTCGCTCCCCTCGGGCTAAAAGTTTTTTCGGGCGTTTCTATGACTTGTGTTTAATTCTCCCCGCTTCCACGCTTTACCTTGAATTTTCACATAAGTGCCGTGGCGAAGATTTATTGGAGAAGCGGGGGTCGTGGGTTTCTTAGAAGAACCAAAAGGGGGGATGTATGTATGTTTGTGGTGTAAATTAAAACATATTTCCATGAGATTTGGTTGAAATTGGTGGACAAATAAAAAAGTTTTTCTTCAAAGAACCTAATTTGGGGGTTGCGTTTATATGCCAGCCTCATGACCCTAATGGTCCGATTTAATTCATTTTTGCATATGTTTTGTAACATCAATAAAAATACATTTCCATGAGGTTTGGTTGAAATTCGTGTACAACTAAAAACGTTTTTCTTAGAGAAATTTGATTTGGGGGGATAGGTTTGTATGGTAGCCCCATGACCACATGGTCCGACTCCATCTATTAATATATATGTTTTGTATCATCAATAGAAACACATTTGTGTGAAGTTTCGTTGAAATTGGTGTTTAAATAAAAAAAAATTTCTTAGAAGAACTTAATTTGGGGAGTTAGGTTTGTATGACAGCCCCATGACCCCATAGTCCGATTTGGTCCATTTTAACATATGCTTTGTTGTGTAACTAGAAACACATTTGCACGAAATTTGATTGCAATCGATGAGAAAATAAAAAAGTTTTTCTTAGAAGAACCTAATTTGGGGGACTAGGTTTGTATGGCAGCCCCACGACGCCATTGTCCGATTTGGTCGATTTTTACATATGTTGTGTGTCACTAACGAAAACACATGTGTGTGAAATTTGATTGAATTTGGTGCATAAATAAAAAAGTTTTTTTAAGAAGAACCTAATTTTGGGGAGTAGGTTTGTATGACAGCCCCACGACCCCCTTGTCGGATTTTACCGATTCAAACATACAAACTGCCTGCAACAAAAAGAAGCATGTGTGCAAAATCTCAGCTCCATAGCTTTTAAACTGGCTGAGCAAAACGCGTCGCAACAGACAGACAGACAGACAGACGGACAGACGGACAGACGGACAGACGGACATCGTCCAATCGACTCAGCTCGTCACGCTGATCATATATATACATATTTTATATGGTCGGAGATGCTTCCTTCAATGCGTTACAAACTTCATGACAAAGTTAATATACCCTTATCGCTTAATAAGCGAAGGGTATAAAAAGCTCAGCAACAGCCATTTGTGGCGTATTTGCAATTGCGTTTGCAGTATCTATTTATTAAAGAAGACCCTGTGAATATAACTTATGATATTAAATTTATGGAATATGCTGAACAAAAACCTATTGAAACTTTTCCCAAAGCAAAAATATTAGTTGGCTATTTAAGTATGCAAAAATATATGATATCTGACCAAAAACAACAAAGTTGTAAAAGTTACCCCGCCAAAGAAAAATTCATCTGCCGCAAAAAGAATACATATCACTCTAATCCGCTGCTCATATCTAATTTTGTTTGCTGGATGTACTTTTGTTTTAGGTGTAAATGCTGGAGAAGTTTGAATGTACAGGACTACTTCTTAAAGTAATTTGGAGGGAGCCGTCAAAGTGGCACTGAATAAAATGTTAAAGCTCTCCCACCAAATTACTTTAAGAAGTAGTCGTGTACATTTAAACTTCTCCAGCATTTACACCTAAAACAAAAGTACATCCAGCAAACAAAATTAGATATGAGCAGCGGATTGGAGTGATATGTATTCTTTTTGCGGCAGATTAATTTTTCTTTGGCGGGGTAACTTTTACAACTTTGTTGTTTTTGGTCAGATAGAATAGACAGACGATACCGTTCCGTGATTGTGCAATAATTATAACAAATGATGTAATTAGGCGTTCCTCAGGAATCATAAATTGACCCACTTTTATTTTTAATTTTTTTAGATATTCAGAAACTATTTAAATCCCCTATGTAATTAGAGCGTATGAAATCAATCGGTACATCGAATAAAAAAGGATGCATTTCAACACACTTTTTTAGTGATGTATTTTTTCTGTATCATCAAAAATACAGTAAAACAGTTATTCACTAGCAATACCAAAACATCGATTTACAAGACAATTTCTGAGATCGAAATTTGGACCCCTCCCGAAAGAAATTCCTGGCTACGTCCCTGCTATAGGTGCACCGACGTCCCTTGTTGATGGCTGGGTACCAACTATACCACAGGATACAACTTAAGCGCCGAGGGGCAAATTATAGGAAAAAAATGTAAGAGCCGCGGGAATCACTAAAACCGACACTGCTCCTGTCATCACTAGCGCCATCAAAATGTGGAATAAAGAGATTGCTTCGATATTCACATCTTTTTTTTCCACAAAATAAAAATCTCTAATTGACGATTATGTCGTGTTTGTCATGTTGGGGACGCTATTTAGAACTTTCGTCAACCCATACCCAAATTGCGTCTAGAATAAAAGAGGTTAGGGGATCATGAGATCGACTCATGATTACGATTTTGTGGCGCAATGCTTAAAAATCCAAAAAAAATGGATGTCGAAAAAAGGCTTACTCTTTGGCCGGGGAAATCTACCACAACGGTTAACAATTCGCAAACGGGGCAAACGGGGGTAAAATGAGCAAAATACCGCAAAATGTAAGTGGCGCGCACAAGTGCATTTTTTTTTGTGCTCGAAAGACCCGGACGGTGACGGGTCCCACGAGGATATTGGTTCAATCGGTCCCATTTCAAGGATTTCTTCAGGCTCGTCCTGGGCAAAGAACGCTCACGCATGTCCTCACGACATTTCACGCACCTACTACCTCACAACAAATTTGATTTTCTCCCATTCCATGAACAAATAAATCCCTCACCCGCGAAATCACACTTCATCCAATATATCGCATAATATTGTCATTCGTAATTATTATCCTCTGCAAGCTTTAATTTATTCTTTGATTAGGACTTGATAGTGTCGCGAAGCTAGCTCATGGAAAAGTCGATTGTTGTCGTGTGATTAACATAGCAGACAACAGAATGCTTTAGTAATTGATTTTCATCCCTACTACTGATTGGTACTACGAGTATCATTGGAATCTGTATCGTTGTCGTGTGTATCTTTCAAGCTGCTACTAAAGCAACGATTAGGGGTGATTAGCAGTTAATTGTTTACTTACGCAGAAAGATTAGCGCAAGATGAGTGGCAGGATAAACTTTGTCTTTGGTTTTAGTATAATGAAGTGTGAAAGTAGTGAGTAATTTAATTATTGTGAATTGTTAACAGGAATCACAATGACCAAAAACAACAAAGTTGTAAAAGTTACCCCGCCAAAGAAAAATTCATCTGCCGCAAAAAGAATACATATCACTCCAATCCGCTGCTCATATCTAATTTTGTTTGCTGGATGTACTTTTGTTTTATGTGTAAATGCTGGAGAAGTTTAAATGTACAGGACTACTTCTTAAAGTAATTTGGTGGGAGCTTTAACATTTTATTCAGTGCCACTTTGACGGCTCCCTCCAAATTACTTTAAGAAGTAGTCCTGTACATTTAAACTTCTCCAGCATTTACACCTAAAACAAAAGTACATCCAGCAAACAAAATTAGATATGAGCAGCGGATTGATATGTATTCTTATTGCGGCAGATGAATTTTTCTTTGGCGGGGTAACTTTTACAACTTTGTTGTTTTTGGTCAGATATCATATATTTTTGCATACTTAAATAGCCAACTAATATTTTTGTTTTGGGAAAAGTTTCAATAGGTTTTTTTCAGCATATTCCATAAATTTAATATAATAAGTTATATTCACAGGGTCTTCTTTAAAATAAATAGATACTGTAAACGCAATTGCAAATACGCCACAAATGGCTGTTGCTGAGCTTTTTTAAAAATAATTTTGGGATGAAATGGGTATAGTTTATTAATATGTATTTTGTGCAAAATAGATTTGTGTTATCTTTGTGTTATGGCTCTGCTAACATTCTGTTATTAATCTGTTAATTTTTTGTTAACTCTGTTAATGCTCCATTAACGTTCTCTTAACACTCTATTATCTTTTCGTTAATGCTCTGTTAACGTTCTGTTCATGTTCTCTTAATTCTCATTAATCATTCGGCTAACGCTCTGTAAACGGTCTGTTAACTTTCTTTTATTACTCGATTTACGTTCTGTTAACGTTCTGTGCCTTAGTTAATTTTCTGTTAACACTCTGTTAACGATCTGCTAACGCTCTGTTGTTGCCTTACCAACGCTTTGTTAACGTTCTGTTACTGATCTGTCTTAATGCCCCCCTGACCCAGTGTCCCAATGTCACATTGTCCCAATGTCACAGTGTCCTAATGTTCCAATGTCCTAATGTCCTAATGCCCTAAGGTCCATTGTCACAGTGTCCTCATGTCCCAATGTTCTAATATCCCAGTGTCCCAATGTCCTAATATCCTAATGTGCCAATGTCCCAATATCCTGATGTCCCAGTGTCCCAATTTAGGTCCTATTGTCCCAATGTGCAAATATCACAGTGCCCCAATGGTTTAATGTCCGAATGTCCCACTACCCTAGTGTCCCAATGTCCCAGTATCGGAATATCCCAATGTCCCAGTCTCCCACCTAATGTCCTAATATCCCAATGTCTAACTGTCCTAATGTCCCAAGATCCTAATGCCCCAATTTCCTAATATCCCAGTACCCCAATGTCCCAAATGTCCCAGTATCCTAATGTGTTAATATCCCAATGGCCCAATGTCCTAATGTATGTAATGTAGTGTCCCAATGTCGCAGTATACCAAGTGTCCCAAGGTCCCAATAGCCTAATGTCCTAATATCCCAGTGCCCCAATGTCCCTGTATCTCAGTGCCCTAATGTCCCAGTATCCCAATGTTCCAATATCCCAATGTGCCAATATCCCAATGTTACAATGTCCCAATGTTCTAATATCCCGATGTCCCAGTGCCCCAATGTTACCACGTCCCAGTTTCCCCAGTGTACCTAATGTCCCAATGTCCTAATGTGTTGATGTCCTAATATCCCAATGTCCTAATGACGCAAGACCCTAATGTTCACATGTTCTTATATCCCAGTGCCCCTATGTGCGAAATCCCGACGTCCCAATGTCACAACATTCCGATGTCTCAGTGGTCCAATGCCCCTATGTACCAGTGTCCCAATGTCCCAATATCCCAATGTCCCATTGTCCCAATATCCTCATGTCCCAATGCCCCAATATGCCGATGCCCCCACGTCCCTGTTTCCCCATTGTGCCTAATGCCCCAATGTCCTAATGTCCCAAGACCCTAATGTCCCAATTTCCTAATATCCCACTACCCCAAGATCCTAGTCTCCCAGTCTCCCGGTGTCCCAGTATCCAAATGTCCCAATGCCGCAGTGTGTTTTAAAAAATGGTCAATGCGATGAGCCGATAGACGCAATTGTTGGAAATCTTTTGTTAACTTTACCTATTAATTTACCGTTATTCCATCCACTTATCTAAATGGAAGACATTGATTCTTTAGAAGGACCACCAGAGGATCATTCGTTCCAAATTTAATAAAAATCCCATCACGAAGAGAGACAGTAGAAGCAAGTCTTTCTGCAACTGTAGACTTCATTCTGAAATTGGGTTACTCGCTTAAGTCTGTGAGGGTGAAAATTTCACCGTTTATTGCATATATCTTCCCCGTTATTGTGCCGATCGAAGATTTTATTTGGAAAGGCACTAGAACAGGATATGTGGAATATTTTGGTAAAAAAATTTTTTTGGGGGCTGTTGCCTGGAAGGCTGTAGCCTGGTCAAACAAAAAAGCAAGTTGTCTCCGGTAATCATAGACTTGTTCGCTTTCGTTTTTCTTTTTCCTTTGGCGGGCGAGACGCTCTCGCGTCTCTTGATCAACTCTCGATTCTCGCTAGCAAAAATGGAAAAACTACTCGTAAATGGCAGTCTTGTATGATTTTTCTTAGTACACGGTAAAATCTATAAATTCCTATAACACACATAAATTATGCAAAATAAGATTACTCACCTTATCCATTTCCCTTACTTATCAAAATATTGTCAGATAATGTTCTTATGCATCAAAAATCGCCCAAAGCATAATTTAAATTCATAAAACCACTTCATCATACATTTCGTACTTCTGGTCACGTTATTTCTTCTGGACAGACTGCAACAGCAACATCACTCATAAAACATATTTGAACACATCCCACACGTTTCGTTTCTAAGAAAAAGGATATCTTCTGTAGTTTTGCATCTCGGATCGAGGATGCTTAAATCCCCCCGAGCAATTGTGCAAATACATACCGCACATATAGAACCAACCAAAAGTGAAGTGATACAAATGCGTTCGTTGCTACACATAAGACCGGGAGCATTTATGAGAAATGGCCTGTACATGACGGGTACGTGTATGTGGATAGGATATCGTAGTTACGCTTACGACTCCTAGAGCTATCTACTGCTGCTGCACTCAGGATTCAGGAATCGAACGAAGGTTTGGCACAAGTACCGGCCACTTGTATAAATTCAAAATTGATTCACCCCATATATGATTTACACTGTAGACTTAAATTTAATAATAGCAACAGAGGACATATTAATGGTTGGACAGCATTCTGTTTGGGGGATAAACGGCGATGCGGGGTTGTGCTTGTGACACGGGTGGAAAACATGTGTACTCTTCTCGGGGTTAGTGTATGGATTCGTGTATAGCAATTACGTATACGTGTTATTTGGGTTATGAATTTAATTACTTAAGGATACACTAGAGATGGTTTGTTAAATTGCCCATCAGAGATATTAAGGAGTTCAAATGATAAATTCTCAAAGTGGTGTGTTGGTGTGTATGGTGTTCGAGATTCGTGTCGTTTTAAGTGGGCCATCGAAAATGCATAACCACAATTTTCAGAATAACATGCGATTTTGGAATTAGAAATTTTGCAAAATATTTCAAAATCACTGCAGTTGTTTTCAGGCTGAAATTTATTGCATCGGATTTTCATTCAGCTTATTTGACCAACTGGAAGACAAACGAACGAAAGGTTTGTTAGAGATAATTTACTTTATGCTGTAGCTTCATGTAATTTTAATAAAAGGAATGATGGAAAACATATACACAGCGCCCGCTCTAGCACTTACGCCGCCCCAGGCAAGAGGACAAATTGCCGCTCCTGAGGTACTGTACTAGGCAGACTGATAGTACAGGGTGGCCCATTTAAAGTGAACTAGTGTAAACCCTGCATAACTTTTTTATTTTTTAATATTTTTTTTCTGAAATTTGGTAAGAATAAACTAGACACATGGGAGATATGTTTACATTACTTTCCAAGTAGCTACCCTTTGAGGAAGGGTCATTTAGGTAGGTTTTATAAAAGAGTTTATTTTTTAACCATTTCATTCACAAAAAGTACGTATGCGGACAGGAAGAATGGAATTTTGCTAGTGATTCATTAACTCAATGTTAAAAAGGTAATTACTGCCAAAATTACCATTATTAGACAATTTATTAGAAAAAATGCGTCAGGTAATGACGACAAAATAAAAAAAAATAATGAATGGTAATAAATGCTTGTCTCGTTGTTCAAATTTATCAAGTTTTTATAAAATTACATAGATAAAATAAAATGGAAAGGGACCATATGCGTTAGTACTGAAAAAAAAAACCAACAACGATTAGCGTATACCATTCAATTCCAGCAATTGGCCAGAGAAGATGGATTCATTCATCGTCTTATCAGCGCCCGCTCTAGCGCTTACGCCGCCCCGGGCAAGTGGACAATTTGCCGCCCTTCTGTATATCAGGAAAATAGAATTTATGCCCTTATTTTTGTAAAAGCGATTTAATAGTAGCGAGTACCTCCGAAACAAAAAATCCTGGTCAATGTGGGACTCGAAGCAACGCTCCTGCAATTCAGAGAATGGAGTCCCTAACCACTCTACCCACTAAGCCAGGAATGTCAAACTCGCGCATGCGGTCCAACTAGCCAAGAAACACAATGTGTATCAGCACAAAAGCGTAAAAATTTTTAGGCGTTGAACTAAAGTCTAAGAAATTTATTAAAATTCGTCAAGAAGTCGGTGGCTTATGCGAGGTAAAATTATGGATTTTAGAAATATTTTCCTCAGCTCTACAAACAATTTGCTGACGGTTATTTGAGGTACATTCGGTTAAGACGGCCTTTGTGTAGAAATTATTAAACCCCTTCGTCAAATTGTTTTGTCCCGAAATTCGATTAAGAAAGAAGTCGTTGACTTTGCCTGATAGTTTTCTTGAATGGTTGCATTTTATTTAAATGCATTTATTTTAACAGAAGGCCAAGATCCAGAAATCCTGTATTTGGTGAGGAGATCACATGGATGTGAACTATCGTAAACAAACCAATTCAAGCATATTACCCGATTCTTTGCCTTTCAGCCTAATAAGTTTCAGGCAACATCACAAACAAATTTTTGTCCATATTTAACCACCTTTCTGTTCAAACATAATTTATGACAAGTCAACCTAACAATTTTGGCTGCCAAAGGTTGATTTTGATTACGTCGGTGTTTCAACATTTTGTGCGGCCATTGTTAGTCCATAATAATTTTTGAATTGAATTTTTTTTTCAATTTCAGATGATGGGTTCTTCGAGACATTATTGGGTGGGGTTACGAAACGGAACAGTTGCACATGTTTCGCAAACATGTTTGCCATTCTGATACCCTAACTGTCATTTAGCGGATCAAAAATAATCTCCGGTTCTTTTCCTTTGTCTGCCTTTGTAGAATATGTTACCGAAAGCAACCGAACATTAGTTTTGATCCGCAAAATGGCAGTTAGGGAATCAGAATGGCAAACCTGTGCGGAACGCAACTGTCCGTTTCATAACCCCACCCATTTTCGCCTTCATAAAAAAGAATATACAGATGCCACACGGAAAACTGCCAGCTTTAAAACCGACGTAGGACGGAACATTTGTTCCCCGAAAACATTCAACATATTTTTGAAAATGCTACTCTGGAAAATGTTGTGCCAAAGAATTGTTCTCCTTTTCATAACTTGCATTTCGGAGTAGTTCAGATAAACTTCGCGACAGATAAACTTCAACAAGCCGGATATCTTCGCAGACGAATTTCCGAATGGTTTCAACGTCCGCGGCTTATTTTCATAACTGCGGAGAATCCTTAGAGATTAAAATCAAAACTAGTTAAATCGGGAAAACCTAACCAAATTGTGATATTAACATCTTGGCAGAAACAAATTAGAAGAAGAAGAAGAGACATTCGCAAAGACATCGGGCGAATTGATGCGAAAAGTGGGTGGAAGTTATCGAAAACGACTCCAAAAAAATAGTAATGAAAATGGTATGGTGCTTTTTGGATATGACTGTTCTTATAATGCTGAGTGTTTATGCGATTCCTTATCTCATTTCATATGAATTTCTTCGGAGTAAGGATGTCAAAAACCGGACGGTTAGTCCGAAAACCGGTACTTTCAAAACGGTTAACCGGTTTTTTTCGGTTTTTTCATCCTCCCGGTTTTAACCCGGACGGTTAAAACCGAAAAATTTTTTTTTCCAAATTCATAAAATGTTTATATTTGCTTGATTTGTCAGTCTGTAATTATATTGCTTGTCTTCTATGAAAAATTTCGTATTTCCGAACACTCTCCTTCGATCTTTTATTCCAAGAAACATCGCTTCGTCAAACTACCGCTCCTTGCATTTTTCCTTTCCAAGGCAAGGCAGATATTGTTTACGTTGCGTGTCACACGTGTATCTCTTGTGCGTCGTGAATGTATATATCGTCGCTATAAAACAAAACCGGCATAAGTGCAAAAATTTCGTTTTTAAGTTTTTGATTGCAAAAAAATTGTTTTTTTTCTCTATTTTTCTGTCATACCGGCACATTGTATAGTTGAGTAAAAATACATCAAATGGGGTTGTGCCGGTATTCACTTCGGCGCAAATTGCCCCTTCAATTTAGTAAAAGACAGATCTATCGGGCAATACGCCAATCGCTTCAAAAAATTTCGAAGAAAAACCGTTCATAATTGTAAGTAAAACCGAATTATCTTACAATATTCCTTATAGAATACTGTGCAACAGTGCAAACAGTGCCCCTGTTTTTAAATCAAACTGGCATAACTGCTCTGATTTTAAAACCAAACTGGCATATCTGCAGATTTCTTCTAAATGAAGCATTTTCTAATTTATTTGTAACTACTACTTCAATAATAACAGTATGCATATAAACTTAATTCAATTTTGTGTGACTTTGTGGTGCATCGAACGGACGTTTATATTAAAATACCATTGGCAAAAACTTCAAAACCCTCTGGTGTAAAATATGGATTTTGCAGATATGCCGGTTTTGTTTTATAGCGACGATATGTGTATCAGATCAGTGCATTTAGAGTTCATTGTTATAGGAAGACGAATCGGCAGTTGCTACGACGTCCGCGTCCACATCGATATCCGCGTCCACTTCAACATCCGTGGTGTCCACAAAGACTTCAACATCTACATCATAGTGCAGTCATATTAGCATTTCAAATAGAAAAAAATAGAGTAAGGTTAATTCTTGTGGTTTTTGAATCAGTGGGCTCCCAAAAATCTAAACCTCATTTTGCTAAAAAAAATTTTATCGGAAAGGTCCCAAAAAGGACAAAAAAGGATACTCTTTAATCCTTGACCGGAAGTCGGCATGTGGAGTATCAAATCAAAGGGGACGTCAAGTACATTTTTGTCCACGCCCACATGCCCACGTTCGATCAAGGTTTGTAATTAGTGTCCTTTTTGAGAGCTTTCCGATGATTTTTTTTCTTAGCAAATTTAATGGTAGAATCTTTAGCTATTATAGATTCGGAAAAGTGAGTAACGTAGTGACAATTTGAATTACTCTCGTAATTAGGGCTTCGGAAAGATACACGGAAAACACAATAATTTTCGATTTAGTTTCGATTTATTCCGTTGAGGGTCCTTGAAACAGGAAACAAACACCGGATATGTAATTTACTCGACGTCCCCTTTGATTTGATACCCCACATGCTGACCTCCGCCCAAGGATTAAAAAGTATCCTTTTTTGTCCTTTTTGGGACCTTTCCGATCAAAATTTTTTTAACCAAATGAGTTTTAGATTCCTGGGAGCTCGCTGATTCAAAAACCACAAAAAATAGCCTTACTCTATTTTTTTCTATTTGGAGGCCTGAAATGGGATATTTTGACTGCACTATATACATTGTCTAGCAATAAAACTCAGTTAACTAATTTTGAAACATTATGAATACTTCTGAAAATTTTATTTGATTATCTTTTTTGTTCAACATGTTTCTCTTTTAGGGCTCCATTACACAGTTATATTTCTATACGAACATCAGCTTAATGAGTGTGTATGCATTATTTTGCTAAAATTCTAAGCAATTCAATGAAAAACCGGTTAACCGAAAACCGGTACTTTGAGCCCGGTTAAAACCGGACGGTCTAACCGGCTTTGCGAAAAAACCGAAAAAACCGAAAACCGGGTTATGGGCCGGTTTTTGACATCCCTACTTCGGAGTTCTATATTTATTGAGGCTAATCAACATTTTAGGTCTTCATCTTCCGAAAATTAAATTAGGAATTGTTTATTTAGTTATAAAAAGTATGTTCCACCGTCTCTACAAAAATGTAAAATGATTTTTGTGGTTATGTCAATTGGTTTTGATTGATGTATAGTTTCTATGGTTTCCTTTCCACTAAATCCATTTTTATATTGAATTTTTCTTTTCGGCTTTTTACAATTTTTTTAGTTGAGTGCTAGTCAAAAAGCCGCCCCTAAAATTTGGCGCCCCGGGCGACCGCCCGGCTTGCCCCCCCCCCCCTTAGAGCGGGCGCTGCGTCTTATCATGTCGGATGAGGCACATTTCTTATTGAACGGTTTCGTTATAACAAGCAAAATTTTAGAACGTGGAGCACAACAAATCCCAGAGATTTTCAAGTTCGTTGTAGAGCTACACGAGAGTGAAACATTTTGTCCAAAATGTTCAGTGTGGTGCGGTATTACTTCAGAGGAGATCATCTGTCCGGTATATTCTTCGAGGACGAGAATGGAGACGCCCTGACTGTGAACGGACAACGATATCGTGAGATGCTCAACAATGTTATTCGTCCTTTTGTCCAAAAACGACCAGATATGTGATTTCAGCAAGATGGAGCGCCTTGCCATACCGCTGCAGCCACAATGGAGATTTGAACGGACGTTTTGGCTAAAGAGTCATTTCCGGAGTATTCGCAATTAACTGGCCGGCTAGATCTACAGACTTAACTCCACTAGATTTTTTTCTGTGGGAATACCTTAAGGAGAGAGTCTACAATAATCAACCATGGACAATTCAGGAATTGAAGCAAAATATTGTAGCGGAGATCCGAGGTTTGCAGCAAGAAATAATAAGGTAATGGAACATACCGTAGAACGATCCCGTCTTTGTGAAGTCGCCCGGGACGGCCATCTCAAGGATATAATTTTTCGAACATAGTATAAACATATCTCCCAAGAGTCTATTTTTTTATGTTAACATTTCAAAAAAAAATCGCTTAAGAAATAAAAAAGTTATTCATGGTTTACACTAGTACAGTTTAAACGGGCCACCATGTAGATAATACTTGACTCGTATGTGCGTCGTTGAAGTAGACGAATAGTTCTTCATAACTAACTTGCACACTGTGCAGCCGATAAACTTCAATTGGCCGGATTTCTTCAGTGGTTTCAACGTTCATGGCTTATTTTCATAAATGCGTCATCTTGAAAATCCTACCAGTTGATAATGATTCCTTTTTTATTCTAGTGCTAGCCAAAAAGCCGTCCATAAAATTTGGCGCCCCGGGCAACCGCCCGGCTTGACACCCCCCCCCCCCCATCAGAGTTGGCGCTGCATATACAGTAAAACACGGATAAGTGCACATGGATAATGCACAATGTTTTCGTCCACTTGAGCGTGTTGTGCACTTATCAGTGCTCCATACAAACTATCTAATTTACGTAGCATAAACTAGTGGTAACAACTAATATTGTGTGGCTATATACTTTGTAACGCTATAGTCAAGGCCGACCCTAGAGGTAGACGAACTGGCCAGTCTCCCAGGTCCACCACTTTCAAGTGGCCACCACACCAGGGAACCTTTTATTTTGGGGAGGGGGGCGGCACCTATCAGAAAGTGCTCCACTCTCTATGAGCCTTCACGCAACAAGATAATCAAAGCAAACCTGATGCAAAATCAATTGAATCGCGATGTTGTCAAATAAAAATGAGGTTGCAAACACGGTGGATGTTTCACATCTTATCGGAAATTTTTAAATGTCCGAACCCCAAAATAACCTAAGTCTATTTTATAAAAAGAAAAAAAAAATGCCGTGGAATTGTGTACCTGGTTCCAAATATACAGGGTGTCCCGCATTGGGTGGTCAATACTGTAAGGGTTGATAGCGCAACTTGTTTCAGCAAGAAAATTAGCACAACAATCGGATTTTTTTTTTACCGTTACCTTGTTATCGCTCTTTTTGTGAAAGTCATCAAAAATCGTGACTTGTCACGCAAAATCGTAATTTGCAGCACTCCTGATGACTTAATCCAAGATTTGATTTCAGTTTCAGAAACTACATAAAATTTCACAAAAACTGAAGTTTTACCTGTTGCCAACATTATCGGCACTTTCAAGATACAGTTACTCAAATTTAATAGAAATTTTAAAATAGATTTTTTATCGAAAATTCAAACAGTAATTTCATAACGGTGCTTTATACGTACAACTCTGCAAAGTTGATAAAAGTTGCTTCAAAGGTATATCACGCGACCTACCATACAAAGGGACCCATGACAACTTTGTTCTACAGTTTATAAAATGAGTAGTACGTAGAACAAACTCCTGATGGGTCACTTTGTATGGGAGATACCCTTAGTTTTTATCCGAATGAGCTGATTTTTGGTGGGTGGGGTGACCTCCAATCGCAACAAACCAAAATTTAGCACTCTGCTCCAATTTTGGGGGGAGTTATGGATATGCCGTTTTGAAAAATTTAAATGGGGGGATAATGGAGGTCCTTGACCTGAGCGACTCAGTGTTTACGTTAAAATTATCTTAAACTGGTTGTGAATACTTATACAAAATTTTACGGCTGAACTACCGTTCTTTCAAAAGTTATGGAGCTTTTGAAAAAGGTCTAAAATGAAAATATTCTAGTTTATGTTCTATTGTAACGCCGAAACATTCAATTAAACTCTAATGTGTTATATATCATTGCAAAGATAATTTTATATAGTTTTTTTCGTCCTCAGACCATTTTTCTGTATCTCTTACTGTTTTTGAAATAATCGCAAAAACCGAGAAAAAAATGCCCTCCTTTCCCCTTTTTTTTAAGGTTGCGGACCCCCGATCGGTTGGGACTTTTAATGACATAGTCTGGGGACCATTCCCAACCATAATCCAAACAAATTTCCGATGTAGGATTTTTGCCGACCAAATATGCCATTTTTCTTAGACTATACGTCCAAAGCATGTCTTCATTTGTTTTATTTGATTGCCAACCTCAATTTTACAAAATAAGAAATATACGCTTTCATTGTATGAGCGAAGGGGAGCCAGTAAAAATGTTTAAGAAAACTGCTTTGTGGCTTATCTTTGTAAAATGTTTATAAGGAAGGGGATAATTTTCATTTGCCATTCCCAGCTCTCGTGCTTGCCTTACTAGAATATATATAACGGTGATTAACCATCAAATTTAAAAAAAAAAACATTGGCAAAGCGAAGACTTCCGCGACTTCAAAAAGATTGCGAATCACTGATATAATGTGTGTAAAAAACATTCAGGTCAACAAAGTCAGACATTGGGGTGTCGTGCTACATCAACACAATAAAACAAAAAAAATATATTGATAATCAAAAATTGAAAAAAAAAATGTAAGCCCAAATGTTGGTTGGAAATTGGTAGATGTCAAGCTAAGGCCGACCCTGGCTATAGTTTTCAACAATTAAATTTGTACATTTTCAATAACAATTTATGGGTGTCAATAAATTATCACTGGCTTGCAGAAATGGGTAAACAACATCCAAAAAAATGTTGTTCGCAAAAAAATAAAAGCCAAGATTTTCTAACAACCTAACGACTATTTTAGTGGTGTCCTGCGATCTAAAGAAGGAGACTGACTGACAATGCTAACATGAACGCTGGAATGGCAAAGGGACTGCCACTTTTGCTAAACATTTTTTTATCAATGTTTGATCTTAGCCCTAAGCTGCTTCCAAAAAGAGCAATTTTCAACTCTCAGTTTTTCCTACTTAAAGACAAAAATTATCCAGTAGACCTGATTTCCCTCGGGCTAGGATCGAAAAAAATCGTAAGGAGGTTTTCACACTTGTACTTAATCTGGCTAGATTATGTAATCTGCGGTGTGGTGAGTTAAAAAATGTATGGAATCTGCCAGCTCAAATTAAGTAATTTGCACAGATTATGTAATCTGGCCCTAAGTGTGAAAACCTCCTAAAATAGTCTTGTTCGAAATGTCTGCACTAATAAATTTTTCAAATGCACATGTGCACTTATCCGTCATGTATCGTGTCCAAATGTTGTTAACCCTACCAAAAAATTGCGTGCACTTAAGCGTGTTGTGCACTTATCCGTGTTGCACTTATCCGTCTTGAAGTGTTTTGAAAATCGCATTGAATGGATGGTGCATGAAAATTGTGTGCACTTATCCGAGTTTTGCACTTAAGCGTGTTGCACTTAACCGTGTTTTACTGTACATATAAGTAGTTCTTCCGACAGACTAAATATAAATATATAGTTATTTATGATTATTAAAAACCGATTCATTTCGCAAAGAATTATATTCTTCATTTGGCGAAGAATATAATTACATAATTTTAGCTATTTTAGTTAGTTTTAGATCTATATTTTCAAGACAAATTCACGATTTTCTTCATAAATATTAACTATAGATAAAATGAAAAAAAAAACAAATGCCAAAAAAATTAACGTTTTAAAAACTCAAATTAATTATTTAGCCAATTAGCCGTTAATTTGACATGTTAAATCGTTAATTTCATTTATATATATCCAATTGTAAAATCATTGATACATTCATTCATTCAGTCAACTGCCATTCTCTCAATCAAATATTATAATCTTCTTTCAATAAACTACCCCATTTAACGGTATTCTCAAACAATCAAATTCCATTTACCACATTAAATAATAAACCTACCAAAGTATTAAACGATTATAAAAAATCATATCAAATTAAATCAAAACCTTCATCGTCCATTCTTTTATCAGATATTCTCTTGGAATTTTAATATAATCCCCCAACTTAGTTTCTATATCATTTAAACAACAGACAACAAAATAACCACTTTTGTGTCTATTTGATATGCTAATCCTGGTCTGATTTTAGGCTTTCGTGGCAAGCATACCACTTACGGGTATGTCCTCACTGGAATGTACTACGGCATGCTGCTATACTGGAATGGAATAGTGCGGACGGAGAGTGAAAATATTGCTTGCGTGGAATATACACTCGTGGAATATTCGTCAAGAGTATAAGAGAAGTCCTGACAGGAGAGCTCATCCTCATAGTTGTTTTACATTTCAGAATGATGACAGTCGTCCTTTGACAGCACACCGAGTCGGGTGCTTTTAAATGAAAATAATAGGAATATTATTATACAGGGTGTCCCACGACTCTTGGTACATACGATAATGGGAGATTGTACAGCTCATTTGGGTACAATTAAAGTTCTACATGACCCCTCTATCTTTAACCGTTATAAAGTTATAGCATTTTTTGTAAATAGTGTCTAAAAGGTTGACTTGCCGAACAAAATCATTATTTGCCCCACTCCCAAATATTTAATCCGAGATTCGACTTCAATTTCCGAAACTGCACAAAATTCTACATAAACTAACTGTTTTCCTAATTAAATAATTTAAAACCCTACCAAGATACAACCATTCAAATTTTAAAGAAATTCGAAAATTGATATTTTCTTGAAAATTCAAATTGTTAAATCGTAACGGTACTTTAAACTGACAAATGTGCAAAGTTGACAAAAGTTACCTCATAATGTTACCTTTCGAACAACATATAAAAATTAGGGTCTAACGATTTCAAAAATTGCATATCATACTTCTTAAAGAGAAAAAAACGTGGTTCCAAACGAAAACCAAAGTAAACGTTTCCACAATTTTTATACGAGGTTTATTTAGTAAATAAGATTTTTTTAATAAAAAACGAAAAAAAAACATGAGGCCGAAGTTAATTTCGGGCGCGGCCGAAATTTGGATACCCTTCACTCTTCTCGGGCTAATATTTTTTTCCGGCGTACCTATGACTTGTGTTTAATCCCCCATTCTTTTACTTCCGTTTTCAAATAAGTTGTGTTACCTCGATAAACATATTTGTGTGAGGTTTGGTTATAATAACACAAACAGATAAATCAAAATCTTAGAAAACTTTTTTTGGTGGGAGGGGATATATATATACGAATATATTTGTTTTTACATTGTGTCTTTATCGAAAGGACAAAAACTATGTAAAAAAAAATATATTCGGACTATGGGGGCATCGCCCCTCCCACACAAAAAACTAAACTAAACCTCACACAAATGTGTTTTATCGAGGTAACGAAACTTATGTGAAAACGGAAGTGAAACAATGGGGGGTTAAACACTAGTCATAGGTACGCCGGAAAAAAAATTAGTCTGAGAAGAGTGAAGGGTATCCAAATTTCGGCCGCGTCAGAAATTAACCTCGGTCTCGTGTTTTTTTCGTTTTTTATTAAAAAAAATCTTGTTACCTAAATAATTAAAACTCGTGTAAAAATTGTGGAAACGTTTACTTTGATTTTCTCTTGGAACCACGTTTTTTTCTCTTTAACACGTAAGATATGCAATTTTTCAAATCCTTAGACCTTAATTTTTATAATGTTGTTCGAAAGCTAACATTATGAGGCAACTTTTGTTAACTTTGCACATTTGTCAGTTTAAAGTACCGTTACGATTTTACAATTTTAATTTTCAAGAAAATAACAATTTTCAAATTTCTTTAAAGTTTGAATGGTTGTATCTGGATATGGCTTTAAACTATTTAATTGGAAAAACAGTTATTTTATGTAAAATTTTGTGCAGTTTCTGAAATTGAAGTCGAATCTCGGATTAAATATTTGGGAGTGGGGCAAATAATGATTTTGTTCGGCAAGTCAACCTTTTAGACACTATTTACAAAAAATGCTATAACTTTATAACGGTTAAAGATAGAGGGGTCATGTAGAACACCAATTGTACCCAAATGAGCTGTACTATCTCCCATTATCGGATGTACCAAGAGTCGTGGGACACCCTGTATAGTACACAGGGAGTCCGGGAGAGTTCATAATTATGAGTGACTTCAACCATTCGAGACTATTCTTTGAAATCGAAAATTTCATTCCAGCTAAGAGGGTCAGCGTTTGCTCTTTGTGTGAGACCTTTGCTCGACTGTATCTGTAGGAATTTCAAACTTCAAATATGCTCTACATCGGGTCTCAAAACCCTAATTTTCGAAAAAATCGACTTGGAAACATAAATGTGCGATTATCTTGCTAAATATTGCGCAGCGATAGGGGTCAAAGTTTTAAATTTTGTGGGATCTTTGGACGATGGTAGAATGTTACGTACGTACAATGTAAATTGCAATGGAAGGTCTGCTTAAAATTTCAAATGAGAAGTGTCGGGTTGTATTTTGTCCTGAAGACATGGGCGTAGCGAGAATTTTGATCAGGGCGGGGAGGGGTGCATATGTTTTGAATTTTACTCCTGATTTCGATTACTTCCAAAGATTGTCTACAGGATGAGCCATGGTTTTTTTAGTTTCTGTTCAGTACCAGCATTTTCATGATTTTCAGCACCTGTTCAGTACCTGTATTTTTCATGTTTCTTTCAGCAACTGTTCAGTACCGGACTTTTTCAGGTTTTTTTTTGCACCTGTTCAGTGCAGGTCTGTTCAGGTTCTGTTAGCACCTGTTCAGTGCCGGTCTTTTTCAGATTGTTTCAAACACAACGCGATCTGCGTCCACGTCCAATGTATCGCACGGGTTCTCGGCGATCTGTCAAATGCAATCGTTGTGACGCAATCCTTCTATTATCTTACAACCGATCGCAACGCATTGTATTCTGTCAAATCGCTTGTTTATCCGGCATTTTATTTGACCTGTATAATAATGAAATATACCGTAATACTACAGGGTGGCCCAATTGAACTGCAACTTTTGGCTAACTGATTTTTTTATTTATTTAATACATAATTTTATTGAGCATAAGCAAAAAATGTTGAAATACAATTATATTTTTAAAATTTAATTCTAATTTTCGATGTGACCACCATCAGCGCGAACTATGGCTTTGAGTCGGTTGACAAACGGATCGCACGCTGCACGAATGTGAGCCTCTGGTATTTTTGCCCATTCACGGCGAAGAGCAGCCTTGAGCGCATCAATACTCTGATATCGTTTAGTGTTGGCATGGGCCTGCAAAATCCCCCATATGGAGTAGTCCAGCGGATTCGCATCCAGTGAATGAGGAGGCCACTGTTCGGTCGAAATGAATTTTGGAACATTCGCTCATTCGCCCTATCGAATCTAACTTTTTTGTGGGCTTCGGTTAGATGTTGTCCTTTTTGTATTTTGTAATGCTTAACTTTGGGCTCCTTTTCCAATATTCGCTGAATTGTTGATCTCGAAATGTGCAGCTCAGCAGCCTTTTTTCTGCCACTCCGTTGAGAATTCCGGCGAATTCGAGCCTTGATATTCCGTACAATTTCCGGCGTTGATACAGTTTTTTTCCGGCCACCACCATATCGTTTAGCAACACTGCTAGTTTCATTGTAACGAGCTATGGTTCGAGACACGAAAGATTTGTTGATATTTAGGTGCTGAAGAGCACGAACAATTTCCACTTGCGGCTTTTCAGCCAAATATAGCCCAATCACACTGTTACGTTTTACTTCCATCACCGATAAAATATTTTTCACAACACTCATGCGCAAACGCTTCCGGAGGCTTAAACACAACAAGGTGAACTGTCGTGGAACAAAATATGAGGGCGCTATCATAAGCGGTCATAGATTTACAGTTACCTACATTTGGTTGCAGTTCAATTGAGCCACCCTTTATGTGCGCGGAGAAACATATTTGAGATCACAGAAGCAGATCGCGTTGTGTGTGACGGACCCTTAAGGTAATTTTGGGTCGCTGATTCCAAATTTGGGATCCCGATTACCATCAGCGGAATCAAGACCCAAAATTACCTCATTGTTTTTACCGATTCGGTGAGTATTTCTCGAGAAATCCCGAATCAGCGATCTAACTTACTGTTACTACGCCGATTGGACGAGTGTTTCCCTGAGAAAACCTGGGTAACTTTCAGAATGAATGAAGTCCTAGTATCATTATCAGTTCATTTAGTGTTGAACAGGTGCTAAAAAAAAACTGAAAAAGACCGGTGCTGAAAAAAAACCTGAGAAAAACCGTACTGAGCAGGTGCTGAAGAAAAGCTGAAAAAGACCGAGAAAAAAGCGAAAAAAAAACGGTATTGTACGGTGCTAAAAAACCTGAAAAACGGCTCACGGTTGCGAAAAACCGGTACTGAAAAAAGGTTGCAGGCTCCGGTGCGTCGGATGTTGAAGAAAACTGGTATCCGGTACTGAAATCTGAGTACATAACAGGTCTAGCTGGATCATTAGTTCTAGTTCAAACCAAAGAGAGAACAGCAATTTTTTGTTCTTTTTTCGTCAAGAATTCCAATTTTGTGGAAGCTTACGGATATTTTTAAAGTAGGTACTTTTTGATCACATCTAGTAGCATTTTTGAGGTTTCCATTGGCCGATGCAATTATTCTGGGACGCAATATGGTGAAAGTTTTGTTTTCGGTTAGAAAGTAAACTAAAAAAAAAAATCTTGAAACTTGAAAAAACTATGTGCAGCTAATGTTGCGTTTGTCCCCTCCGGAAACAAATTTCTGGCTACGTCCCTGGGTGAAACTATCCAAAAACTTGGCACACGTGTTATTCATCATAAAAATGATTCCAAGAACTATATTAATGAAAATCTTTCTGATACCGTTATGAAAACTAGACAAAATAAGCAAACTTTCAAAATTACTCGGCGCAACGCCATCTGCACGAACTACTAATGAATTAAATTGAAGCCAGAGGCAAAAGGGTTGAGGAAGGATTAGGTAGACTGGGATGTAAAGAGGGCATTTGGTAGATTATTATTGAAGACAGATTTAGACATGCCTGAAGAAGATTGGATACTAAAGGAATTGCAAATTCGGCAGCATATTTTTAGGGATTCGTTATAACCATAGGCAGTATGGTGTTGGAACCACTTAAGGAGAGGTGTGTGCCTGTTGATCATTACAAGTTATTATGTTAGACAGGAGATCAACATTAATAGTACCACTAATAATATCAAAAGTAAAACAGGCACAAAGCAATGTTCTTCTAAATCAGTGATTCTCAAACTAGGAGGCGCGCCCCCTAGGGAGGCGTGACGATCAGGGAAGGGGGGCGCGAGCACAAATCTAATATTGAAGCCATTAATAAATTATGATTTGCTTGCCATTAATGAATTATGGTTTTCTTGCGAACATCTTTCGAAATACATCAGGGGTAATCGGTTGTTGCAAGGTGTTGCAAAATGGCAGAAATTGCATTTTCGTCGAATAATTCGCTGCTACTAAATCCATTTGATGAACACCGCTGAGAATATTTTAGGTCGAGAAAAAAAATAAAAAATCTTTGCATATCGCTGATATGAAGTGCCAGCTATAGTCCTTGAATGGTTTTTGAAAACCAAAAATTACGGAAATCATGAAATTTAAATAGCACGTCCTAAAAATTCCTGTAGTTCCAGTAGTTGGGCTGCACTAACAAACAAATGTTCAAACAATTTAAATTGCGACAATGGATTCCGACCTTAAAGTAGGTACTAACATAGTCAGTTCACGTGAAATCCATGAAAATACTGTCAAAATTTTGATGATCGTGAAATCGAATTCGCTTGGTGATACTCACTTCACATGAAAATCTCCACACCGGTTTTTGACATTTCGCCAGCGAAAATAATGCAGTTGCAACTCGCTGGAGTATGCATACAATTGTGCTGTCCCACTATGGGCAAACTGGACGGTGGATAACTCAAATCATTTTTTGAGCATGCAACATCCACCGTCCAACAACAATGTTTTTGTTGCTTTGTTTAAACCCGTTCTCTGACACATAGTTCAGAAACGCGGCCGTATCGAATCGGTGGCTAGCCATTGCCTAGCCCCATTTAAAAATGATTCGATACCAGGGTGTATTTCGTGTCCTATATAAGAGGACCGTACACCTTTGCCTGGTTGAGTCCGGTAATGCCTCTCCTGGTATTACATGACGCGCTGCATACGTAGAGGCATCTGATGAGAATTGCAGCGCGCCATGTAATACTAGTTCGAAACCGGCTCGAAATGCACTCTGTGTGCCGCAACTCGCTGGAGTATGCATACAATGACAATGAAAAGATGTCATCGACAATCAATCAGAACGCGAGTGAACATTTATCTTACATTGAGTGAATAAAAAGCAAGTCTCCACGGCACCGTTTTCACGGGAGACATATATGCACGTTTTTCGCTCGGTGAATTCAGTATATACCTTTATGGCGAAAATTAAAAGAATTCCTTGCCCATGGCAATTTTTGCATCTACTTTCGGTTTTTGGCCGATATGTTCTCGGGGGGGGGGGGGGGGCACCAGGATCAGCCGATCTCGCAAGGGGGTACGAGCTGAGTCATTAAACTCGAAATATTCAAAATGTAACTATAAGAACGGAAGGTTGTGAAAATCACGCAGATTATAAAGGTCTCTCAAAGCAGAAAGGGTAAATTGCTTTTGATTGGATTCAAATCTGTCACGATGTAGCTCATACACTGGATTCCATATTACACAAGCATACTCAAGTATAGGCCGCATAAGTGCGGTGTAAGGATTTAGTGACCCAAACATTTTTAAACTCTTTCGCCCGTTTTTTAATGAAGCCCAGCTGCTTGCAGGCCATAGCTAGAATCCTGGTATAATTCAAGTTAAAACATATTTTGTTGTCCAAAACAACACCGAGATCTTTGAGGTGGTCAACTCTATTAAGCTCAAAACTAATTAAGGTAGTATGATCGAGTCGGCGAAGGAAAAGTATACTTTAAGAGGACTAGCTCTAAAAAAATTAAATTATTATTACTTAAATACGAAACACTTTAAGTACCTACACTGAGCTTCAATGAAACCGGGCCACACGGTAAGCGCGAACTCTAATCAAAACAGGCATTGTGTTTGTTGCGTGAGTTAACGGTACTTCAGATAAAAATCATATTCATTTGAATTGCCATTAAATGCACTTTCTGTAGATATAACTTTCGTAGCTGTAAGTTTCATACTTTTTGAGAAAATTGAATTTGAGTTTGAAAGTGGCGAGTGGCCCGATTTTTGTGAAGCCGATTGCATTTTAACCTAACGTAAGCTTCTCCCCAGAAAATGCTCTCTAGATTAGCTCATTTCAACTAAGTTTAGTAGTATAGGACCCATGGCACAGCCTTTGGCTTTATTTAATTCGTGAATGAATCGTTTTCTAAGGAGCAGATGTTTTGTATTTAAGTTAAATTAACTCCCAGTTAATTAACATGCACTCCACAAACAATAGCTGCAACATGGTATGAAATCAACTGGCGTTTGACGAAATTTCCATATGGCGATGGATTTCGTTTAGTTTTATTGTTTTTCAACTTGTTGTTTCTTTCTCATTACTTTTATTCTCTTCTCTGCCTATCGAAAAATTCTGCAGATTTCCATATTTCTGGAATAAATGCCATGAAAGAGGCTCAAAAAATGGAAATGTGCGTTTTCATTAAAAAACCCTAAAACGTGCAATTTCGTGCAATATACCCTAAAAAATGCAATTTCGTGCATTAACGTGCAGTTGCACGAGAATCCGCGCTCTAGTTATAATACTATTCTTACGGGAAAAGGCATTAAGCGACATTAAGATAGAGACTGTTTTGAGTACACCACAGCTCTAAAGATTTGAGCTTAGATTGAAGAAGTGCTGCGTTTTAATGGTGCGGTACAATTTTAGGTCATCAGCATAAAAGAGAGGAGGTATTATATCCGTTAATAATTGTGATCAGTGGCGTAGATAAGGGGGGGTATTAAGAGGATTACAAAACTATAACCAGGATTCTTCTTTTAATAAATCTTTCAAGAAACATTTTTGTAAAAATTTCCAATTGGAAGATATGGAGTCAGAATATTTTTTCAAAAACCTGAAACCAAGTCATTTTTTACCTAAAAATTGCAACACTTAAATATCAAAAGACCTCTGGAGGCCGGTAAAGTTAATAATGAGTCAAATACCGTCCATTTTTATTCAAAATTGAACTTTACAAGCCTTTTGATTATTTTAGTTTTGCAATTTTTGAGTATTTTTTTTACAGTACACTATGAACTTAAAACAAAACAGGTATTTTTTGGGTTGGGGTGCGGGAGCGTTTTGTTGCTGTTGCAGTGACAAAAAAAAAATTGAGAAATATTAAGATTTGCAGTAACAGTGGACCAAAAGAGACAGTAAGGTCTGCATTTTTAGGGTTTTTTAGAAATTTTTTTTCAAAAAACCCTTATGAAATCGATTTTGTCCGTCCGTCCGTCTGTCCGTCTGTCCGTCTGTCCGTCTGTTCACTAAATAACTCGCGAACGGCTCAACCGATTATCTTGAAATTTGGTAGGAATGTGTAGAATGGTTACAGTCTTTGGCACATATACCTTAGAAGTTGGTAGGAAGAAGACAACAGGGTGTCCCGAACGTTTGAAAAAAGTCGACTTTTTTAGTTTTTATCGCAGATTGACGCATGGGTATTTAAATCAAAGATCTAAACGAGTACACATCATATCAGTTAAAATTTTCCAGTTTCGAGTAACGGTAAAAAAGTTATTGGCGTTTAAAGTAAAACTTCCTTTTCGAGCTCCGTTTTTCTAAACCGTTATAGGGATCGATATGAAACTTTGCACAAAGATTGGTCAGTATGGCGTTATATACGTTAAATATTAAAACTGTTGACTTTTGCAAAGGAAAAGTAAATAACAGTAAATTTGTAAAATTTCAATTTGTTCGTGTGTAGCCCCTCTTAGGTTTCCAAATATGAAAATTCTGCTAAGGGTTTTTAGGAAATCACATATAGAATATGTCTACGAATTTTCATTCGAATAACTGTATCCAAACCGGAAATATAGCCAAAGAAGTATTTAGTAAGGGCCTTTCACAATACAAGGGAAGCCTCTTAAGCATTTCTTCAATGCATATATTTTAACTTGATGAAACAATGAACATGAAATTTGGTGGAAATGCATAGAATGGTAATAGTGTTTGCCACAAATATTTTGAAGTTAGTAGGACCAAGATAACAGGGTGTCCCTGGATAGCTGCAAAAGTATACTTGTTCAATACTCATAGGAAAGCTTGCGTGGGCTCTTATGTCAGGGGACACAATGGAATCATTTCACATAAGTCGCTTTTCCTTGATTAAAAAAACAGTAACAGTAGATTTACACCTAATAATTCAGTTCATATATAAAGCCAAGCTGTCCTTACGTTTGCCTGAGTTTCTTTTTGGTTAAAGGCCATCAGAAATCTTAAATCGAAAAATGCCTGTCGATTTGCCTTGGAGTACTTTTATACAAACTGGGTAAATAGTAAATCTATTTTTGGATTGGTCTAATTAAAGGTGGAACAGAATGCGGGCGCAGCCCTCAGTACGCCGGTATTTTTTTATTTTTCTTTCATTACAAAAAAATGCAAAAAGACGAGACTAATTTTTATACCCGTCACTATATGAAAGGGTATATTAACTTTGTCATGAAGTTTGCAACGCACAGAAGGAAGTACCGCCGACTATATAAAGTATATATATTATTGATCAGTGTAACGAGAGAGCCATGTCCGTCTGTCCGTCTGTTGCAACGCAAACTAGTCCCTCAGTTTTGAAGCTATCGGGCTGAAATTTTGTACACAAGTTTCATTTTAGTGTACGCTGTATATATGTCGGAACGAATGGAATCGGACCATGGGGTAATAGGGCTGCTCCTGAAAATTAGGTTCTTCTAAGAAAAACGTTTTTCTTTATGTACCAAACCTAACCGAACTTCACCCAAGTGTGTTCCTAGTAAGGCCTCAAAACATATCTAGGAACGGATGGAATCGGATCATTACGTCATAGCGCTGCCATACAAGCCAATCCCTGAAAATTAAGTTCTTCCAAGAAAACCTTTTTCTATTTTAATCCTACCTTAACGAAACCTTACCCAAATGTGTTTCTAGTAAAGCCTCAAAAAATATCCCGGAACGGATGAAATTGGAACTCATAGGGCTGTCATACAAACCAACCCCCAAATATTAGTTTCTTGTAAGAAAAACTCTTTTTCTTTTTGAATCAATACCAAAAATCATCCAAGTGTGTTCCTGGATTAGCCTCAACGCATCCAGGAACAGATGGAATTGGAACACTTCATAAGGCTGCGGTAGAAATTGTTAACTCAAAAGAAGCTTAAGTTTCATTAAAATGTGACGGGGATTCAAATTTCGGCAACGCCCGAAATTAGCCTCGGTTTCGTTTTAAAATATTTTTCTCATACCGAACACTGGTTACCGAATTATCGTTGGGGTTTGGGACATACTTTATATAGCTGCTAAATATATATATAGCTGCTACGGTTTCCTACAAGTTTGAAAATTGTGGAAATATAAACTCACGAATTTCTGTTATCAGAAAATTTCGATTTAAAAATACTAAATCTGTGCTTTATCCACATATAATGAGCTCTTTAATCTTTCTTTAATCCTTGTTTTGGGGTGCTCCGGCGAGAAGCGATGCTAGGTGTTCTGTGACTCCGAAAAGTTTAGGAACCCCTGGTCTAACCCAATATAAAGCTCTGATACCCTAATTACAATTACGAAAATTCGTACGAAAATTGGATACTGTTGATTCACTCACCGTAGTAAAAAAGCCCAAATTATCGAGGAAAAATTTTCAGGACTAAGTTTTTTTTTCATATGGCAGAATTGTTATCTATTTTGCATCAAAATTTTATAAAAAATAACTGTTAAAGTTGAAGTGTAATAAATACAGAAAATTTTATTCTGAAATTAAACATTTGATAACTGTAAAAGTATAAATAATCTTGCAAAATGATCCCCCTTCTCCCCGAAAAGCTTTCTACGCCACTGATTGTGATAGGTGAGAAATGAAGATATTATTATTATTACCTAAATAACTGTCCTGTGGATCACCAGAAGAAGCGGATATAATTTTGGATAAACAACCTTGGAATTTGACGTACTGAGTCCGATCCCAAAGGTAGGACCGGAGATAATTGAGAAGCAGACCAGTAATACCAATACGAAATACCAATACGACGTGATTTATCAATTAAAATGTGCTGATCGACTCGGTCAAAAGCTTTGCTAAAGTCTGTGTAGGTAGACCGTTTCAAGTTGATATCCTTTCTCCATTTTACAGAGGGTGCCAGAAATTAAAATCGAAAGGTTGGATATAGTCGATCTATCTTTACGAAATCCATGTTGTTGATCATTGAGGAGTGGGTCAATCATAGGAATGAGTTGATCGCAAACAAATTTTTTTTATAATTTGGGGTTTACTGAAAGAATCAACTGAATGCGCTCTTATAAACAGGTGTGAGATGTGAGTATTCCCAAAGAGACGGAAAGACACACAATTGGAGTTATTTATTGGAGATGATGTGCAGAGCAAGTGACAATTGATTAGCACATTGGCTTAGAAAATATGTAGGAATTAGGCCAGGGCCGGGTCCTTTGTTGACACTCAACTCTTGTAAAGCTCTAATGATTGCATCAAGTGAAAGAACTATTCCGTCAATCATGGATACCGGCCTGAAATCGGTCTGTGGAGTTAAGGAGCTCGGAGTTTGAGCAAAAGTTGTCTTGGAAATGATCAGCAAATAAATTCAAATTTCCTGTGGACAAGAAGATACAGTGGCATCTCGACACATGGAAGAAGGAAAACCTGTAGTTTTTCGTTTAGTGTTAACAAAGTGAAAGAATTGTTTGTTGACTTGGAAAGGGGTTGCGAATGGCGATCAGAACACCACCACCCCTAGAACTGCAGGTGACCAGTGAATCAAGAAAATTCGGACTATTTGGTTGGTTGACAGATCCTTGGGATATTTATTGAGCCTGATTGAGATAGCAATTGTGAATCACCGCGAACAAAGTTAGAATAACATGGAGCTACCGCGGACGCATGTGTTTCTGTCTTCTTGGATGGAATGTCAAGTGAGGCGGCTCTTAAAGAGAGAGCGGTAGTAACTGGAACAGAAGAAGGAGTTTCAGGATACTAACTGACCTTATCTTTATCAGAAGAAGGAGTTTTATGATATTTAACGGACGAAGAAGTTACTGAAATGGTTGCTGGCTTATGATAAGTAATCTGAGATAGTGCATTAGGAGTTGGTTTAGGACGAGATAGGATGTTAGAATTAGGAGGTGAATTGTTACGGAGTTAATGGTTTTGGAATTATCTGAATACTTAAAATTAATTTTCCTTGTATGACGTTTCAATGATTTCTTATGTTTTTTGTCGTGCCATAAACTGAAATTCACACCGTTCCAACTATATACGCTGCCACTGTGATAACTGTGATAACGAAGTAGTGTGCAGGAAGAGATAGTTTGAAGCAATTGCCAAAACTGGATCCATGGAGATGTGGGCGTACACTTGCTGCCCTCGATTGCTAGGTTTTGCTTCAAAAAGCTACATAACCAAATTTCGGTATAGCGTAGTTGGGAGCTCGTTTAACACGGAAAGTTGTAGTTTTCGCGATGCTGCGGCTAGATTTACGAACTCCTCGCACATTATTAGATGCTTTAATCCGTTCGATTCTGTCATTCCAATCTTCAAGAGACCATGAAGTAGGTACTAAAACGAATAATGGGCTCTTCAGAAGCCGTCTAGGCAAGTGAGGATGAGGGCGGTGATCGATGTTGATTAAAGTGTTATTCAAATGACGTCAGATCTACAGCCACTTCCTAAGTATCACCTCACAAATAATCAGATATTGATTTTTCAGCCGATACATTGACAGATAAGTTGTTTATTCTGTCCAGCATGGTGTTGATAGATTTTTAAAAACTATCAATATTCTGTTGAATTTTGTCGAAATGGTCAGTACTTAGATTCAATAAGGTTTCTTTTTATTATCGATTATCGACTTTAGATTTTTTTCCAAATCGGAAATCATTCTCTTGATGTTTCGCTACATATTGGAAACGGTGCATTCCAGACCGCCAAAACACCTAGCCATTTCATAAATCTTTTATCATTATGGTGTACATAAATTGAGAAATAGTAAGATTCGCAAGGCGTGCTACAAAGCATGTATTGCGTATACATAACTGTAAAAAAAAGAGGCTGATTTTTTAAGTATTTTTTTTTTCGTAGCAGATACCATATGTGCTTCCGGGTTGACATTGGCTTTTGACCAATCATTTAAAATTCTGTCAACAAATTTTTAAGAAATGTATTCAAACACAGATATTTGGTCGCCAGTTTAAAAAATCAGCTTAAATTTTGAATAGTGTACAAAGAAATTGAAGTATAGCGAAGACAGCTTCAAAATGGAAAAATGACCTCACTTTTGTAGGGCTTCCAATAACGTAATCAATTAATTATGTTGAGATTAAACTTTTCCAAAAGCCTCTATTTCAAAACTAACAATTATGATGCACAATATGTCAAAAAATTTAGCACTACTAAGTCTGAGTTTGATTTTTTTGCGAACAAACTGTCTAAATAAGTTTCCTATGTGCATTTAAACGTTCAATCGAAAACCATGTTGAACTGCATTGCATTTACAAGAAAATGCATTTGCCATAAATTCAAAGGACTGCAGTCGCAATGGAATCTCCCAACCAGCGAAACAGAAAATAAATATTCCGCGAAGACGAACAACAATACTGCTCGTCTGCACGACATTGTCCCGATGTCCTACTTTCAATATACCTATACCCATAATTTATTGACTTTAAATTGACAACAACTCCTAACAATAATTCAAATAATCCACTTTCGAGCCGTATTAAAGCACATATTGATTAAAGCTACTGCCGCAAGCAGAATTCAGCGAGCCCTTTCCTATAGGTACAATAGCAGCTTTAAAGGATTCATTTAATCCCTATCGCGCCTCAAGTGCAATTTTGCATAGTGCACAATATTTCGATCGTATATTTCTCTATATTGTGTCGTCGTGTGTAATAAATCACGAGGTATTTTTTTTTTGTTCGTTATGTCGTCCATCGTGTGTCCTGTGTGTCATATTTAAATGTGTATGCATTCTCAGGGGCCATTCACTTTGCCATATAACAACTAAATTTCCATTATAGAGCACTCTACACCCATATCGGTTACGAGTGTCCTGCTGTTGGGTGCTATAGTCAGGAGGACAGGAGAAGTCCTTCTCATGGACCCATCGATTTTAGATATCAATACATTATTGGGGGACCCAATGTCGATGCCATAAACAAAAATATTGTGGCATCATCCTTAATCACAACATGTCCGGGAATTGTCGAAGGGATTACGCGACAAATTTGTCTCTGTATGTTTCGTGCAGCATTTTATACGGACGAACGAACGGAAAATGGAAATTTTATTTTGTTGAAAAGAGTTCGGGAATCGTGACTGGAATTTCGGTTTGTTGTAGAGAATGTTTGCCTTGGCTTTGATTTTTCGGGAAAACAATTTTTGTTGCAACGGCCATGATTTTCGAATTGTCGTTGTTTATTCTATACGATTTTGTGTATCTATCTGATGGCGACTGTATAGAATAGATTCATTGGAATTTTCGTCCTGGCTCTATCCGCTTTCGTTTAAAAGAATTATCTCTCAATTGAGTAACAATGCAGAAGTTCATTTAAGGTTGACATATAAAATTTCAATTGCTTTATAATTTAGTACTTCAAAAATGATATTTACTGAATTAAATTAAAATCAATTAAATTTAAAATCAAATTAAAACTTTAAAAACATAATTTTAATCACTGTAGACCTATCACAAACTTTCACATACGGTTGTCTGCTTTGTCAGCATTTTCCGCGTGCATAATTCTTTTGTTGTGCGAAGCCATTGTCATTCTATAGTCCTGCGATTGTATGATATTGTTGTTAACCAGCTCTCGGAACTGAACCTGCGATAACCTCTGCTCTGACCGGTTAATTGATTTTGAAATTTAAATAAACGTTGTTAATAACAATGTTAAATGCCAAACGCAATCATATTTCATTTTAACACTTTCCCGGACACAACGTCTATAGACGTCCAATTTTGAGCATTTGACCATACAAATCGTGTCAAATTTTGGCGTTGTGTCCGGCAATGAGTTAAATATGCGCGTCCTTTTTTTTTGGCCAAGCATAAAATTAAATTTGGAACAATCATAAAAATTACACACCATAGTTTTATTGTATTATCGGAAAACAGCTTGCGGCCAGGAATAACATTTCGGATGGTTTGTCGTGTTAAATTGATTGGTCCTTTCTGCCATAAGCAAATACATTAGAAAGACGATGAATATTTAGTCACGAGTGGTGGTAACGGGACAGCGCGCGCAGCGGCACGGCATACGTTGTTGTGTTGATGATTATTATCCTTTCCGGTCAATTGAGCATTCGTAGATGCGTGAAATTAGTGTTATGCAAATCAATATCTATGTCAAGGATTGGACAATAATAATGGAATATAATAACGATGCAGTGAAGTCTATTAATTTGAAGGCTGGCTGGCGTGGAGAACGATTTTATTATAGGAGAAAATTGATTTTAATATAGAATAGAAGCATACATGTAAAAACATATTTCCCCAAAAAAATTGGCATTTCACTTCGGAAAAATTAAGGGAAAGCTGGATTTTTGCATGAGCCTTCCTTTCGAGGTCCTAAACAAGACCATAAAAGTCCCCGTCTCTACGAGTGCCACTAGCGGTGCTACAGAGGGTCAAAGACCCTCGAAAACAGGTTTTTCTGAATATCTCGATAACGGTAGCATATACAAATAAGTGATGTACGGTAAATTTGAAGCTCTTGTGTTTTTTAATAAACGATGGAAATACCGAATACGTTCGGACACTAACGGTGCCAGGAGGTCTAACGGTATTTTTAACAATGTTTCAAGAAAATCTCTATAACGGTAACTCGTACTAAAAACTTTTGTATGAACAATTTTTAGCCTATAAAGTTTCGAAGAAAGCGGCCAAATTTCATATCAATAAGTGCAGCCTTAAGGGCGCTATGGGGGTTCAAACCTTAAAAAAAGGTGTTTTTGGGGTTTTTCGTGAATGGCGCTAGGACGGGGGAGTGTGCTCTATGGTCTTCTCGGAAAAATTTTTAAGCTTATGTGGCTGTGGGGAGCCCCCCTAACGAAGTTATGAGGGTCCAAAGATTCAATTAAGCAGTTTTTGGGGAATATCTCTATAACGGTAACGTGCACGGAAAACTGTTATATGGCGAATTCGTAGCTTATACAACGCTTAACTAAATATCCGAATTTCCGATCGATGCGTGCAATGTTAAGGGGCTATAAGGGTCTGAACCGTACAATAACGGTATTTTTCGGTTTTTCGTGAATGTCTTCATAACGGGAACGCATTCGGGAGGGAGGCCTATAACAATTTGTTGCTTCTGTAACCTCAATTTAAAATGCCAAAACAACTCATCTATGCGGGCACCCCCAACGAAGCTATGTGGGGTCAAAGTTAAACAAAAAATTGCTTCTCGGAAATTTTTTAATAACGGTAACCTCTTGAGAGAACCAATCTTAGATAAATTTGTAGCTCATGTGGCTGTTAGTAAGGGGCCAAAAGTTCCCTACGATGGAAGCCCCCCTGACGAAGTTACTAGTGTCCAAAGATACAATTAAGCAGTTTTTGGGGAATATCTCTATAACGGTAACGTGCACGGAAAACTGTTATATGGCGAATTCGTAGCTTATACAACGCTTAACTAAATATCCGAATTTCAGATCAATGCGTGCAATACTAAGGGCACAATAACGGTATTTTTCGTTATTTTCGTAAATTGCTTTATAACGGGAACGCATTCGGTATGGAAGCCTGTAATAATTTGTTGCTTCTGTAACTTCAAATTAAGATGCCAAAACAACTCATTTATTCGAAATCCCAAAACAACTCATTTATCCCCAAGGAAGTTATGAGGGGTCAAAGTTAAACAAAAAGCTGCTTCTCGGAAAATTTTTAATAACGGTAACCTCTAGAGGGAAACCGTCTGAGGCAAATTTGTAGCTCGTGTGGCTGTTAGTATGACGTCAAAAGTCCCCAACGATGGGAGCCCCCCTAGCAAAGTTATGAGGGGCCGAACATCCAAATAAGCAGTTTTTTGGAAATATATTTATAACGGTAATGTGCACCGAAAACTCTTATATGGCGAATTTGTAGCTTATACAACGCTTAATTAAATATCCGAATTTCAGATTGATGCGCGCTTTGACATTCCGATCCATACAATTTCGGTATTTTTCGTTATTTTCCTGAAAATCTCTGTAACGGTAACGTATACCGGAAGAATTCTGTAAAAAATTTTTGTTTTTAGGTTCCAAATAAAATGCTCCAGCGATATGAATGCACCTGAGGCAACCATACGTGCACACATACACTTCATACTACATACTATAATTACCTTCCTCAAAAATTAGTTATTTTAAACGTTATAATGCACATATGGTTGCCTCAAGCGCATTCCAATCGGTGGGACATTTCATTTGGAACCATACAAACAACAAATTTTTACAGACTGCCTTCGTTATACGTTACTGTTACAGAGAATTTCAGGAAAATAACCAAAAATACCGAAATTGTATGGTTCGGACCCTCATAGCGCTCTTAACATTGCGCGCATCAATCTGAAATTCAAATATTTAATTAAGCGTTGTATTTGCTACAAATTCGCCATATAACAGTTTTCGGTGCACATTACCGTTATAGATATATTTCCAAAAAACTGCTTATTTGGATGATTGGCCCCTCATAACTTTGCTAGGGAGGCTTCCATCGTAGGGGACTTTTGGCCCCTTACTAACAGCCACATGAGCTACAAATTTATCTAAGATTGGTTCTCTCAAGAGGTTACCGTTATTAAAAAATTTCCGAGAAGCAATTTTTTGTTTAACTTTATATGTTTTAACTCATAGCTTCGTTGGGGGCGCCCGCATAGATGAGTTGTTTTGGCATTTTAAGTTGAGGTTACAAAAGCAACAAATTGTTATAGGCCTACCTCACGAATGCGTTCTCGTTATGAAGAAATTCACGAAAAACCGAAAAATACCGTTATTGAACGGTTCAGACCCTTATAGCCCCCTCAACATTGCACTCATCGATCGGAAATTCGGATATTTAGTTAAGCGTTGTATAAGCTACAAATTCGCCATATAACAGTTTTCCGTGCACGTTACCGTTATAGAGATATTCCCCAAAAACTGCTTAATTGAATCTTTGGGCCCTCATAACTTCGTTAGGGGGCTCCCATCTTTGGGACTTTTGGCGTCTTACTAACAGCCACATAAGCTTAAAACTTCTCCGAGAAGACCATAGAGCACACTCCTCCGTCCTAGCGCCATTCACGAAAAACCCCAAAAAACACCTTTTTTAAGGTTTAAACCCCCATAGCGCCCTTAAGGCTGCACTTATTGATATGAAATTTGGCCACTTTCTTCAAAACTTTATAGACTAAAAATTTTTCATACAAAAGTTTTTAGTACGAGTTACCGTTATAGAGATTTTCTTGAAACATTGTTAAAAATACCGTTAGACCTCCTGGCACCGTTAGGAGTGTCCGAACGTATTCGGTATTTCCATCGTTTATTAAAAAAACACAAGAGCTTAAAATTTTCCATACATCACTTTTTTTATATGCTACCGTTATCGAGATATTCAGAAAAACCTGTTTTCGAGGGTCTTTGACCCTCTGGAGCACCGCTAGTGGCATTCGTAGAGACGGGGACTTTTAGGGTCTTGTTTAGGACCTCGAAAGGAGGGCTCATCCAAAAATCCAGCTTTCCCTTAATTTTTCCGAAGTTTGGCCAAATTAATGTTCAAATTTCCTGGCGTAATACAATATTGTATATGTAACATTAAGAGTGCGTCACACTCGCCAAAGAAAAAAAAAATCAGTCGCGAACATCAAGCGTCTCGCCCGTTAAAGGAAGAATTCCAGACGCTAACATAAAGAGACGCGGTATTGTCTCGCCCGCCAAAGAAAAAAACGAGGCGCGAACCAGTAATTTTCCCGGAGGAAACATGGTTTACCGATTGCCTTCCTTTCTGAGAAAAAAAAACTCCTAAATATTCATCACACCAAATCGAGTACATAAGGCATCAAACTCTTTGATCGGCGCGCCCACTAACGGGAAATTTTATTTCTAAAAGACTTAAGCGAGTAACCCGATTTTTCAATGCAATCTACAGTCGTAGAAAGACTTGCAAAGAAAAAAAGGGGGTGCGCGCTTTGCTGGGTGTTGCGGGTATGCGTTTTGATTCGTTAAATGTTGTGACTAATTTGTGTGTACCGTGAGATTACACGGTGGAAAATGGAACTGGACCTGAACCCTTTCGGGTTAATATTTTCTATGTCGTTAAATTGAACATTAGGGCAAACTGAGGTTAAGCTCCCTGCGCCCATTTCTATGGGTGGAGTAGAAATTTGAATGCGTTTTTAAAAGAGGTGAAGATTGGCCTCTGTCCTAGCTCGGCTACGGCTCGGAACACAGAGCAGGGGTTTTCGGTTGCGGTAGCTAACCTTGGTGGCAAATTCTTTTATGGGTGCGTATAATCTGCCCCGTCCTCCCGTGGTGGATAAATTGCGTGAGGATTCAGTTTATCGATCGAGGTGCGTGCAGCTGGCCTAACTTTAAATTACTGATGCTTATCACCTCCCAATTTCGGTTCCTCTTGTTGGTTTCTTAGGCTTGCGGTATCTCTTTTTGATGCAAAGGACATGGGGCAGCGCACACCGCAACCATCCTTGATTTAAGGCGAGATTCAATGAGACCATAAGTTTTCAATAGACTTGAAATATAATATTGTAAGGTGGGTGGGTAGCTTCCTTGACTTCAAGTAAGAAGGTTTTCACACTTGTATACTTAATCTGGCCAGATTACGTAATCTGCGGTGTGGTGAGTTGAAAAATGTATGAAATTTGACAGTTAAAATTAAGTAGTTTGCGCAGATTACGTAATCTGGCCGTAAGTGTGAAAACCTCCTAAGGTTTACTATAGAACATTTCAAGGTCTCCTTGAGTTTTTCCTTAAATCAAGGATGCATTGACTTGAAAAAGTATGGAAAATGACATTTAAGTTTTTTTAATTTCGGCATCCTTGACTCAAGGTCTCCTTGAGTTAAGGAATGTTTAATGAATGTTTAAAATGAACGAAATGATGCCTTCTCGTGACGTAATTTAAAATTGAAAAATGAAAAAAATCATAAACGAGACCGAGACTAATTTCGGGAGCGGCCGAAATTTGGAAACCGTTCACTCTCCTCCTAATCGTTTCTGGAGCGTACATATGAGTCACGTTTAACACATCCCCCCCCCCCCCCATTTTTTGCCTTCTGTTTCTACATAAGCTCCATGACGACGATAAAACATTATTTGTGTGAGGTTTGGTTGCAATAAGTGCACGAATATTTTATTTTTCATAGAAAACTTACTTTGAGGGAAGGGGGAATATGACCCCATCGTACGATGTATTTGTATGGTAGCCCCATGGTCCGATTTTAGTGTTACAAACATACAAATTGCCTGCAATAAAAAGAAGCATATTTGCAAAATTTCAGATCGATAGCTTTTGAACTTTCACTCTACGAGCGAAGGGTATAATAAATAAATAAAATGCTCGACAGTCCAGCATTCAACCCAGGCCGCAGATGTGTAAATAACATTCAATTTCAAAGATGTTAACTGCTTTTTTAGGGTTTTTTAGAAAAAATTTTTTTCAAAAAACCCTTATGAAATCGATTTTGTCTCTCCGTCCGTCTGTCCGTCTGTCCGTCCGTCTGTTCACTAAATAACTCGCGAACGGCTCAGCCGATTGTCATGAAATTTGGTAGGAATGTGTAGAATGATTACAGTCTTTGGCACATATACCTTAGAAGTTGGTAGGAAGAAGATAACAGGGTGTCCCGAACGTTTGAAAAAAGTCGACTTTTTTAGTTTTTATCGGAGATTGACATATGGACATTTAAATCAAAGAACTAAACGAGTACATCTCACATCAGTTAAAATTTTCCAGTTTCGAGTAACGGTAAAAAAGTTATTGGTGTTCAAAGTTAAACTTCCTTTTCGCCCTCCGTTTTTCTAAACCGTTATAGGGATCGATATGAAACTTTGCACAAAGATTGGTCAGTATGGCTTTATATACGTTAAATATTAAGACTGTTGACTTTTGCTAAGGAAAAGTAAATAACAGTAAATTTGTAAAATTTGAATTTGATTGTGTGTAGCCCCTTTTAGGTTTCCAAGTATGAAAATTCTGCTAGGGATTTTTAGAAAATTACATAGGGAACATGTCTACAAATTTTCATGCGAATATCTGTATCCAAACCGGAAATATAGCCAAGTTAGTATTTAGTGAGGGCCTTTCACAATGCAAGGGAAGCCTCTTAAGCATTTCTTCAATGCATATCTTTTAACTTGATGAAACAATGAACATGAAATTTGGTGGATATGCATAGAATGGTAATAGTGTTTGCCACAAATATTTTTGAAGTTTGTAGGACCAAGTTAACAGGGTGTCCCTGAATAGCTGCAAAAGTATACTTGTTCAATACTCATAGGAAAGCTTGCATGGGCTCTTATGTCAGGGAACACAATGGAATTATTTCATATTCCATTTCGGGACCAAATATGTGTGGTCCCGAAATGGAAAAGTGTATGCACGGAAAGATGAAGGTGACAAATTAATTAAAATTACATCAATATATGATTTAAATAAGTTATCGACTGTAGGAAGTTTAGCAAATGAATAGATTTTTCATTTCTGTGTTATATTAATTGAAGCATTTTTTTAAATTTCTAATGTCAGATATTAATTCTTTCTTGAATGCGCTAGGCGAACCTAAAAGCGCCATAGTGGTAGAAAATGAAGAAAAATTTAGTGAATTTCTAAGCAATATAAATGGTATTAATATATTATGTTTAAACATTCGAAGCATATGTAAGAATTTTAATGAATTTTGTGTATGGATTTCTGATTTTAATGTACAATTAGATATAATAGTCCTAACAGAGACGTGGCTGGACCACGATAGTATATTTTATAAAATACCTGGATTTGTCAAAATCGTAAAACCAAACAAATTTAATAAGAGTGATGGAGTAATAGCATATATAAAAGAAACTATGAATTATAGAATAGTAAATCAAGATATTGATCACGCTAACTCCTTAAACATATTGATAAATTTGAACAATATAGATTTTTTGATTACGGGTGTATACCGATCGCCAAATGATACGAATGTAGAAAGTTTTCTTGAGGGATTAGAAATTTTTTTGAATGCTAATAAGAATTACATAAACCATATATTAATAGGAGACATGAATATAGATATTCTAGAGGATAACTTAGATATAAATGGTCATAAGTACATGAATATTTTACATGGAGGCGGGTTCATTAACTATTTATACGGATGTACGCGTAAGGGAATCACTCGAGAGTCATGCATTGACCATCTGTTCGTTAAATGTAACAAATCCTTCAGTTTAAACTCACTGATATATACAACATATATAACAGATCATTTCGCTATTTGCGGAAAAATTGACTGTTCACAGCTCAGCCCAAAAACTGCCCATAAGGAAGTTAGCTTTAAATATTTTCTAGATCAGGCGCAATTCCAGCAAAATATAATAGTGGAGACTTGGTCAAATGTATACAGTGTATCTGAAGCTGAAATTTCGTTTAACAATTTTTACAACAGACTTTTAGATATCCATAAAAGCTGCTTTAAAATAGCAAAAAATCCTAGTTGTAAACAAAAACATATTAAACCTTGGATATCAAATGGTTTAATCAAATCTATCAGGCATAGGGACAAAATGGCGGTAAGAGTAAGAAAACAACCTTTCAATGTAGATCTTCACACAGAATATAAAACTTATAGGAATTTGCTCAACTTTTTAATTCGACAAGCGAAAAATCATTACTACACGGTTAAATTTCAAAACTGTGGAAATAACACAAAAAAATTTTGGGATGTGGTAAATGAAGTCACCGAAGCGAAACAGGCAAAAACTGTATTTAACAATGATATTATTAGCAGTAGCGGCGAATTGTTACATGATAAAAAGGAAATAGCCGATGCACTCAACAACCACTTTATTGAAGTTGGCTGGAATCTAACAAAAAATAGGGAAAATAGTAAACCCCAGCAAAATAGCACCCATAATTTTATTGATTCATTCTTTTTTCATCCTGTAACTGTAGAAAATGTCTATTCGCAAATACTAGATATTAAAACTAATGTTGCCCCTGGAATTGATAACTTGCAATCGAAATCCCTTAAGGAAAACGCTTCTGCTCTATCAATCCCGTTAACTCATATAATTAATATGTGTTTAAGTCAAGGGCATTTTCCAACTAAATTAAAAGAAGCTGTCGTTGCTCCATTACATAAAGGAGATAGTAAGCGGAACATGAATAACTACAGGCCAATATCCTTGTTACCTTGTTTATCAAAGATTTTTGAAACAATAATGAAAAAACAGTTAGTTAAGTATTTGGATAAACATAAGATAATCTCGGATGCGCAATACGGGTTTAGAAAAGGCAAAAATACCGAACAAGTTATTTATCAGGTAACAAAGTTATTAGTATCCAAATTAGATACGGGGCACAAATGCTTAGGAATTTTTTTAGATCTCACCAAAGCATTTGACACGGTTGATCACATTATCCTGCTGTCTAAATTGAGTAATATTGGGATAAGAGGCGTGGCACTAAATTTGTTCAAGTCATATCTATATAAAAGAACACAATCAGTACGAATCAACGACACATTAAGCTCTTCAATGAATATTAAAATTGGAGTACCGCAGGGGACAGTATTAGGCCCAATTCTTTTCCTAATATATATAAATGAGCTTATACGAACAAATTTTAAAAATTGTACCTTGTTTGCTTTTGCTGACGATATAGTGGCTATTTATGAAGGAGGTGATTGGGACGCAACATACCATCATGCTAATGAAGGTATGCAAAAAATTAACTCGTGGCTCAGTAATCACAAATTACTAATTAACATATCCAAAACTACAGTTATACCATTTTCCTTTAATAAATCAGGACTTCCTTCGGAGCAATTGAAAGTACATATCCATCGTAAAACATGCTCAAGAGTTGAATGCAGTTGCCCGGCCATAAATATTGTAAACTCTACAAAGTATTTAGGTATTAAAATAGATCGGCATTTACGATGGCAAGACCATATTTCATACGTGTGCTCTCGTTTAAGAAAACTAATTTATAAGTTCGTTGAGTTAAGATCCATTTTGTCGATTGAGCGATTACGAATGGTTTTTGTGGCGCTAGTACAATCGGTGATTGAGTATGGGATTATCGGATGGGGAAGTATAGCACCCACCAATCTCAAGCCCTTAATTTTGTTACACAAAAAAATCGTAAAAATATGCTTGAGGAAGCCCATTCTCTATCCGACCAGGTTAATATACAACGAGTTTTCAATTCTCACAATACAAAACCTTTATAAATTTAAGATTTGTACATTTGTTCACAATAGTTTATCTGAATTTCCACATGTAATTATTTCAAGACACTTCACAAGAAACAGCATTCGACAATTGCGAAAAGAACCTAGATATTATACATCTACCGCTGCCAATCATTCGTATTACCGTGGTCCTAGAATTTTCAACATGCTTCCTATAGATATATTTAAAATCACAATGTTTAAAGTATTCAAAAAAACACTTAAAAATTACCTCATGGAAAACAATATACGGGAATAGTAAAATTAAACTTAAAAAAAAAAAAAACAAAAACAAAATAAAATGAATTAAATTGATAGTAATCGATCATCTTTAAGTTTCACAGCACGAGCTATGCTCATTGTGAGACGGCTTTGAAATAAGACTCTGATTCATCTATATTACACATATTACTCATTATAAATTACATAATATGCTATGCTCTAGCACTTTTCTTAGTTTAATTAATATAAGTTATTCTTAACTTGATAGATATAAGTTAATACGTGTACACACATTTTTTAAGTCAATAAATTATTATTATTATATCAGTTGCTTTTCCTTGATTAAAAAAAGAGTAACAGTAGTTTTACAGCCAATAATTCAGTTCATATATAAATCCAAGCCGGCCTTACGTTTGCCTGAGTTTCTTTTTGCTCAAAGGCTATCAAAAATCTTAAATCTAAAAATGCCTGTAGATTTGCCTTGGAGTACCTACTTTTATACAAACTGGGTAAATAGTAAATCTAGCCTTTCATTCTGGAACGCGTTTATTTAGACCAATCCAAAAATAGATTTACAGGAAGCATTCCATTAATGCTGTGCACAATTCTTATCTATTTATCTATCTATCTATCTACCTGCTTATAAAATAGGGATGTCAAAAACCGGCCCATAATCCGGTTTTCGTTTTTTTCGGTTTCTGGCAAAGCCGGTTAGACCGTCCGGTTTTAACCGGGCTCAAAGCACCGGTTTTCCGGTTAACCGAGTCTTTTCAATGATTTGGTTAGAATTTTAGTAAAACAACACTCGTAATACTGGTGTTCGTATCGTATGCAAAATCTAAATGCGCCAGGCCAGAGTAACTTACTTATTTGAAAGAACTCCTGAGCGTTGTTGGGCGGGTGGGTGGTTGCATCTGTAGGGGAGTCCCCAAGTTTGTTTCTTTTTCTAGTCAGTTGCCATCATGCTCTGGTCTAGTGAGCAGGGGGCCTTCCCCGTCGACATATTCTTTTCTAACGGTCGCTCACTAGGAATATGATCGATGATTTTTTTTTAAATGAATGAATGGGACGTGTGGTTTCAGCAAGACGGAGCCATAGCATATACAGCACGAGGCTGAATCAATTTGTTTGCGACAACATTTTCCCGACTGCTTCATCTTTCTCCGAGGCCATCTCACATGGTCGGCGCGCTCTCCAGATTTGGCTTCATGCGATTTTTTTTGGTTACTTGAAATCTTTGGTTTATGTCAATCGACCACGGACAATAGCTCACATTAAGAACAATATTCGCGACGCCATTGCTAATATACCGATTGATATGCTGTAAAGAGTGGAGACGAACTTCAAAAATCGACTTAATCACTGTATGCACAATGGGGCTCGCCATTTAAACGATGTCATTTTCAAGACTGTATGATTTGTGAAAGAATTGTTTCCGGTTTCAACCGGATGGACAAATAACCGTCCGGGTTAAAACCGGGAGGAGGAAAAAACCGAAAATAACCCGGTTATCCGTTTTGAAAGTACCGGTTTTCGGACTAACCGTCCGGTTTTTGACATCCCTATTATAAAATATATGTACAAAAAATATTCACTATGCATCGAAATTCTAAAAAACCCTCGTATTGCGGGCGCAGCCCTCTGTACGCCGGTATTTTTTTTAGGTACATATTAAGATCAAATCATTCGCTCACGGTGAGACTCGAACCCACGGCCCTGTGCTCTGAACAACAACCACAACACCAACCATATTACGAAAATTGAGGTGCATCTCTTTATGTACTCTCACGGATGATTTTGATTCCGACTGCACTTACAAAGGTGTTTTTTGTTAGAGAGTTGTGAGGGGAATCTTGCATAGATACTCTATGACTGTTGTTGCGCAGAGTTAGGTCAAATTCTTACTGACCGTTAAACACCTCTTCCACTTTCATGCCGTGCGAACCCCACCGGAGGTTACCTGGTATGGGTATCCGGCAGCCCCGTTAGTAATGTTCATTTGCGTCCCTGGACATCCTTCCCCGACGGACACGGGCCACTTAACGCCCCAAGGATTTAGGACGATTTTTAAGGTATAGCTTCGTGCCCATCATCAAAAAAAAACAATCAAAACTCACTTGGAAAACATCTGAAATACATACTCACTTCCCGTACACAAACATTTTTTTATTTCTCCTATTTTCATCCATTCGCAAGTCCTATTTCCCTACCTGAGGCGAATCTTTGATTTGCCTTATATACATAGTTAACGACGAAAAAACTGCGAAATGAAGGCTGTGCTCCGCAGCTGTATTATGGATGGTTTTTCTTTCCTCCATCGCGTACAGGTTACACACTGGAGTCGTTTTTTATTTGGAGCAAGTGGCCGTGAGTGGCGAGATTACGATGCATAACGCAATTTCCCCGGGATTTTTTCTTCACTTCCGTGTGCAACAGAATACAGAATAACAATTCACTTGCGAGTGCCAAGACCCTCTTTTTTTCTGCTCACTGGGCGCCCGTTATAACGAACATTCCCGTCCTAAAACATACATACAGTGGATAATTAACTTTATGAAAAGCTTGAAAAAAATTGTGTGTAACATAGTAAAGTTCGTCTACTTTCGCCACAGAAATTCCCAGTCAGCGCCCATTGTTTGGGTTTCAATTTTTCAAGTGGTGGAAAACGACGACTCCTTTTCAATATGAATGCGGTTGGAATTTTTCTTGAAGGTATAAAAAACATGTTAAAGTGCTATGCCCATGCCCAAGTAACACCAAGTTGTACGACGACGGGTACTATAATGGTGGAATAAGATAATATGGCCGCGACCAGTTCAGCGTGGCACTAGGACTTGTTTGGGGTTCGTAGGTATAGGTACTACAAGAGCCAGTGGTGGAATACAATGGCATTTTACATTTTTTTGAATAGGATAGTATGCAAGTTGTACTATTGTTAAGTCAACCAGTTCATTGAATCCTGAAGAAGTGAACGATGTGTCAATAAAATAAAATAAAATTTTACAGTTTTGACAAAAGTAACTTTGCAATAAACCGTAGGGATATTCTTCAGAGCTCCGTATTGCAGATATAGTAGAAACAAACGAAATTATCTATTATTTCCTCATTTTGCTGAAGAACTTCTTCCCTTCTGCATCAAACCAGTTTCTTGAAAACAGAATAGTCTGTTTTCACCATTTCCAATAGTTTACGCCGAGATCGTGACAAATGCTTTTAAGTATATCATGTCGAACCTGGACAACCACAGATGCCCTAGAGATGTAACCTACACTCTAAAAAGTGAATTTAAATTTCCGCTGAAAATGCGGTAATTTTACACTTTTTCCCGCTTATAATCACATACAGAGTGCATTTTTCAACAATTTCTGTGTAAAATAAGAAAATTACACCAAAATCGGTGTGAAATGTATTTTTACGCTACACTTCTGTATAATTCAGATTTTCTGGTGCATTTTTATAACGTTTATGTGTATAATTCGGATTTGTGGTGTATTTTTACAACGTGCAGTTGAAGTTTTACTCATTTTTTGTAGCGTGCTCTCCAGTTGTCATACTTCAATCGGCTGTACTTAGCACAGTGTACCACATTTTTCCAAAAATACTCTGCATTTAGAACTCATGTGTACACGCTCTGTGGCTCACTTGGTTGAGTCGCACTCTACGATGCAAGTAATCTAGAGGTCTCGAGATCGAATCTCGGCGTGGTCCAAAATTTCCGTACATGTGTGGATAAGAAATATTTAGTGCTTGCAACATTACACTCCGAAATGATATGCAATGTAACGTTGACTGGAAATTACCTATAAACGGCTGAGTTACGGTACTGAGAAGAAGAACAAGTGTACAGATCGCACAAAAAAGACCATATTGCAACCTCCCATGTAGACGAAAAACTGATCATCAAAACTCGACCGATACTTGTTTATATTTTATATAGCCTTAAATAGTTTTATTGATAGCTATATTATTTATAAAAATATGAAACCGCATTATATTCCTATTATTACGGAGTGTTTTTACACATAGCGCGGTGTAAATTTGCTAATATATTGGAGTACTTTTTTAAACATTTTTTTATGCAAAATTACACTTGATTTGCAAATTTAGATTGCAGAGTAATTTCACTATCATAATAGAAGGAAACAAAGTTTCCTTCTATTATAAGAGTAAAAATTTCATAGAGTGTAGTTATCAGACTTATGCAATATTCAGGAACGAAATTCTGATAAAAAAGAATCACACTCTAAAATCGTTAACAAAACGTAAAGGTAAAAATTGTATTGCATTTCTACAGGAACCATAATTTCACCAACTCAACTTCCCAAGCGCAAGAATAAAGGGCAACAGGTATACACTATGAATTTAAAAAGAAACACGATATGCTACGATTTTTCTATTTTTTAAGCTTTGAATTATTTATAAGAACAGGATTCTGTGTAGTACGTGAAAATTTCAGATTTGAAATTGTGTTGTGAATGCGGTTGCGAAAGAAACCAATTAAGTTTGAAATATTTAAATATGGTGTCATAGACAATACATTTGAGGACAAAAAAACGTTATTAGTCTGGTTGGTGTTGGTGGTTTGCGCGCACACCTTCGGTGCCTAGGCTCGTGGGTTCGAGTCTCACCGTGAACCAATTGAGTTCATGGTGTTTTTCGACCCATATGCGACGGACCATGATCCCACTCAGATGTTAAACGAGTATGGGGATAAATAACACAACTGAGCATTACCGACCGTCCGCTCTAATGGGTTCTCGCACTGAAAAATATTAACCTTGAAATAAAGTGCACTACATTTTTTATAGTTGGGAAAAACCCAACTTTTATTGAAAACTTGCTCTACTTGCACCAATGCACCTTGCACATTGGCGATCCGACGTAGGGGGTTTGGGGGTTCAAACCCTCTCCGAAATTTTCACATGTATTAACGTTATTTTTTTAGACAGTAGGCTAGGATAATCGAACAAGGCAGTGGTTTCGAAACCCACTGTAGACAGATTCAGTTTATGATAGTTTTAGAATTCATCATGTGACGGACTATGATTTCACTGAGATGCTGGATGAGTACTTCTTTGTATGAAGACGGAAGATGAAGATATTCCAAATCCATCATCGAAGTAATTTATGAAGGAATTTTATCGGCAATGAAAGTTGCGGGTAATATGTTGCTGTTCTTTTGAAGGCTGAGAAGACCTAGTGCCAGGAAGGCACTACAAAAAAAATATCTACAGTAAAACACTATGACCCAGCTTTGACTAGAGGTGTATAGTTTCACTCAGGAAATGGAATTATTTTAAGTTTCATAATTTTGCCACTAACTTTAGATTAAGACTAACAGCCTCATTCAATTTATCCCTGCCAACGTGAACCTCGTTCCTAAAACCCCTCCCGAAATATTTTTCAGCGTACGCCCCTGACCTTGCACCTTTGACAGTCGGACAACGATTGATTCATTGTCGCTCGTCGTTGTTACAATATAGAAAATGACCTCGTACTACAACCGTAAGCCTAGTACTCTGTCCGATACAGGCTAAAGGTTTGTGTTCCTAGAGACGACTCATGGGATCATCGCTCAGCGATCGTAGTTTTTCATCTATAATTTCGAGCCGTATTTACATATTTTTTTAATGGTTCTACTTTCCAAGTATCAACTATGGACTAACGGAACATGTCTGTATAGAATATATACCCATATAGTGCTCAAAACCGATAGTTTCACTTCGATCGCTGAGCGATGATCCCAGGAGTCGTCTCTACGAACACAAACCTTAATAGTCGATGCGATTCAGAATCACGTGCGGTTGCTCGTTCGCAAGTTCGTTTGTGTCGAAATTCGTAGACAGAGATTTCTCCTCCAGACGAGATAAGGCAGCTGCTACATTTGTGTTGCCGCTGCATGCTCAATTTGGGCACAAAACTGAGAAATAGCTGAAATGCCGAATTTGATTCGACTTATCAGACTTCCGAGAGAATGCATGTACGAGTGGTTTGTGGTGGGTCTTTATAAGAAATCGAGCTCCTTCTAGGATACAGCACGAGGATGTCGTCAATGAATGTCGCGCAGAAGTCCCAACCTCGCAACACCTTGTCTAAGAACCGCTGAAACGTTTGGGCAGCATTACGCAACCAGAACGTCATGACTTTAAACTCGAACAGCCCAAACGGAGTGATAACGGCTGTTTTGGAAATGTCGGACTCCGCTATGGGGTTTTGATGAAATTCCGTCAGCAAATGAATTTCGCTGAAGACCCTTTTTCCGGCGAACCCCGCGAAGATGTCCTCGATATGGCGCATGGGATAGCGGTCGGGTATCGTCACTGCATTAAGGAGGCTAAAATCGCCACATGGCCGCCAGGAACCATCCGAGGGCCGACAGTGCGCCATCTTGAGCAGATAGTCAAACTCCAATTTTGCTGCGCGGCTAATTTGTCCAGCGTGAGACGACAGGCTCTTTCAGCGAATGGTGGTCCCTTGGTTATAATGTGGTGACGAACCGCATGCTCGAGGATTGGACGTACGGGGTTCGGGTTGGTTACCGACGGGAATTCCTTGAGCAGCCTATGGTAGCGAGTTTGGTCGGCAACTGTTGCGAGCGTTAGCATGTGGTTAGGGCCGCGCAAACCTTTTGCTGACAACCCCATTATCAGTTATTCGATAATTGCGTTTATCAACTAGTAATCCGCAATTGCGTAGGAAGTCAGCTCCGATGATGGATCGCGAAACGTCAGCCTGACAAAATTTCCAAGGGAACTTTCGTCGAAGATTTAAATCAACGGATAGCAACTGCTGCCCATACGTATTGATGTCCGTCCCATTTGCAGCGAAAAGTTTGAACTGCTCTGCTTTGCCAGATCTAGCTGCTTGCTTTCGGGAAATGACAGAGCTATCAGCGCCGCTGTCGATAGGAAAAGTAAGTGCGTTAGTTTGTCGCAGATGTGGAAGCGGCTGGGCTGTTGTTGTTGAAGGACGCTGTCTACGTCGGCGTTGGTTCTCAGGCGTGTGAGTCTTATAGGAGCACACTCTCATGGTGGCCTACATCTTTGAACCAGCTTCCGAACCTGGCGTGTTAAAAGCAAACAACAAAACGCTCACGGGATTTGCGATGGGTATTTCTGTCTTCTTCTTCTGAAATCCATACGGAGGGCAGCCAACTCTTTTTGAACGACGTCCAGTTGAGTTGGTGAGGTAGAGCACACAACGCTTGCAATACCCGCAGGCACTCGTGCTTCGACAATTTTATCTGCGACCTATTAGTTCAGTAATATCGTGTCGACTTAGTACCATTCCGTGAAAAAAATACAGAAGTTTTTCTCTCACTGTTTCTTTATGTATTATGGGGCGCTGATTCCGATTATAAACTTTGCACCCTAAAAAAAATGCCGCAAAAAAGGGGGGAAAGGGGGGAATTTTTTCGGTTTTTTGCGATTATTTCAAAAACGGTAAGAGATACAGAAAAATGGTTTGAGGACGAAAAAAACTACATAAAATTATCTTTGCAATGATATATAACACATTAGAGTTCAATTGAATATTTCGGCGTTAGAATAGAACATAAATTAGAATATTTTCATTTTAGACCTTTTTTAAAAGCTCCATAACTTTTGAAAGAATGTTAGTTCAGCCGTTAAATTTTACATAAGTACTCATAATAAGTTCAAGATCATTTTAAGGTAAACATTGAGTCGCTCCGGTCAAGGACCCCCATTATCCCCCCATTTAAATTTTTCAAAACGGCATGTCCATAACTCCCCCCCCCCCCAAATTGGAGCAGAGTGGTACATTTTGGTTTGCTGCGATTGGAGGTCATAGTCACCCCACCCACCAAAAATCAGCTCATTCGGATGAAAACTAAGGGTACCTCCCATACAAAGTGACCCAAGACAACTTTGTTCTACAGTTTATAAAATGAGTAGTACCTACTCGTACGTAGAACAAATTCCTGATGGGTCACTTTGTATGGGAGGTACCCTTAGTTTTTATCCGAATGAGCTGATTTTTGGGTGAGGTCACTATGAGCTCCAATTTCAACAAACCAAAATTTACCACTCTGCTCCAATTTTGGGGGAAGTTATGGATATTCCGTTTTGAAAAATTTTAATGGGGGGGATACTGGGGGTCCTTGACCGGAGCGACTCAATGTTTACGTTAAAATTATCTTAAACTTGTTGTGAATACTTATACAAAACTTTACGGCTGAACTAACATTCTTTGAAAAGTTATGGAGCTTTTAAAAAAGGTCTAAAATGAAAATATTCTAATTTATGTGCTATTCTAACGCCGAAATATGCAATTAAACTCTAATGTGTTATACATATATCATTGCAAAGATAATTTTATGTAGTTTTTTCCGTTCTCAGACCATTTTTCTGTATCTTTTACCGTTTTGGAAATAATCGCAAAAAACCGAAAAAATGCCCCCCTTTCCCCCCCTTTTTTAAAGGTTGCGGCACGTTTTTTAGGGTGCAAAGTTGATATTCGGAATCAGCGCCCCAAAATACATATAACAAAATTGAGAAATAAACTTCTGTATTTTTTTCCTGACGAAAAGACGATATTATTGGACTATATGCTAGCCGTGACAAATCGGTCGCATCGGATACACTTAAAATTGCTGGAACATCACCCGGAAGCCGTTGCAGCCAAAGCGACTTTAGGGACGGCTCAGTCACCTTGGTTCCACTTCTGAGCCGCATGTTCCGAACGAGCTGTGATGAACGTTGGACTCCAAGCTCAAGACCGGTAAGCAGCTCCCGAATTCTCAGTTTCCTGAGAAACAGAAAAGGCGCTCAGTAGGTGCTCTTTCAGTGCCTGAAACTTGCCATTGTCTGGAGGTGACTCGAAGACGTCAGCGACCTGCCCGAGGAATTCCGTGCCCAACTCGGAAACAACTTTATCAAACTTGTACTAGTCGCCCGTGATTTTTTTTTAGTCTAAAATTGCGCCTCGATACGTGCAAAGCAAAGTTGTGGCCTTGTCGTCCAGAACGGTGGTAATTTAAATGACGTAATGGCATTTACAGACGATTGCGGCTGACCTGCAGCATCTTCACTTTCCGCGTCGACTAAATTGTCTTTTCCTTATGACATGCTTGTGGTAGATGCACGTAGCTGGCCATGCGCGTTTCGTACGCACAGCACTGTTTCCAAAAAATGTGCAAAAACTACGCGGACACCGTGTGTCGCCAATCTGTGGCAACGTGTCGCGTCACCAATTGTAGAACACGATAATAGAAAAGACTGGTTTTCCACAATAAATAAATATAACTTTTATTGAGTTAGCTGTTTTTACAAGCAGATTTCCAGAACACAAGAGAGAAACGCGATGACATTTCGATTCGTTGTGAAATTCAATTATTACTACTAAGCTCACTCTGCACCACCCCACAGCGAGATCGGTAATCATTTCTGTGCCACAGATTTCTGGTGAATTTCGACAGTATGGACCTGAGCAGCACGGTGCGTGGATCGAAGACAGTCGACGATCCCGATGTACTCAAGTCTCTTCTTTTGGGAATACTAGCCGAACACGGAGGATGGTTTTGCCCAAGGAACAATGGTCACTACCAATCCTTGGTGTTGAACTCAAGGAGGCTGGAGTTTGTTACCCAAGTCAACAAGCGGCCCCAGGGTTGGGTTTCCAAAGGTGCATGCACTGGACGAAGAAATCCCTATTTGACAGTAAGATCCTGTCAATAAAATGGCGAAGTTCCAAACAGTCCTATAGACCGGGAGGTAAGCCTTGGCACTCCCCTGACGGTATGGTACAGTAGATGACAGAAAAACTGCAAATTATATATTTAATGTGTATATACGTTTCGAGAGCGACTTACCCTCATCCTCTGCACACAAGCAATTTAAAAGTAATAGCAAAAAGTTCCCTTTATTAGAATGTATCCCATAATAAGCCGTTTTCAGTATACTTTGTCGCTAGAAAAGCTGAGCAATTTCGTCACCAGCAACAAGGTTTTCAATATTCATCGGTGGCCTGCGTTTCTCAGCTTACTTCGCGATTAACTGAGAAGAGCAACAATTTGTATGTCATTCAGAGATGGTCTAAAAAAATACTCTCAAAGCAAAAGAATATTTCGAGGTTAATTGATGAGTCGAGTTGCAGTAAATAAACCAAAGATTAGACAGGCGTACAAACTTATAAATAATATCAAGAACGGATATCAACCCAGGACAAGCCTATGAAAGGACAAGGATGGTAACATCATCAGCGACATCGAAAGCGTCAACAAACGATGGGCCTCGCATTTTGAAGAGCTCCTCAATGCATCATCAACATCCCCCGCGGAGCTAGCTCTTGAGCAGTTAGCCGAACCAGGCCCTCCCGTTCTACCCCCAACAGTAGAGGAGGTGAGTCTTGCCATACAGTCGCTCCAAAATAATAAAGCGCCCGGCGCTGACGAGATACCAGCAGAACTGCTGAAGCATGGTGGAACGTGCCTGACCAACGCTATACATGTGCTACTGCTGAAAATATGGAACGACAAGGTAATCCCCGAAGATTGGCGCAAAAGCATAATCTGCCCAATCCGCAAAAAGGGTGACAAGCTGAAGTGTGAGAATTACAGAGGCATATCATTAGTTTGTACGGCCTATAAGATTTTATCAAAAATTCTTGAAAAGAGAATCAATCCGTACGCAGAACAAATCATTGGCGAGTATCAAGGCGGCTTCAGACCTGGTCGTTCAACGACTGATCAGCTTTACACAGTGAAGCTACTACTCCAAAAGTGCTGGGAATACAACATCGACGTATACCAAATCTTTGTCGACTTCAAGCAGGCATACGACAGTATCGACCGAAGTGTACTGTACAACATTATGCTGAATTTTGGTATACCGGCAAAGTTAGTGCGACTCACAAGGATGACGATGACTAATACCGTCTCGCAGGTCAGAGTGCAGAATCGACTCACTGACCTATTTGAAACTCGTACTGGACTCAAGCAGGGCGACGGGCTGGCGCCGACGCTCTTCAACCTTGCTTTGGAGTATGTAATTCGAGCCATGAATATGGACAGCAGCGGAACGCTACTCATCAAGTCGACTCAATTAGTAGCGTACGCCGACGATATCAACATCATGTCCAGCGCCGGCTTTAGGTGTAACGGCGCCCGGGGCGAACTTGAAAGAAGCGCCCCTTATAGTTTCTATACACGAAAAAATTGCAATAGAACTTGAACTTTAACGTTTTTGAGAAATATTTTTCTCCATTGCCCCGCCGCTATTAAAACTATCCACGTTTAACTCTTTTTAACTTCACGTTAATTTACCCCTTCCCAATCAATTGATTGCTTAAAACAAACAGAAAAGTATGCCATCCATTCACATTTTTTTCATAATTCGTCCTAGAAAATTATTATTACTTTAATATTATAAAAAAGCGAGTTTTGTGTAAGCAAGAGTAGATCTATTGCAGGATCTATTGTAGTGTTCATTTTTCAATTTTTAAATTAAACCACAAAATACTTTGCCAGTTCATCGTTCAAAAATAAAAACAGGCAATCGCACGTCGGCGAAACATAAGGAACCATACGTATTAGCTCACAAACATTCATTATGTTGAATGGGAAGACGATAGCAAATCCCACTTAAGTAGGTTGCACTTTTCCATTCATCTTTTTCGATGTTAAAATTTTTCAAATTAGTAATCATTTCCAAAAGTACACTGCTATCTTCAATTGCGAAATTGACGAAGAAGACGAAAATTAAGGAAAGATTAGTAGTTCCAATGACTACGTTCCTGATGATTCACATACTCTGGTCCCTGCGAAAACGCACTTGCCGATGGTTCTAAATACGGTTGAATTTGATGGTAGTGAATTCAGTCAGTATCGATTTTACGTATATTTTTCAAAACATAAATCCATTTCATTTTGTAATTTCGACCGTGGTTAGAAATGGGTTGTTTGGGGAAACCTGGCTATTTCGCATTACTACAGGTTATATAATGTAGGTACCACCGGTTCATTTTTGAATCACCAACATTTAAACGTTCATTAAGTTACTAATTTTACAAATACATACGTTTATAAACTTTTCTATTTTTTAACTAGTTTTAGTAAATTTAATTGAGCGAGAAAAAACAACAATGTTTGCTCTAAAATGCAATACCTTCGGAGACCACAAAATTAGAACAAAATTATCCCTCAAACAACACACTTAAATTTTTGTGGCATCATACATATGAACAAAAATCCAAAAACTTTTCTATGTACATAAATATCAATAAACGTAAGATGCGCCACAGACCCTCCGATCGATCGGCCAGATTTTTTGATTACGAAATAAATCGGAAGGTGTATGGGATTCAATTTTTTGATTTGACGTGTGGAACGTATTGCCAGTGCAATTTTCGGTTCAAGCTGGCATGACAACCATGTGCTCTCAGTTGCTGATTTTTTTACATAAACCTGTGGTCGTTCTTCATGCTGTGGTTGTGGCGGCCATTCTCCATAAAAAGTAGCAATGGATGTCCATCTTCCATCACCAAAAATGATATAATTTTCGCTATTTTGTGTTGTGTCTTGTGGACCGTGAGACTGTCAATTTCATTGCCCGATAAATTGCCTAATGTATGTATGTGCGGGCGGCAGATCGATTGTAGGCAGTCGATTGCCCAATCGATCGGCCGAGAAACCGTCAGGTTTTTGGCGCCCTTAAGTTTAATAAAGACAAAAGCATAAACATAATCCACATAAAAAAATTGATGAAAATGGTTCGAAAACTAATGTGCTTATTAGAATTGTGTACTGCTTTTTCTTAATTAAAGGTTATCTTTGGAAGGCAGTCAATTCCTGAAGTGGGAGTCTGATATTATGAGTTCCCAACTAAATTCTTACCTGATTTCTATAAAGATAGAGGTGACAATTTGTGTCGTGCGGCCTTGAGTGAACGTTGTGAAATTGCACATAGAATTCTTGTCGCAGGTCTGCGTTTGTATAAAAATATCCCGTAAACTTGTGATTAGAATGCGTGTTAAATTGATGGTATTATATACCTTCATACATGCATTAGTATTCTTACATCATACTAATTCAGCAGTTAAAAAAATTAAATTGTCTTAAGCAACAAACAAATTTGTAAAAATAAATTAAATTAATAATACGGGTCTCGGCGCCCCTAAACCTGGGGCCCGGGGCGACCGCCCCGCTCGCCCCACCCTAAAGCCGGCCCTGATCATGTCTCAAAGGTTGGGTGATGCAGAAAGCCTCCTGCATAACCTCAATAACGCCGCAAAGGAAGTTGGACTACATATCAACGAAAGCAAAACAAAGGCCATGATGCAATCGAAAACAAGGACGCCAGCAAATTCAAGCATCACAGTGGGGGACCTTAATATCGAGTATGTAGACAACTTCAACTATCTGGATTGTAACTTATCGAAGGACGCCAACGAGACCGACGAAATTAAGCGACGGATACAACTAGCAAATAAGACATATTTCTCGGTCCTCCCTATAATTAATTCGAAACTTGCGCACAGGAACACGAAGCTCCGCGTGTACAAAACGATCATCCGACCCGTGCTTATGGCTGCGAAACATGGACCCTCACCCAGGCCTCCGAAATTTTGCTAGACCGATTCGAACGAAAGGTCCTTCGGCGAATTTTCGGGGCCGTTCGCGAGCGAGACCAATGGCGTATCCGAAACAACCATGAGTTGTATGAATTATACGATGAGCTGGAAGTATCGAAAATCGTGAAGCTTCAACGTCTGCAGTGGGCGGGGCATGTACAACGGATGGACGACAATCGCATGCCAAAGGAAGTTATGAATGCACAACGAATTGACGGAGCGTGGACGACCGAGAGCTCGCTGGGAGAACTCCGTAGGTGAAGACGCCCACCAGCTGCTGGGCTTCCGAAACTGGAGGACAAGGTCACGTAACCGCGACAATTGGAGGTCAACGATTCAGGCGGCCAAGGCCCGACGTCGGGCTATCGTGCCACATTGATGATGACTTCGAGTTGTAATATGGACCTGAGAAGAGGTCTTGGTTTGTACATTTTCCGTGAGGCCTTCAATATTTTTCAGAATTTGATAATGTCAAGCGGGATTATAAACGGGCGGTATTTTATTTTTTGGGTTTATCTAGGTATCTCACGTTTGACCCACTAGGGTTCCATAAAAATGCCATGAAAATCGGCTCAAGTGAGATCCTGGGTCATGGTTTCCAGGGTGACCATATCAAATTAATAAAATAGTAACAATTCCAGATGGATACTAAACATAGACATTCACGTTACTTACTTACACGATGCTTTGCACGTCCAGTTTCCCGTTCTGTGAATGGCGTAACGTAAAAGATCTTTTCCGGTATAAAAACTAGTTCAATGATATTTTTCATCAAATACTACCGTATTGACAGTAGAATCCTTCAAAACATTTTCCGCATATCATCTCCAAAAATCAGCTTTTCATCCGCTCCTTATCGCCAGCATGTTTTCTTGTTTTTCTGGCAAAAATGCAATCAAAGCATTTTGCATTTTAAACATTTCAGCAGCGCTCTGCATTCATGTGCTGTGTACGTACACCTGACGAATCAATATTGCCCCAGCGTTATTCATAGAGAGCATCACAACAAGCGCACGACGCTGCACATAAGATTCCAGTCGAATGTCAACGAGGTGACAACCAAATAGCTCGTGATGGATTTCAATAACTTCTTCAGTCCCAAAAGCGTTCGCGTGCAAAAGGGAGCAGAATAATTGAAAATCCTTTTCATTCAGTTTTCATCGAAATGGATTACACCATAGTGCAGCAAAGCCCAGGCTTGTTGTCGTTGTCGTCGTCGACGTCGTCGCCGTGGATGGATAACAAGGACATGACACTCTCGAAATCCCTGCCAAATTACCATCTTGTCATTCAATCTTTCCGCGACATTCTACCTCGACGACGATAGATGCTTATAGGAGGAAATCTGCGACTCCGTTACACGTTGCAGCACGATGCATATGCTCGCTTACACCCGCTTTTTTCCGCCTACAATGTGACTTCGTCTCGTTACAACAACGGGGAGTATCAATCAACTATTTACCTTCACCCACTTTACATTTCAACAAGCAGAAAACACGAGGGTAATATATCGCACTGTTCACCTGAACGAACTCGCTTACGGTATAAGTGCAAAATTCATCCGCTTCTTTTTCAATTTTCTGGACCAGGATGCACACAGTTTCGGATCGGTACAAGGTTTGAGTATTACCAACAATAGTGCAACAATATGGCCGGAATATTTGGCCGGAAAGGTTGCGGCAATGTACCTTCATCAAAGGCCACAGGATTTAGGTCGTTCTAATGATTTGAGTAACCGTTGCAGTATGGCAGATACTCTGAAGAGCATCTTGCATGCATATAAAGATGAGTGCGTGTACCGGAATTATGACGATGACCTCTTTATTGTCCATATATAGACAGCACGTTTTGTATTCGTGCTTCCATTACAGGAGTAATCCTTTGAAGTCGCTCTATATGATGTGCATTGCCAAACACAATTTTTCTTTTCCCGAAGGAATTTGGCAATACCGTTCAGTGATGCAACGACCAAAGATGCACAAGTCGTAGGATCTCTCTTTCTTTCACGTCAATGCTGTCGTTATTGTTACTCCTTGCGCTCTCGACATCATCTTCTTACACTATCCCGATCCACAGCCACCAATTTACCAATGCCGCCGGCCGTCAACGGTACCAGCAACCGCACCGCATGCTCCACACGTTCCCATTTTATCAGATGGACGAAGAGTGAGCGAAACGTGTAAGCCGAAATGCCATTTTGCATCCTCGCGCCCCACAAATGGACGAGAACGTAATGCCTTTTAATGCTAACATGGAAAACTTCACTGCGGCAAAGTCTTCCTGTCTCCAGAGCGCTTTGTTGTCGGGACTTTTTAATTTGATAAATCCGTTGCAGGTCCTTGTTGCACACAAGTGACGGCATTTTCCGATTTTTCCGTTTAAAGTTCGCTTCAGCATGATATTTCACGTAGAAGCATACACAGCCTGCCTGCATATATTGAGTGTGTCTGTTTGCCGCCTCTTCCTTGAAAAAGACGACGACGACGAAGCGAAGAACCATTGTCGGTCGCTTGAGCTTCCTTTACGTATCCCAACAACGATGGATGATGGCCGCTGTTTTTTTTTCTACATTTATCCTCCCAAACCTATAAGAAATCTCCCGGAAAAAGTTCCGGATCGGCAACTTAAGGAATGCAAGAAGCAAAGGTCCGGATCAACTCTTCCCTATATGCATTCTTCGACGTCTTACATGTGCATGTGCATCTCGCATCATGGTGTGTCTATGTATATCCGGGTTCCGGGATAAATTGAGATTTAAATGCAAGTCCCGATGATGGGCGGCGGAAAGGGACGTTTGAACGAACGTCGAACGAGAGTTGGGCATAGTTGCTGATTCAGCTTCGATAAAGGAACAACGAAACGAGCTTGTTGTATCGCTTCGGCTCTCTCGCGCGAAGACATGACAAGGCGGACGGCTGTTTGGGATTTTGAAATACAGTTGAGAATGCATGCCATACATATATGTGGACGGCCCACATTTCGTAACACAGTCAGGATTTGTGGAAAGGATAAGTCAGAGCGTTTTTTTACGACGTACGAATTAGTGTCCAACTTTTTAGGAAGGAAGGAAACTATCAACACTTTGAATGCTATCGGTGAAGTTGAGTAACGCTTTGAGGCTGAATGGCATTCGTGTATTAATGATAAAGTAAATGTCATGACATCAGCTACAACATTATACTACTAAATTGTAGAGGAATTTGACTTGGGTATTGATTTTTATTTGCTGAGGATATTAATCAATTGCGCAGATATACGCTTGACGATCCAGAACAATCGTACCTAGCCAGTCACAAGACGGCTGATTGAAGTCAAGTCAGAGTATGGATAGCCTAAGTCCTCGTATTGAACATGATAGTGCGGCAATTCCAAAGTAACTCACACAGATTCAGGACAGGACAGGACATTTGACACATCCAGGTGTTGTTCGGTCTGCCTCTGGCCTTGGGTCCATCAAGTGGAACTTCCATTTATATCGCTTTCTTTGCGGGGTTCTCAGGCGGACGCCGTTGAACATGGCAATACCAATCCATTTGTCGGTTTTCGAGCTTTTCGGTGATTGGTTGGTCTATGGACAAGCTGCCTCAGATGTAGCTACTCTTGATTTGGTCCCTTTTGGTTACACCAACTGACATGCGTAACATTTTCATTTCAGTCGCTGTCATTTGTTTTGCGTACCCTTCATACATGGTCCAGCATTCTGATCCATACATGAATGCGGGACGTCAACCGTTTTGATCAATTTTCTCATTTTCATAAAGACGTTTGCCGAAGTCTATGTCAACTCCAGAATTTGTTTCCGATTTATCATCAGCTTCCGGATAAGCAAACGTCGCTGAATAAGACCCAGTTACTAAGTGGAAAACGGCGTGGGCCTGAAAAAAAGTATGATCAAGGCGGAGACGACGACCAGGATGCCGTCGTATGATGCCCACATGCCCGGGGTTCCAAAAGTAAAGCGATCAACAGTCCTGGATCCTGCGGGACAGCTATCATTTTACAAGTATATGTCAAGCATTGCCAATCCTACCGAATTCTCCCGCGAGAAAGTGAGTATTGCAGTATACCTACATATCTCGGATACTCATGGAGATTGAAATATTATCATATTGTAATGTGTCCGGGATACGTCAACCACAAATCGTATTTCCTTAGTTTACACAAGAGGGCGATAGTGTCGCCAACGAGTAATAGTGTTGACGTATTGCAATATACGAGTACAACAACAACGACTTTCCGGAAAGTGCGTCACTGAAGTTTCAGGAGCAGTGGACACGGGTATGTAAGGGCGTTGACGGGCCATCTTCATGAGTGTAGAATCCTAAAATTGAAACATATTATAGTTTCTAGGCATATCATTGTACTACTGCGAAAAAATTAGGTCGATGAGTAAAAAACGAAGAGTGCTTTCCTTCAAAAATCAATTTTCCCTATATTACCTAGTTTTTGACCCATAAAATAACAGTCGCGGCAGTCCAACATTGTGCTAAGGCCGCAAATGTGTTAATGCTTTTTTGCTGAGGTGTTGAGATCAACAGCACGCTCAGCAGTGTTAGTTATCCCCATAAACAGCTACTCGTTTTACATCTGAGTGAGATCTAAAGTCCGTCACATGGATCCGGAATTCGAAAAACACCATAAACTCAATTGGTTCACGGTGAGACTCCAACCCACGATCCTGTGGACCGTAGGTGTGTTCTCCAATCACAACACCAACCAGACTACATGCCCATAAGTGATAGTCAAGAAAAAAAAACGCCAATTGATAGGATTTTTTGGATAAAGCTTTCTTATTGCACTCCGACTGAGAGCTGTTTCTCCGAGCTCGCTGATACAAAAGTCCCTCTATCTTAACGCAATTATCAATAGAAATATTGACATTATACAACCCAAATATCCAGTTATATCATTCTCTAGCTAGTTATAAATGAAAAATACACTACCGAACATCAACTTTAGACATACTAGCTAAACTAGAAAGAAAAGCTCCACGGTTTGATTCTATAGTAATCATCGATTCAAAGGTCGTCGATTTAAAGGTCGGCGATTAATTGAACAATCAAAGCTCATTTCTGTTGAGCAAGCTCATTTTTTAGGTTGCACTACCGAATTCGCTAGAGAAAATGCAGAAAATGTGCTTTCTCCACAGGAATGAGCTTTGTTTGATCAATCGATTGGATAATGTATGCCGACTCTAAGAAATAGAACAAAATCACGCTCGGGATCTTACTTTGTATAGGATTAACCCTTAATTTTCATGGGATGATTTGATTTTTGGTGGGGAGTATAATGGGGCATCACCTTAAAATCAAACCAATTTTTACCCACCTACTAGAATTTAACCCTTTAAACCCATCTCCACCGGAGGCAGTAAGTCTTCCGCAAATGCCCAGAATTAACACCGGTGTACCATCCTAGGTGGAAATAACTAAGGCCCTTCAATCATTGGAAGCAGGTAAGGCCCCGGGGCAGACGGTATCCCGATGAAATTTTTGAAAGCGGACATCAACGCTACAGCAGATATTCTTCTTCCCCTGATCCAAGAGTGTTGGACAACCGAGACTCTCCCTCAAGAATGGAAGAAGGGGGTCATTATTAAAATCCCAAAAAAAAGGAAGTCTCTATGATTGCAATAATCTGTCTCCTCCCTGCAGTCTCTAAACTGATGACCAAAATAATCTTGGACCGGATCAAGAAAACGATCGACCGCACTTTGAACACTTTGGTTTTCGTGAGGGTTTATCATGTAGCGATCATATCAACACCCTCCGAATTATAATTGAACAATCCGCCGAATGGAGATCCCCCTTACATCGATTGTTCATCGACTTCGAGAAGGCGTTTGACAGCGTTAACCGGGCTTATATCTGGACAGCCTTACGTAGGAGAGGCATACCAGAAAAACTTATTGCCATCATAAAGGAGTCCTATAACGGAGCCGAATGTCACGTCTTGCACAAGGGCGAATAGTCTAGTCCTTTTGAGGTGAATAATGGAGTAAGACAAGGCTGTATTCAGGGCCGGCTTTAGGGTGGGGCGACCGGGGCAGTCGCCCCGGGCACCATGTTTAGGGGCGCCGAAACCCGTACTTTTAATGTGATTTTTTTTTACAAATTTGATTGTTGCTTAAGAAATTTTATTTTTATTTTTAACTGCTGAATTTGGCATGATGTCAGAATATTAATGCAGGCTATCGCTATAGTACACAACCAACCAAGTATGTATGTGTGAGCATTGGAAGAATTGCACACATTTTTAGAGCTATACAAATCATTAAAAAAAATAATTTGTGATGTGTATAATTTATGTGATCGTCTTCAAGACATTTAGTTTATCATACTAAATTCGATCATTGTTAAAAACTGGTTGGTTCGTGGCTAACTTACTCACAGGTTACATTATGCGTTTCGTTTTCATATCAGCAACATTTAAACATTCGTAAAGTTACAAATTTTATTTTATTTTTAATAGTTTTTATTTTTAATAGAAAAACAACCTTTCCGAAAAGCTAATGAAGCCAAAAACAACATTCTTCAATTAAAAAAAATTGAAAAAATACTAAATGGGTTAATGAAGTTAGTTCTTTACATATTGAAAGAATCAGTTGCACTTGTTTGCATCAGTAGTGTACCCCCCAATTTATAATATCACTTGCCGCCACTGACATGTATCTTTATAGAAATCAGGAAATAATTTAGTTGGGAACTCATAATATCAGATTTCCATTTGATTGACTGCGTTCAATAGGTACATGTACCTTTAATTAAGAAAAAAGAATAATCCTAATAAGCACATTCGTTTTGGAACCACCATTATCAATATTAAAATACATCAATTTCAGGATCATGTTTATGCTTTCGGCTTTATTGGACTTTTGTTTATTAATATTTATGTGTGTAGAATTTTTTTCGGATTTTTGTTAATATGTAGGTATTACATTTTAGGATAAAAAGTGTCTTTTCTCGCTCAATTAAATTTACAAAAACTACTTCAAAGATAGAAAAATTGACAAAAGATATTTGTAAAATTATTTACTTAATGAACATTAAAATGTTGGTAGTTTAAAAACGAAGCGGTGGTCGGTACCTACATAGTGTAACCTGTAGAAATGCAAAGTAGCCAGGTTTCCCGAACAAACCGTTTTCAAACCACGGTAGAAATTACAAAATGAAATGAATTGATGTTAGAAATATTTGGACTAAACGTAAAAACGATACTAACTGAAATCGTTAGCATAAAATTCAACCGTATTAAGAACCATGGCAAGTGCATTTTTACAGGGACCAGAGTATGGGGGTCAGGAACGCAGCCATTGGAACTGTCCACCTTCCCCAAATCTTCGTCTTCTTCGACAATTCAACAATTGAAAATAGCAGTGTACTCTTGAAAATGATTACCAATATGAAAAATCTTAACATCGAAAAGGAATAATGGAAAATCGCTACCTATTTAGGTGGGGTTTGCTATAGTCTTCCCATTCAACATTATAAATGTTTCTGAGCTAAAATGTATGGTTCCTTATGTTTCTGCGAAATGAGATTGCCTGTTTTAATTTTCCAACGATTATGAAACTGGCAAAGTTTTTTATTGTTTGATTTCACAATTGAAAAATGAACACTAGTATTGCAGGACCTACTCCTGCTTACACAAAACAAAACACCTCGCTCTTCATAATATTAATGAAAATAATTTCCAATCTCTCGCTTTGATCTAAGCCGTGGCCTACCTAAAGGTACGTTGTCCTCGACGCGGCCGCACGACAGCGACTCGCTCACTCCAAATAAAAACTTATTTTTCTCTTATTTTAAAAACGAGTTTTTATATGAAATGAGCGAGTCGCTGTCATGCAGTCGTGTCGAGGAAAATGTACCTTAAAGACGAATCATGAACAATCAATGCAATTAATTACAGGGGAAAGTGACAGTTGAAGAAATGAGTACATGGCCATTGATTTAAACTTGCTTATTCATAAAAAAATACGCCTTTGCAGGTTGTAATTACGAATAAAAGCTATAGACATGAAAGTGACGAACAAGCTTTCAGGAGCTACTAACTAGAAAAGAAAAGCTGCGGTTGACTCCGATTAAAAAAAAAAAGAGTCGCGAAGTTTTCTCCATACTTCCATACTTTTCCATTCAATTAATAAACAAATAGACTAAAATTGGAGTGTAAAAGTGAAGCCAAACAGTTAAAGGGGATAGTTTCAACGGGCCAACGGTGGGCCAACGGAGAAAAATATTTCCGAAGAACGTTCAAGTTGCGTCAATGAGACTGGAGGCGATGAAAATAGTATAGTACGGTTCTAGCCGCCCTACTGATTTCGCCGCCTCGTGTCTCGTAACTTGAACGATCTTACCATACCGAACTTGAATCGTTGTCTGATCCAGCACACTGGCCGAAAATTCTAGGCCTTCAGTTTTTAGAAGCTGTCGCGAAAACTAAACCAACGGAAATAGAAGAAATGTCAGTTCCACTTGACAGTCAAAACAAACACTTTTCCCTTAAAATTAACTAACAGAAAACCAATGAAGAAATCAAATGGATGTGGCTAGTTTGCTTAAAAAGCACAAATAAGGCGTTTTGTTTTCGGCGGAAGTGAAGTTCGCATTTTCAAAAACGGACTACTAGGACTGACATCCATCCATCCATTCTATTACAATTTTTTCGTGTATAGAAACTATAAGGGGGCGCTTTTTTCAAGTTCGCCCCGGGCGCCATTTCACATAAAGCCGGCCCTATTTTATCACCAATACTGTTCCTTATTAATTACCATCAACGACGTAATCTGCGACGCTCTAGGCGACCATAAAAGTAAGGGTATCAGGTGGAAATTATTTGATTGCCTTCAGCAAATGGACTATGCCGACGACATTTGCCTTCTTTCAAACACAGCAGATCATCTGTCTCAAATGACGGATGCTTTGCATCGTGAAAGTCTAAGTGCCGCTTTAAAAATTAATGCCGTTAAGACGAAATACCTGAGCTTGACATCAGAAAGGCAAAGAAACATTTCTATCTCCGGACAGCCGATTGAAAAAGTCAAGAAATTTGCTTACCTTGGGAGCGTAGTAGCAGCGGATGGTGGGGCTGATGCGGATGTAGAGTCACACATAAATAAAGCACGAGCAGTATTTTTCAGTTTGACTCCTCTCTGGCGAAACAAAAACATCTCCAGAAATACCAAACTCCGGATCTTTGAAAGCAATGTAAAATCCGTGCTTTTATGTGTTCATGTGTTCAACTTGGAAGGTGACCAGTGATATAACAACCAAACTACAAACTTTCGTGAATCAGTGCCTTCGACGCATCCTTCAAATTCGATGGCCTGGTCTAACGACGACCTCCTCCAAATTACTGGTCAAAATAGGATAGGCATCGACATCAAAAGGCGGAAGTGGCAGTGGATAGGTCACACACTTCGAAAAGAGCCAAAAAACCTTGCAAGACAGGCTCTAGATTGGAATCCTCAGGGAACCGATGCAAGGCGTCGTGTGGGAAGACCCAAAAATACAGATCTTCTGTTGAGGCAGAGGAAAAATCTATAGGCAAATCGTGGGACCAGCTAAAGGCGACGGCTGCTAATAGGCAGAGCTGGAAAAGAGGCGTAGTCAATGCCCTATGCCCCACTAGGGGTTAAAAGAAACCAGGGTGAGAGACTAGAATTTGAGGAGCCGAAAATAAACATATTTTTTTTAAAAAGGGGCGGGGGTAGGAGGAGCAGCTAAACTTTTGGGAAAAACCATCTTAAGTCCTGACAAGAATATTACCGCGGAATCGCATGGCGTAGACACACTACTGACAGGATTTACTAAAACCTGCTTAAATTTTTAAGACCATTCAAGAACTACACAATTTCACACAAAAAAACGAACCAAAGAGGCAAAATTGGCATTATCAATTTGTCAAAAGCTGATGCTTGACAGATGATTCAGTAATCGAATTGGATATCTAAGCTTGGCAGGATTGACACCCATGCTTTTAATGAAAGAAAGCTTTTACGCTTTTACTAAATTTTGACAAAGACTATGCGATTAACCTTCCGGCGGGCGCAATACTAATCCTAACACGATCGGGCGCAATGCATCTGACAGATTAAGTGCAGAAAACAGGATGAAACTAAGTTTCTGTATATTTTACACTCTAATTTATTGTTGCATTATCTTTTTTAAACAGTTCTACGAAATTTTAGAATTAAATACGGTCTCACAAAGTTTGATACCCTGCACATTTTCAATTTTCTAAGAAAATTCCGCTTTCAATCGCTTCAATATTTAAAAAACCTCCAACAACTCGACCACTTAAAAAATGTGATCTTATTTTACTAAAAACATACTATTGAACGATTTGCTGAGCCTAAAAGTCAACACAACATTATTACGCAATGTGAAGAGTATAACGAGTGGAAATTTTCATAGAAAAGAAAAAATAACACCATCGGGCGCAATACATCTGAGAGATTATTTCACCCCCTCCCGACCCTCAGACATATGGTAGATAGAAACTGAAAACTGCTTTAGGTAGATGATCGATAAAGATTAAGCTACTATGAGTTTCAGATCTCTCCCTTTTCATATCGATGATTGGCGCAACAAAAACTGGTCACTTAATCTGTCAGATGCATTGCGCCCGCCCGAAGGTTAATTAAACAATCAAAGCCCATTTATGTGGAGAAAGTTCATTTTTTAGGTTCCACTACCGAATTCGCTAGAGAAAATGAGCTTTCTCCATAGAGAATGTTCTTTCTACACAGAAATGAGCTTTGATTGGTCAATCGATTAGATAATGTGCGCCGACTCCAAGACCTAAATCACTTTACCTCACTGTAAGAGTCCGCATACATTAGCCAATCGATTGAACAACCAACGCTCATTTTTGTGGAGAAAGCACATTTTCTGTGAAGAAAGTTCATATTCTCTTGCGAATTCAGTAGTGGAAACTAAAAAATTACCAGCTACTATTGATATTTTGGCAGACGGCTTTGCCACGCCCTATGACTGTTTATAATCAGTGTAACAGAATTTATATTGAAAAATGAATTATTTAATAAACATCTATCAATCATCAATCAAATCATCATCATCTATTGATATTTGGACAATATGATGTGAATCAATTACCCAAACGTTATTTGTGTTGCCGGGATCGGATTAGAATTTGACAGAAGTGTTGTATTGCCTCCTTTTTTAGAGGGCCCATCGACTCAGCGATTAATTGGACAATTAAAGCTCACTTCTGTGGAGAAAGCACATTTTCTGTGGAAAAAGCTCATTTTCTCTTGCGAATTTGGTAGTGGAACCTAAAAAATGTGCTTTCTCCGCAGAAGTGAGCTTTGATTGTCCAATTAATCGCAGAGTCTATGAGGACCCTTACAATACAACACTTCTGTCTTAAAAACGAGCTTTCTCCACAGAAATGAGCTTTGGTTGTTCAATTGATCGCACTGTCTATAGCGCTCCTAAGAAACATAAAAATTGTTACTCTTTATAATTATTATAATAATTAGGTATAGTTACTTTTTTGACTTTCGATTCTAAAAGAATCATTATTGGAGTATATAATTTCGAATTGGAGTATATGTATATAATTTCAAGACGATTATGTGCTATTTAGGCCAACTAAATGCAAATTGTATTTTTCAAAACAGATAGTGCAAGAGTGTTCTCTCTCTCCTTCGTCAATCCATCCCTTTCGATTGACGTGGCTGCACAAGCACATTGTTTGCTTTCAGTTCATTTTCGTTTGATGATTTTATTTATCAAGAAAAAAGAATATGTATTTCTTCAGTTCCCCCATAAGTTTTTCTTAAGCGATTTACCCTATTGGTGATATGCGGAATACCCGACAAAGGATATAGTATTCCTTAAGAATTAGAACTTCTGATGACATATTTCAAAGTTTTCCTTGCACTAATTTAGTACGCGAGAGTATTCACGCATTAGCGGAGAGATATCAAAGCGGTCTCTAAATGAGTCTTATATAGGCCGCACACTCCTTAGTCCTTACTCCTATATAGATCCTGTGCGATTCCCGCATCTTTGGGCACCCGTCCAAGAACAACGGGATTTATAACGGAAAGTGTATATGAACTAGCCAACTACACTTGAAACTTACGGCACTTTAGCAAAGATTCTCTTTTTTTTGGCGCTCTCGGCAAAAGTTGCAGAGAAAAACTTTTCAAAGTGGCACACGAAGTGGATAGTGCAGCGCAACGAGGCGATGCCGGCAAGTAGGTGGAAATGAAGTCTTATGCTTAATTTAGGGGACAAGTAATTAAACGATTTTTTCATTTGCTTCCGTCATTGATTAAAACGTTTCCTGACTTAAGTTTAAACGGAAGATTTGCTTAAATTATTATCTTCGTTGTCGTTTCCTACGTGCGCCTGGTGGCGTGGTAATTATGTTGCCCATACAATAAAATTAGTTTTCGGTAGGCTTTTGTTTTCCGCGGACCGATAATAATAATACAACCCCATAACCCATTATTTCGTCCTTCTCGCAGTCCAAGTGTCCTCGCTGCTATATGGTCATCATAATAATACACGGCCATGGTCGGGCAAATGAACCGCAAATTGAATAACAGGCGAAATCTGTTTAACGACTCCACTTCATAATGGGGTTGTCGCATAATTGACTCCAGTCTGTATATCTCTCTAGGATCTACCCCCTGCATGTGCTGACGAGTGTAGTGTTCAGAGGAGGCTTTTCGCACTCGTTTTCATATACAAAAGTGGTGCAGTTCCGCATTATACGGATATCTCCATGGTGAATCGATGTGTTGTGTATACGAGCATCGAACGCAGGACGAAAGCCATCATTTAATGATAATAATGGCCACATTCTCGATTTATAATGCAATTCAGGTCTATTATGTATAGTAAACTCATAATAATAATGATATTCCAAAACAGTGCGTTCGGGTGCGAGGTTGGTATTCTCATTATCCATCAGTGATGAACGTGGCGGTCTATTTGCAAAATAGTATGGATGGCAAATGTTATTAGTTTTCGAGAAAATCGCTGGAAAATTATGATTGTTTTGAATATGTTCTTACCGGATTCAGTGGGTTTTTTGTGAATATGGTCGGTTGAAACACGCTAACTAAAGTAAACAAAGTAATAAAGTAACGAAACAAGCTTAGGCCGCAACCACACTGTCAGAGGGTTTCCCAAACCGCGCGGTACAAAAGATCAACGTTGTAGACAACATACGCCTGGCAGAGACAGAGACGATGGGGGAATTCCACAAACGTTATTTATTTGTTTTTGCTCAGTAATCCGCTAATTAGGTTCTTCGTAATAAAAAGGAAAGACATTGAGGAATTATGCACTAATTTTGCAATTGAAAATTTAATTTCTCTTCACCAGAATTCAGGATTCTAATTCGATCTGCTTACATGATCCTTAAGGCCCGTATTTTATAAACGTACCTTAAGGAAACCCATACTCAGTGTCAGTACTACCTTAGTCAAAGAAAACCTTAAGTCAAAAAATGAAATAATTTATTTTATTATTTAGTTAAGTATTTTAGTGCAAAGATGATTTTTTTAAGGGAGAATTTATTGGTGCGCTCAGAAAATGAATAAGTGAATTAGTATGCACCCTTGACGTAAAGCGACCTTAAGTTTCTTTACTTACTGGAATTTACGAACATTCCTTTTGATATCAAGTGAATTTGAAATCCTTGAAATTTCCGCAGTCACTCTCACTTGAACTCAAGCTACCCTGTTACCTACATACCTTGAATTTTTATAATTTGTTTTTTCTTATTAAATTTGGGAAAATACGACTTAAATATGAATTTATTATATTTATTGAAAGAATTTGACATAAAACTTGTCAAATTATTGAACATTTTGGCTTGTTCTGCTATCAGTTCTCATAGGGGGAACTTTTGTGTTTCCGATATATTCCGCTATGTGTCCGCTATATGACCGACGGTAAGATAAGTGTCGCTAGTGTCGATAAGAAGAACTAGAAAATTCTTCTTATGAGAGCTAGCGTAATGTTCCCAATAAATATTGAGTCCCGATAAAATAAGGAAGCACTTAAAAGTGTTAAACAAAATCTCCTGTGAGAAATGCCATGCCAAAAAAGCACAATTTTCATCACTAATTTTTTGAAGTCATTTTCGACACCTTCCACCCATTTTTCTCATCGATTCGAATCGCCCGATCTCTTTGCGAATTCCTTCAGTTGGCTGTGATTGCATTAATTATTTTATCATTGAGCCAATTCGAACGAGCTGTTTTGGGTTTTAGCAAGATAACGTATGCGTTTAAAGTGCGCACTGCCAGACTATCAGAGTCCTCCCTTTTCTGCTAATACCGGGGTTTGGCTAGGTTTTCCCGATTTTAGTAGCTCTGATTTTATTCTCTAAGAATTTTTTGCATTTATGGAAATAAGCTATGAGCATTAAAATCTGGTGTATGGAAGTTACAGAAAACTTGTCCACAATGTTAGTAAGGAAAACAAGCACCATTCTTCGGCACACAATTTTCCAGAGCAGAGTTTTCGAAAATGTGTTGATTGTATTGATTGTTTTAGTAGAAATATACGTTTGCATTAATTTTCCGTCTTAAGTCGGTTTTAAAGTTTATACTGAGTTGCTCTTAACCCTAGATAACCAACTATCATTATTTTTACTAAATGTTAGACCAAAAACTATGAGAGCTTGATTTTTTAATTTAATTTTAAAGAAAACTAACTTCCTACTTATTAAAGGCATTTGACATTATCACTGTAGCAAAATAAGTTGCACTGTACAAAATTTGGTCGTTTCGACCTGCAGTATTTTGGTTTAACGATACACACCTCGTCCCTAAAGCTGCAAAAAGGTATATTGTTGATGATATCGATTCTTAACTCATTCACCTCCTGCAAAAAGCAGCAACCAAAGGAAATATGAATGGTAGTCGAAACGACTAACATTGGTCACGCAGGAAACAATCTGAATGATAGCGGAAGAGGTTTCTACTTTATACAGTGAACCCTCGACATTCGCGAGGGATGCGTTCCACGAAATCGTCGCGAATGTCGGGGCGGGGTTCAGTGTCCTTATATAGTGTCGGGGTTCAGTGCCCTTGGATAGTGGGAAAAACATTCATAAATATGTAATGGGAGCACTTAAAACCTGCTCACAAGCACTAAGCTCTCATGAAGGCGCCCGTGTATTGACAGTTGTCAATATTGCCCTATCGCTTAAGTCTCTCCTGCTTTCATTTTTACTCAGTGAAAGAACTTACATTACCCATTGTTCGGAATAAATAAAATATGGAATGGCTATCCTACCATATGTATTGTTAGTCTCGTTTAGTCCGGCTGTCATCCCAGTATATTGGTTGAATGAATGATTGAGATAGCAAATGGTCCAACCTTTTTGGTCTATGACTGTCCTGCTACTTTCTTAATCTGTGCTCCATAGAAACGCTTGTTCCTGTATTCTTCCACATTCCTTCCACATTCTTCTTGTTCCTATTTGATAATGCGGCCGTTCAGAAGGCAATTTTGGCGAGTTTTTTTTTCTTACTGGCATTTGGTGTGAGCTGGTCCAACGAGGTGGGTGGATGCATTAGTGGTTCCTGTGACGGTTTTTTTTCTTCTTCTGCTTTAGGATTTTCCATGGTAAGTTAATAATTAGTTTAATAAAAAGAAAAAAAAAAGAAAAAACAGTGCGTATATGCAAGTTTAATTTTTTTTTAGTGAAAATCTGAGCCGTCGTGAGTTTGAATAACCGCGTAGCCAAGCTGGTGCGTTTCAGCTGGTTCGGAACTAATCAGCCCTTCGGATTTAAGATTTCTTTTAAGGGTGGCGTTGTTCGTATTCTGTGGCTGCGGGTCGAGTTCGTGCAGATGCTTAAAGTGTTCCGGCCCCAGCACAGCATTTTGTCAGCGCACCATAACCTCCTTATTTGTAGAGGTTGCGCTTGGAATCGACTCAACAGTGTGTCCGCTCACCATAACCTCCTTAGTTTTCGAGGTTGCGCTTGGAATTGTACAGCAGAGTGTCAGCTCAACATAACCTCCTTAATTGTAGAGGTTGCGATTCAATTTCGTCAGAGCATTTTGTCAGCGCACCATAACCTCCTTATTTGTAGAGGTTGCGCTTGGAATCGACTCAACAGTGTGTCCGCGCACCATAACCTCCTTATATTTCGAGGATTGGAATCGTGCAGCAGTGTGTCAGCGCACCATAACCTCGTTAAAGGTGTCTCTTGGAGGTTTGAGGAGGATTTTTTCGTGTAGGACCGAGCTCATATTTTTGTTGTAAATATCGTATCATATTGCATGTTTGTTAAGACATATGCCCTACTAACTAATTTTGTTATTATAAAAAAGAAAATAGGCACTCCACATTCATCATAAACGTTTATTAAAACACCAACCTTCGCTGATCACCTCCAGTAGCGGCCGCCACCGGATGCGTCTTCATCGTCATCTTTGTTAATCTTAATCACCAAGTAAGTTCACATTATCAACAAATTTTGTAAAATGTTGAATGTGTAGTGTCGTATTGTGTATGTAAAACCCTTAAACCTGCTCTCTGCCTACGGCTTGAAGGAGAGTTAACAAAAAAAAAAAAAGAAGGCTAGGGCATATATATTTTTTAAAGAAAATTTTTATTGATATGTCATTTGTAACTCAATAGAATTAATAAATTTAATATGTTTATGTGGAACTAAGGCTTTAGATACCCGGCCAGAGCCCCTCCCCAAACAATCCCAAATGCTTCCGCCCTGAACCTGGGCCTTAGGGCTTTAAGGCGGCCGAAACAACACCCCGGCAGCGTTGTTTAGCTCGTACATTGGGGAGGTTTTACTTCCATCGTGTTCGCAGTTTTTTTTTTGTTGTCTCTTTCAGTGCTTAGTGCGAATCTCAAGTGGACCGTCGAGATAGAGGCACTTATCATGAAACCCCCCCTCCCCGCCACTTCACTCGCACTTGTAGTTTATATTGAATTTTATTTGGCACCTGAAATGGTAATATCGACGAACGTAGCCCAGTCACTCTGATTTGATATACCCACGACTAAAATACCTCTTCCACTGAGCAGCCCAGCCAGCAGGTGCCCTCTAGGCTTGAAGACCCCTCTTCGGCGCTCGTCCACCATTGCTGTTCCTGCGGATGGAGTTATTACAAATATTCATAAAATATGAAAAATGTTGCATGTAGGTATAGGGTGGAGAACATTATAGTTTTTAAATCGTTGAAAATGCTGGCCACTAAAACACTGAAAGCAATTGAGGATTACAAAAAAAAAAACCTGTAAAAAACTGCGCGTGAACAAGGGGTGCTCGTTTCTATCACTAAACTTTTGGAGTCGTTTTCGATTCCTTGCACTTTTCGCGGCAGCTTGATTTGAATTCGCTTTCTTCACGAATTTCTTCCTTCAGTTCAATTGGCACCATGGAATTTTGATAGCTTGCTGCGACTATCATTTTCGATTAGGTTTTCGAAGCTTTGGGCGCCAACGCTCCTTTCAAATTTCACCAACAAATCTATATAACTTTAAGCGAACTCAACCACTCGTTTTCCATTATCATGGCATATCATGTGATTATAGGAAAATGCGCGAAACATCGGGCACTGCTCAGGACGATCCAATGGGCCACAAAGCCTTTCTTTCATTTTTGGGAAATCGGAGATGTGATCCACCCACATTTTCATCAAGAATAGAAGAACATTTACAGAGAAATGCAGCAGTCTTTCTAAATTCTATGTCGGACTGAACGGGACACGTCTCCTTTAGAGCGAAAAAAAACTGCTTTCCCATAACGACAACGCATCGATAGCCGTGATCTCGACAGTCTCAAATTTGGACTTTTAAAATTAGAATTTTTACAGTTAGCAGCGGCATGCTTGTCGTGCTCTGTGGCCGTGATCATTCGGTCGCCACTCTGTGATATAGAGAAACGAGTTTCCAAACTCGGCACGACTCGTCGCAAGTTTATTATTCATAAGAAGATGATAAGAGATATTCTTATCATAGAATAATAAAAAACTAATAATGCGACTAGGAAGTGGTACGGCTGACAACCGTATCACACTCACACACTGTCTTTGTAACGTTGACGACTACACACGGTATTGGTCAGCGCACCATGCTCCACTAGGAGTTAGGGTAATAAAGAGAGCGGCATGCGCTTGCTGTAGCTCAGCAGCGGGAGAATTGGGCGGGGTTTTTGCTGCTCGTTGCTCCTGTCCTTTTACAATAAGAAGTAAGAAGGGATATCGCATGCCTGAGGTAGACGATACACACAGTATTATATTCAATGCCGTAAGTGCTAGCAAATCGGGCGACATACCGCAGGCTGAGTGATGCAACATCATTAAGCGATATAAAGAAATAATTAAGAAGAAATTTTAATGACTTTTATACGGCGAAAGACTGTGAAAAAAGTATATAAACATTTCCAAAAAAAACTCCGACTCCCCAAATAACGCGTGTTCTCCTCGCGCCAGCTGTCACCCAACTCCCCCGAAGAAAAAACTTGTGTCTCCCAGGTGACATCTGTCATCCGACTCCCCAGAAGCTAGCCGCGATTGGCTGGCCCGGAAAAAAATGGTTTTGGTTCCGACACACAGATGTCTACTTTTTACTATTTTGTTAAAATATTACTATTATAAATTTCTATTTAAAACTAGACAACTGCGTGTCGAAACGGTTCGTTACAAATATTTTAATTTTATATCAGCCCCCCCAAAAAGCGAAACAGTTTTTGAGTGGCGGATTGAAGTGATATCAACACTGATGTAGTTTTCTCTGTGGGAAACCTTTCAACTTGATGTTTATTCTGGGATCTAATTTATGTCTGGAAAATCCTGTACCTAGGACTACAAAATTGTCAATGTCAACTAGAAAAATAAATCCTTTTTTCACAATGAAGGCTAAAAATCCGATCATGTCTACATGCCTGTTTTGTTTTGAACCGCAGCATGCTTTATTTTTTGGTATTTGATAAGCGAGTTTCCCCCAACATAAAATGAATACAATAAACATCAAACTCACCATATTATCAGTTTTTTATCCAACTTCTTCATTCAATCGTACCAAGAATCACGTCTTTAGTCTAATTGAAATCACTCAACCGACATAATATAATCGAGTTAGGCGCGTTGTATGCTAGTTGTCATATCCCGGAAAAAATATACTTCCGAAATGGGACTCGATACTAATGGACTGCACTGCAATATTTGTCTGCAACTTTTCCCGGAAAATTGCAAGCTACTATGGTATAGCCTCCGGTCACTAACATCCGTACATACAAACGAAGAATGGGAATGGCCAATCGGACTGGAAAAGACACTTCATCAGCTGCTTTTTCGATTTCTTGTTTGGCCATCGAGTCGACGTTATCGTCGCAGTGTCATCATCATCATTTCATAGGACGTTTTCGATACGTTCCTCCTTGGTTGGGTCTTTTCAGAGATTGTCATGAACTAATATTGATTGGCTTAATTCGAGCATTGATAGACGTCTGGTCGAAGATGTACCGATAAGATACTTATGGGATCGTTGTCCATGTTTTCGAGTGACTGACAACATTTTACTTAAAGGACTAATCCTTGTGCCAGTCAAAGGATTTCCATTCACAACTCTTATACAATGAACCCGATCCCGATGAGTTGAGTTATCGTTCTTGTGGCCAATCAATTTCCCAGGTAGCTGCGGTAGCATCAAAAAGTCTGCATGCGAAGCTCTCCGTTGCAATCGTATCCAAAATTCACTTTCCAATTCCACGGCATTCATCTACGTTTCATATATGCAAGAATGGTATCCGGAGCGGAACAGGATCCTTTCATATCTCCTGACCCACATACTCCCGTTAATAATTCACATCCCGTTGCTAGCCTTTTTGCGAGTAATCCGCTGACAAGATAAGTGTTGGTACTCCACTTTGCCGTATGATCTATTCGATGTGTGCAGAGAAGAATCCCCAAAAAAAATAAAAAAATAAACTCCACACCAACCTAAAACGAAAGAAAGATGAATACGAAGCTGGACGGGTTACGGTGTGGTATTCGTACTATGGAAAAGCCACTATATGCCATGAAACTCTGCAGTGTAATAAAATGTGTGCAATTTTCGTAACCCCTAATTCATTACAAAAGGTGTTGTCCTTTCTCATCTAATTAAAGTCAACACAGTGCAAAGTTTCCGGAGGGGGCACATGGATTAATATGACGAAATTATAAATGGAGTCCGGGCTGCAAAAGGATATTATACGAACGAGCACAATATGCTCGGCTCAACGGTTTGACAAAGCCCACAGGGACATATGGTGTCCGTCGCCCAGCGTCGCCGTAAGGATATAGTCGGCGCTATATGGTTCATATGGCCCCAAGGTGAAGCGGATAATGTCATGTTGCTGCAGAAGCTAGCCATTTCGACATGGGTTTATATCGTGCGGTGTAGTGGGTTAAGGACATTTGTGTTTGGTGTATATATGGCGGTTCCAATGGTGCACTTTTTCATCAATTTAATGAATGGCTAATCGAGTTTTGGACAAAAATGCTACGAGGCATGAGGTGGTGAGGTGTTGAGCGTTTGACGGAGGTGTGGTGTGTTAATGAATTTTAAAGCGGGTATAAAAGGAAAAAGGAAAGTCGTTTGGTTTATTGTTGAGTAGAAAAATTTATTTTCGGCTAAGAATATATGAGATTTATGCCATTAATTTAAATGATGGCGGTTTTGAATGTATTAAATATTAAAAACAAGAAAAAATTACATGTGAAAACCAGCCAATATTCATATTACGATTTTTTTTTAATGGAAACCTGACGAAGGTGCTAATTGCTACAATGTTCTTTTCTTGATAGGATTTCATTTGGAATCTTCCAGCCTTATGTACAACAAAATTCGTTTTATAAATTTATTTTGCTTTCCTTCATATAGAACACGTTTTTAATTTTTTTTTCATAGTTTTTATAAGTTTGGTTTTATTAAGCTATTAATCTTATTGAAGCTCCCGCCAAATAGCGTTACGTTATGCTCGTTAGTTACGTTACAAAGATGTATTCCAAAACCCCAGAGAAAAGACTTATACATGTCAAAAATAATTTTTCTTTTATCAAAGGTCCCGAAAACTTGTCCAGTCCTGACCAAACGACTTTCCCAAGCATTGCTTTTACAATGTTAAAGTGGTCTCATGACCAGGAATCAGAGATAGCTATCAGGGTCAGTCTCTGTTTCAGTCACTTTATAACTAAGTGTGCCCTTTTGCCTCAACCCACTACCACAGCAGGATCAAACAGAGTGGTTCTTACAAGAATAAACCTACATGACAAATGTTGTTAAAATTAATTCATCAGAATTCATGGAAAAAGTGATTTCACAAATGCCTTAATCATGTAACACTGGTTTAAACACAACAGATCACCATTAGGATAGTCCAGTGGTTCCCAACTCACAAATGACTGCGGACCACTTTGATTGAACATGAATTACTACGGACCACCATATTTTTTTAATGAAGGGAACTAGATTTTTTTTTACGAGAACAGAATGGACAACTTATGACAAAAATGGTTGGAAACATCAGAAGAAAGCATCGCATTCTCCTCTGTCACTGCCTTGTTTTGAAATTGTCCAACCAAACCATTCGCAACCGTTCATTTGAACCACGCTCAAAAGATAGTCCGGTCCGTTGATCGGATTGAATTCCCAGAACAACGTAAATGACGATTAATTCTCCTGGTTTTCCTTCGCGTGGTACAGCGAACACGGCGCTTTCGAATAACCTGTAACCAGGGGCGGCGCATAAGGGCCCGAAGAGCCCGCGTGGCGGTGGGGCACAAGATTTAGGGGCCCAAAAGCCATATGATGAAAGATTACCCGAACCATAAAAAAGCACGACTGCGAAAAATAACACTCCGACGTAGAAATTTTTTGTAGACAAGAAGACACTTTTCTAAGCCAAAACAATAGCTAAGTTTATTGTTCCTCTTTCCCCAGGTCCCTATTGTCCTAAAATCTTTGAAAGTTCACGAGACAATCCGGATCCTCAAATTATGACCAAAAAAAAGAAAAAGTTTGCTCTTGGCATGCGGCTATACGCTATTAGCTGTAACTGTAGCCGCGGTTTGAAATCAGACCCACCCCTTTTGGTGATAGTTTCTAAGCTTTCGGTCTAAATTCCAATCCATTTTGTCATGAACTGTCAAACACGAACCAAACTGTTGGTACTAAACCTAGTTCAAACTAGTTAGTACGGCCTGTATATGTCGTTGAAGACTAAAATATTTTCTTATGCTTGCGGTATATATACGGTCATTAGGGCTGTGGTGCAGAGGCAACAATTGGTTTGAAATGAAGGTTGCAAAGAGGATTTAAATTAAAGCACACTTAAACTTAAAGCTGAAACAAGGAATAGAGTTGAACTAATAACGTGTTGCTTTTTTCAATTGTAGCAAGTTACAAACTTAGCCCGCCCACACACGGTTAAAAATGCTGGTATATTTTTTATACCAACTGATGGTATAAAGCTAATCTATACATTTTTTACTATGAATTGTATACAAAAGCGATGTATAAATTTTGTTTATATGAAATTTTATTAAATTTATCCGAGGTTTGTATTAAAATATTGAATTCGAGATGTTTGTATAAAAATTATACGAAGCTGTTACAAAATTAATCCAAAAATACTAATGAAAATTATGCAGCATTTATATGAATCTCTTATCAGAACGTGTTATTGATTTTATACTATAAATTACAACTTGCATACCAATCGAGAATTTGTTTAATAATATTGAACTGATAGAAAAATTTTATACCAAAGTGAGGTAAAGTTTATCCTATATTGTACATTTCTAAAAAAAATCATTGGATTCGCATTTGGAAAGGTGGAATTCGTGCGTCGCTGTGGCGCACCTGGTTGAGAGTGCATGCTAGTAATCTAGAGGTCCGGAGATCGAATCTCGGCGTGGTCAAAAATTTCTGTATGTGCGAATAGGAAATATACGAGTATAGTGCCTGCAGCAGTATGTCCTAGAAAGGGTTTTCTGCAGGCATACATTATCCTTCAGATGTAAATGAATGTCGTTTTTTTTTAAATTTTGAATAAAAAAAATGGTATAGTTTTTATCATATATCTGGATAAATACTATTTACACCTTATTCGGATTATTTTTATATTGTTAGCTTATAAAAATATTTTATACGCGATTAGCATGAACTGTATAGCTTCAACTGATAACTTCGATTAATAAAGAAGCTTGGTATAATTTTTATACAGGAAAGTCTATGGAACTATATGTATACCAAAATTTATAAAGTTTATACCAATTTTTTTTTAACCGTGCACACGAAACGTCCGAATCCATTTTTGGGTTTCTTCGTTCCGTCAAATTCATACATTTTCTTCGATTTTGACAGAACGGAAATTCAAAAAAATCAATGTGGACTGACCATGTGTGTGCGGCATTAGGGTAGGTAGGGCGCTTGTCTTCAAATCATTGGTTCGCCGAATCGAATCCCATTGTAGGCGCAGGTAATTACTATGCTTAAATATCACAAACACCTATAGAGGTCAATGCTGCGTGAGCGTTTTTATTAAAAAAAAACGATTGATGAAATCAATAAATTCAGAACGCTATTCTCAATATAAGAATACAAAGAGTCAAACTATAGCTCTTTGCATAGTTATTTTAAGTGCGACGTTCTTAATTTTAGTACAAACACTGTAACATCAAAATCAAGTTTCAAAAGAGTTGGTTTAAGGTCTCTCCGCACTTTTTAGTCATTACCGATTGATATCACTCTGCTTTTTTCTCAGAGTACGGCCCCACTCAAGAAGTTGGCGGGAGGGCCCCGCCAAGTGTGTTTTTTTGGTTATCCCAAGTAAGTTTGGGTAACGAAACTTCATATAAAAAAAATGACAGCTGTCATTTTTTTTATATGGAGTTTCCTTACCCAAACCTAGACGCCATAACCAAAAAAACCCACTTATAGTAACGTATCATCGAATGACTTAGTACCGACTTTGATGACCACTCTTATACCTTCAACAAAAAAAAAATATTTAGCTGAAGAGTTTACCGTAGTAATCGTAGCTACCAAAATTGAAGTATAGGCAAAAGCGCAGTGACATCGGCATTTCTGGATTCTTCACAACGGTGCAGACACACCTAACTTTGAGAGTTAAGGGTGCCTTACTTTGTCAGACAGTAATTTATTAGATGCGGTTTTACCGGATTAATTTATTACTACTAACGTGGTTTGTCTTCAAATGATAATGATTGATTCTAATTTTTCTTTGCTGAGTACTGTGACAAAATTTGGAAACTGTGCCGCCACTGTACCAATTAATTCAAGAAGTACCCAAGTAACAATTTTATTTCTATAATATTTCATAGGGGACTTTCCAGGGTATAAATAACGCTGAATAATTGTCCAGTAATGGCATTTGGAGCCCTTTTTTTTAATCCAATAGAACCTTATTGTATAACTAAGTTAAGCTTCGAAAAAGTATACATAATGTGGTTTACATCAGCCTTTTCTCGTATTTGCGAAAAACATTTTTTTTTAATTCCCGCAACTAACGTATTGCTAGTCCTACGCGCTAACCGATCGGCCAACCTCAGATAAAGTCATAGTCAGCATTGCTCGTAAACACTACAAATGGTTACTAGTTGCTTTTATAGAAATGCTTAACAATTCATTATCGAATCTCCTCATTTTAATTGGTTCAGAAATTAACAATGAGCGATGTCACACGTTAAACTGATTTTGTGTTACTGTTTATATGATTGCTATAGGGTGAAGTGCTACTTTAAAGCATACGAATTGTTACTTGGGCAATCACACATCGAATACTTAAGTGCTTGGTGCTTGGAATATTCATTTGTGTGTTTTATGGTGAAGGTTTATTAGATGAAAAAAATGGAATTTAGTGTTCCTACTGACACTTGCGAACGTTTTAAGCCTCGTCGTTTATACGATTAAACCAGTTTTGATTTCTTACGCTTATCTCTTCATCCTTCATGTCATGCGCGGACCTGCTGTACTTCGAAGCGAGGGGGGATGTATCGGCGGAACTCCGCTCCTGGCCTAACTCACTATCACCAAGACGGGCGTGGGCGCGTTTCAACAAGGAGTCCCGGTCACAATCAATTCGAAACGCGAAATAATCGACGGTATATAAATTGAATCGCCCCAATCCGAAACCGTAGCAACGACCACTGCACCGGAAATCCCACCCTGCTTCACATGAATAACACGGGGGAACAGCATTTTGTTTATTTAGATTTGATATTCATTTCTAGCTAATTTTTGGTCGTAGATTCCGGAAATGCTAACCTATACGTTCAGTTTTTGAGATACAGGGGGCTAAAATTTTGGCCCCCATACAAATCTTCCCTTCATTGAAATCAAAACAAACAAAACTCGTTACTATTTTTTTATTTATAAATATTGACTTTTCTTCGTTTGATGCATGCCCTCACCTTCGAAAACACAACCCCGGGCCGCAACTCCAGCTGGTTGACATGGGTAACAACCTGCAACCACTTGGAGTCCACCATCCGGATGAGGGTCCACTCGGGCCGACTGGTCATCAATCCACAAAATACAAGGGACTGCGCTGTGCTGCTCGGGTCCGTTGTATCACAACTCACCAAAAATCCGTATACCATGCCACATAGATATCCTGTGTCTCATGGACACATACTCCTTTGTCGGATACAAAATTGATTAGTCACATATCTGTCCTTGTTCAAAGCCGCAATGCTATCTAGGTCACTTCTAGTCTTGCCAAATTACCCGCCACCACTATCGGCCTTTCGGAATGAATGACTCCAGCAGAATTTTGCATGAAGTATAAAAATTAAAAGGCGAAGTATCATAACATTTGGCGCCCTGGATTAAGGCATCACCTAACTAGAATCACTTAGTTAATTAATACGTTTTCCTAATTATGAGCTAGAGTCCATCTTTCATAGAATCTAAAATCAATAGAAAGCTTCAACAATTTGCCGCCCCTGAAAATCTGCCGCCTCCGGCAGCTGCCCAGGTTGCCCTTATGGGAAATCCGGCCCAGAATATAGTAGTAGTAATTTCAGAGAATCTGTTCACCTGTAATAGTTTCACAGAAAGCGAGAAAAATTTTATATTTTTTTTTGTAAACTAACAATACTATGAACACTAGCGAAATGAGGAAACAAATGTTTTTATTCTTTTTCAGAAACAAAATTCCACTGAAGAAGGGAGTAAGTAGCCCTGAAATACGTATATGGGAAAATAAAACTAAATTGTAGTAAGAAACATTTGATCCTCATTTCAATGCAAATCAACTATGTGCAAACAACGGTAAACAAAAGAAAGTATTTATAAACACTGTTTCTTTCGTTTACGTTGCAAATTAATAGGTTGAGCATATCCAGCCTGTATGTATTAAGTCAATTACTGCGAGATCGCGGACTCTAAAAAATTATCTTTTGGTTTGGTAAAACATCAATTAAAGTATATGCACATTCGCTGTTTCTTGTCCTGGTTAAAATCGTAACAAGTATTAAAACAGTAGGGTGCGTCTAACTTTTCGAGTAGCTTTTCGGTTGAAGCCAGCAGTTTGCTGGCAGAAGCTATTATAGGTACGCCAACATAGAAAAACAAACTGCCTAAACTTTATTCCGCGTAGGGTAATGACAAAAAGCAGGGAAAATTGTCATATGAAGTTCGTTACCCAAACTACACGGGATGCACAAAAACACAAGACTAGTATTAAATTTAGTAAAATTAATTGACAGTAATTATAAAAGCTATTAAGCTTGAATTTTTTACAGTTGATCAGAGTTATTTATCCAATTCTTGTCCATTGATACCATTGATACCAATAAATTGGGCAATTACCGCCGAACTCCTATCTATGACGGTGAACGGATGGCTTATTGCTAAATGATTCCATTTGAAGGCTGCACTCAGGGTTTCGACGTACTTATCAAGAGCTACCTACCCTTTTAGGCTACTTAACCAGGCTCGACTGTTTCCACAAACTAAAATTTAAAAAAATATATACAGGTTGACACACGGAAAACAGAAAATATGTAACACGTTCGTAAAAAATGTGCCAATTTGTGTTCAAATACTGGAATTTTAGATTACTCTATTGTAAAAAATGTCGTGCCAAGAATGGTGCCCGTTTTCATCACTTAACTTGTAGAATCGGTTTAGGTAACTTCCTTCTATTTTTCCCTCTGTCCAATCATCCGCTGCTCCATCTTACCAACGGAGACACTTTTAACCAAGGAATGGAATGTGAACGACGACGCCACAATATAACTAGACACCGGTTCGAATTGAAGGGGAACTGCTGCAAAAAGTTTAGTTTTAAAAATCGTCACACGCTGAGTGCGAGTCATTACCATTCATTACATTGATTAGAAACTATTAAAAATAGAATCATTATTTTCGATAAAGTTAATCATGATTTCTTCGTTTGTAAATATTGATTCACATTAGGAAGGTTGATTCACATTAGGAAATTACCTGTCGACTCGAATATATCCTATGAAAATCTTAAAAAAAAAATCTTAAAATAATAAAATAATTCGTCCGTTAAATACGTTAAATACAGCATAATGCTGTAAATATTTTAATTTGCATATTATGTATTCGTATTTTTTGAATTTCAAAAATGTTAGGTTTTTTTCAGAACTATTGTGTAGGATGCTTGGTGTTTTTGAAGGATTGTATTTTCATAGTAGGCAATGAAATTAAATGACAATTGAAAAATAAAATAAAATCGGTCATTTTTCCTAGTGGTACGTCAAGCGCTTTTATGTTCCTGGTTTGGTTTTGTTATATTCCCGTGGTCAAATTACGCGACTAATCATCGACATTTAGAATTAGGTTTATTCCACACGAGCGTGGTTCGCGTCAAGTGTTTTTCCGGGGTGTTTGTGAGGTGTGACGCGAGAAAATCCATTTCAAGATATCACGACACATTCGATGGTTGTCGTTGCTAAGGTGTCGGTAGGAAAAGACGTTGTGCGTAGGTGAGTATACTGAGCTTGTAGTTGCTTGTATTGTTGTTATGCTAATTGTGTGAGATCTGATTTATGGCGGGCTAGGTTTTGCTGTGTGTACAGCACCGAAAATTACCTACAGGTATTCTAAGATTCAGTATTGAGTGAGTGTTGTATGGAAAGGTTGTGGTTTCCCTCTTTCCGGAAAGTAATGATAGTTTGAGAGGTTGTGGTGTCTCCCCTCTCAGTGAGATGTTTAGAGCCGTGTGGGCTTCACCTCAGAGTTGGTCCCCTCCGATTGAGTCGTTGAGAGGTTGTGGTCGTCCCGCTCTCAGCGTTGTGTTTGTAGAAAGGTTGTGGTGTCTCCCCTTTCTACTTGTGATAAACTCGAGAGGGTGTGGTGTTCCCCCTCTTTGCACAGAGTTTACGTTTGGAGAGGTTGTGGTGTTTCCCCTCTTCATGTTGAGTTGACTTTTGTAGAAAGGTTGTGGTGTCTCCCCTTTCTACTTGTGATAAACTCGAGAGGGTGTGGTGTTCCCCCTCTTTGCACAGAGTTTACGTTTGGAGAGGTTGTGGTGTTTCCCCTCTTCATGTTGAGTTGACGTTCGTAGAAAGGTTGTGGTGTCTCCCCTTTCTACTTGTGATAAACTCGAGAGGGTGTGGTGTTCCCCCTCTTTGCACAGAGTTTACGTGTTGGAGAGGTTGTGGTGTCTCCCCTCTCCTCGTTGAGTTAATGTTTGAAGAGGTTTTGGTGTCTCCCCTCTTCGTGTTGTGTGTTTGAGAGGTTGTGGTGTTCCCCTCTCTGAAATGTGAGTAGAGGCGCGGTGCTCCGTTCCGGAGTTGATCCCCCTCTGTATTAGCTAGGAGGTTGTGGTTTCCCCCTCCGCATTCTACCATAGAATACCTAATGAGAATGTTTTCGCCAGAAGTTGTGTGCCTTAGGTAGAAAGGCTTTACTTCTGGATATAGAAGAATGAGGATGGTAGTGAAGTGGGATTGAACCAAGGAGAAGCAGCCGAATCAACCGATACATCCATCCTGCGTCTACATCGCATTGCCGTTTGAGTACCTGAACCAGAATCAACCGATATAACGAGAAGCCGATGACCGATGCTGAGACGACGACGCCGACAAGTGGTTCTCCTTCGCTCTGCTCTTCTTCCTGTTTGTTGGCCGGGCCAACATATATATTTGAATTATAATTCGTTTACGTTTCAAACTTGGTATCTTCAGTACATGTAACTGCAGGCTCATTGGTTGTCTTTTTCCCATTACAGATGGTATCAGGCGGTATAGATCAGGTGAGTATCGTATTTTATGCATACAAGTGTCCAGTACGCCATGTTCATTAAAAAAAAATTAATAATTATATATCAAAGTAAAGTTTTAGTGTCTTACAATTGACTGCGCCATTGATAATTGGTTAATTTCCTTTAACTTTTTTTATTGAATTAATTCAAACGCAAAATCTATTTTATTAATTTATGCTTCGTAATATTACCAACCTACTGAAGATCAATCCATAGAATCTCCCATGTGCCTAGTTTATTCTTCGTAAAAAAAAATTATGACCACTTCAAGTCATATATATTTAAATGGGTCACCCTGTACACGATACATGTAATGAAATTTAACTCCTATTAAAATAACGGTAATTTAAGTACTTTCTTGTTTGATAGTTTGTGCGCAGTCTTGGCAAAGTTCAATTGTTACAATAGTAGAAATTTTAGACAACAAAATAGTGGACTTAGCCGTAATAGCTCCTGAAATGATTGTTTAAATTTTCTGAAGCCATTAAAAATATAGAGATAAAATATAAAATAATCAAATGAAGTAAAAATTGGAAAATTGTTTGATAATAAGAAAGAACACCATTTGCTTTGTATAAATTTAAAATAAAACGAAAATTGTTAAAAATGGACTTAGACACATTGGCTTCTGAGCGGCTAATTTAGTATTAATAAAATGTTGCCTTGCCAAAACGAAGCTCGACTGAAATAAACACTGCCCAACTTTTTTGTAATTGTTTTATAAAAATACCGGTTTTTATTAATCTGTAACCTTGTATTCATAACATTTGCCTTTACATTATTTGTTATTTATTTGAAATGTCCAAATATCTTTGTTAACCACACACATTTGTAACTTCCTATTATTCGCAATACCGCTAAAATCTCTTTTCCTATACACATGAACTAAACATTGTTTCAATCGTGTTGCTGAAGATGAGTGGAACGCCACTCGAAATGCATACAGATTAATAAAATTCAATTTTCCTGCTAATTTAAAAAACCGGTGTTTTTATAAAACAATTACAAATATATCGGAATTTGCGATAATCATTCCATAATTAAAAAGTTTAATAACTGCCCAACTGTTGTTTCAACAATTACGAAATAAGAAAAATCCAAAAAGAAATACTAAAGGTACGTGTTCGTAGAAACGACTCATGTGATGATCGCTCAGCGATCGTTGTTCTATATCCAATTCCGAGCCATATTCGGATATTTTTTTAATGGTGCTACGTTCCTTGTATCGACTATAGTCTAAAACCTAAATGAACATGTCTGTATATAAAAAATGCGCATACACTGCTCAAAATCGGTGGTTTGACTGCCATCGCTGAGCGATCATCACATGAGTCGTCTCTACGAACACGAACCCTAAATCATTTGTAAGGTCTTCCTGCCAAATTTTCAACTCGGAAACTAATATCACGCGCGGAAATACAGAAATCTTAACAAAATCCATTTGTGCGTCAGGCTCTTTAGTCCCGTCACGGACTGAAAAAAAGTTGGGAGTCATCGTACAAGCATATTCTCCGATATTTTTAGAAAATGAGTCGAATCTATTCAAAGTATTGCTAAAACCATTTTTCCGTTACCTGTTTTATTCTGGATAAATTCGAATATTAATAATAATTGAATAATTAATAGTTGAATGAAACCACAAAAGCAAGTCTTCTGTTTAGATGGACTTTATTAATGAGATTGTATACTCCGTGTTTTGTTTTTTATCATTATCCTTTCTCATAATACATTTTTATTAATATTTTCAATGTTCACACTTCTCCATAACGTTTAACTAAAATTCTTTAATACGATTGTTATTTTTTTTTCTTTTTAATTTCCATGTACATTCAAGGTGTAATTAAACAACTACACAATACTTGACACGCAAGAACATTTTTGATACCATTAAATAAGAATCAAAATTCACATTTACCACAATCATATAGTATATGACTTTGTCGAACAAATATGTATGTATATGTATTGGGACAAGAAAATTTTACTCAAATTGCATCTTTCTTTTTTACTTTTTGTCTTTAAATTTAGATAGAACGACATTACCTACATGAAAATCCTTACCTTACAGCGCGGGTGCCTTAAAGAAGAAAACGCAGTCAAATTCACAGCCTTCTAATCTCTATACCTTCTGTTTTTAGACAATTATAAATTCGAAGTTTCTCTTCTATAATATCATGACCTTTTCCGAAAATTACACAGCTCAAACCAATCAGTCATCTAACGAATTTAGGTCGCAAGAACTTGCTCGGTTTTTCGTTTTTTGGCATGTTGTTGGAATAGATACCAGTAGTGTACCACCACCAAGTTGCAACTTCGAAAACGTGTGCTAACCTCGTGACCGTTAAAAAACTCAAAATTTTCGGACTTTTTTCATATGGTTTGTAATTTCTAAAAGGTGCTTCCTTCAAGAAAGTCGTTCACTGCATTTTGAAAGCTAACAAAATCTCGAAGTTGTCGCAGGCTGGCTTTGTCCAAGTTTTGGGCGAACGCTTAAACCAATGGTTTATGGTCTGTCTTGATGATGAAATGTCGAGCTTCCAAAATGTGTTTGAAGAATTTGATGCCGGAGTAGATGGCGAGAAGTTCTCGATCGTAGGCACTGTATTTGGTCTCTGCTGGGCTGGTTTCCTGGAGAAGAAACCAAGCGGACGCGAGTGTTCACCTTCCAACTGCTCAAGAGAAGCACCCACGTATGCAGTGTCTGACACATCAGTTACGAGTGCTAGTTGTGCGTAAGGATCCGGATGAGCGAGTTGTTGCGTTTGCCAGATACTGTTTGCATTTCTTCGAAGTCAGCTTCAGTTTCTGGGGTCCATGGCACTTTTTGATTGTCATTCTGATTTCAGTTTTGAAGAAACTCTTTCTCGCCTGCGAGTCTACGTCCAGATGTCTCGATGTATTGACGTGCCGTTGTTAAACAAACTAACAAAACTTTATTCGAATTCAATAATTGCTAACAATAAAACACGTCGAGACAAGTAAGACACATCGAGAAGAAGAAAGAATGGCAGTTTTCACAGAGAAAATCATTCTTTCCTCTTCTCGAAGTGTCTGGCAAGCTTGGACATGTTTTATTGTTGACAAATTGTTGAACTTGAATAAAGTTTTGTTAAGTTAACTAATAGAAACATGTTTTAGGCGCAGCCACCGCACACCATGACACTCCCGTGGGGTCCTACACGCTGCCGTCCGCTTTTCTGTGGTGTGGGTCACTCAAAAAATGGAACAATTTGATTTTTGTTGGAAGAAATTGTCCCCTCAAGGGGGAACTCAAAAAGTTAGCATTTCGAATTCGACCAGCAGTACATGGCACGACACCTCTCATCAGATGCCGTCGCTAAGTGTCGTGCCATGTACTGCCGGGGACGGCATGATCGAAATGCAACGATCAATGTCACTTTGCTCTTTATATAGCAATGACAACTTGTTGAGGTGACGGATCATATTTAACTTTTGTTAAGTGTTTATAACGCGTACTCATTGCTGCAGAAATGCGGAAATCGACCTCCAGGCGTCGATATTCCACAAACTCTCAGCGAGTAGTGACACCTATTTTCAAGAATTGGCTCTGATCAACGTGCCCCAAGAAAAGATGTTATCCAACCCCAAAACAAGCAGCGCTTGATCAACTTCATTTGCACTGAAATGGATGTACATTGGATTGAAACGATGCAAGCCTCAGAGGATGCTGACTGCCTAATTGTAAGGAAAGCATCGTAGAAATGTGAAAAGTACGAGCACGCCATAATCGACCTTCTAGTGCTACTTAATAAAGGGTTTTCCAATAGGGACGCTTGAACTTTGACAGCTGATTGCGGCCATGTTGTTTGAGTGACAGCTGTCAAATGCAGTGTGTTATATTCATTCCGTCCTCCCAAACCACCATGGCAGGTTACAGTGTCGAGCAGCACGTGCAAATCATAAAATTGTTTTATGAAAATGGGTCTTCAGTTCGAGCAACGTTCCGCGCACTTCGCCCGTTTTACGCTCGCGATGATCGTCCTGCCGAGTCGACTATCCGTCGATTGGTGGACAAATTCGAGTCAACCGGGTCAGTTAACAATCAGCCGGTTCCCGTGCGTCGACGTAACGCGAGATCTGCTGAGAGTATCGCCGCTGTGCGCGACAGTGTCCGCGAAAACCCGGTGTGGCCGTCACCGTCAATGGTGAGCGATACCGGTCGATGATAACCAACTTCTTTTGGCCTGAAATCGAGAATATGGATCTGCACAACATGTGGTTTCAACAGGACGGCGCTACGTGCCACACAGCACACGCTACGATGGATGTTCTGCACGAGCAATTTACGGGCATGGTCATCTCGCGCGGAGGCGACGTGAACTGGCCACCGAGATCGTGCGATTTGACCCCGCTGGACTTTTTCTTGTGGGGTTTTCTTAAGTCGCAGGTCTATGCCAACAAACCGCAAACCACCGATGCCCTCAAAGTTAACATACGCCACGCCATCGATCAAATACAGCCCGATTTGTGCGCCAGAGTCATCGAAAATTGGACCTTTCGTGTGCGCGCCACCAACCGAAGCCGTGGCGGTCATTTGAATGATGTCATATTCCATATGTAATGGGGTCGATGGACCTTTCAAATAAAAAAAAAATTCGCAAATATCTCTCCTACATGTATTTTTTTTTCATTTCAAAGATCAAGCGTCCCTATTGGAAAACCCTTCATATTGGGCTCCAGCATGCGAAATATTTTCTTTCAGAAAAGTGACAGGAATGGAATATGTCAACATCCTTCATTCTAGAAGAGCAGTTTGCACATGGAATACAGTTGTTCCTTCACCTCCGCCCTTTTCTGGCAAGGGAAAATGAAAATGATGCACGTCTTTGCAAAACAGCCAGACCTTCTGGAGGCGGCTATCAAGTTGTCACTCATGAGGAGATAGCCTCTGCTGGCAACAAATGCCTCGTGGCTCTGTATGCTTGGGAAGAAAACGATTCCATAAACGACCTGCGTTACGTGATATTTGCCAATAAAAAAGTACACCTGGCTCGTCCGCCCCCACCGAAGAGGCCGCTGCCTAACATTCGTACAGAACCTACCACCAGGTTCAAAAGTGGTTAGATAAAGAAATAGCCCACCGACTGGGGGTGGACAAGGAGCCAGCCCATGACCTCAATCAAGGATGCGGAGGAGGGAGGTGCTCCTGCCAGAGAGCAGGGTTAAAATGCTCTGTTTTCTGCAAGTTTATCAGGGGAAACCTGCCTGGAAAGTCCACCGTTAGCCATGGCCGATGAGTCAGATGTAGACGTCGACGACTTTTTACTTTTTTTAGGTAAGCCGATGAGCGCGACAACATTAGGCGCGCCAACCCTGGTGACCCCAGAATTCGGACCAGGTTAAGAAAGTCAGTGAGAATGCATGGCATTTCGATGGCCATGCTAAAACATCTTGACCTTCCAGCTATTGAGTACCCCACAGCGTTTTTTAGCTTGCCAATGTCCAATTGGACGCATAGTCCCGTGTCACAAACCAGGGAAAAGTGCAAAACTCGGAACATCCTACAGACCGATAACAATGTTATCACCTGTTGCAAAAACGCTGGAAGCCCTTATCCACTCCACACTTGTATCCCATGCGAAACTAGAACTCCATCAGGATGGATTCAGATGAACGCACAGTACGACCACCGCTCTTGATGCGATCACTACACGCATAAGAGATGGATGGATCAACGTACCCCATGCCATAGAACCATTTTGGTGGCAATTGACCTAACAAACGCGTTTGATAAGGTCAATCACTCCATGCTTCTGGCAAACCTTCCTTACATGCGCATTCCTACACAAGAGATTCGATGGACTGCCAACTACATATCTAGTTGGTAGGCAATCCTTCACTGAGTTTCGGAGCAGTCGTTCCTAGCTTAGGAAAATCAAATTAGGTGTTCCACAGGGTGGGGTTCTATCTCTCACTCTGTTTAACATCGACATGGCAGGTCTTCCAACACCACCGGAAGGCATTGAAGTGATTCCCTATGCTGATGACTGCACCATTCTCGCCACGGGAGCGGATAGGGATGACATGCGCCTCCTTATCAATCGAAAACAATATCTTGTTGGTTGTTATCGAGAGGGACATCCCAATCGTGTTCCCCCTCCACGCAACATCAAACGTGTCCTTCGTGACCTTGAGAGAGAGGTCCAGGGTTACAAACCGGATCCTTTCGATGAAGATTCATACCGGGCTGCCATTGCAATGATTCACACTGAGGAAGTAAGTCGGTCTATTGCGAGCTTAGGTACGAACAGAGTCCTCTCAGCGCTCCCACCACCTATTTCGCCTGAGGAGATTAGGCTCCCGAGAGCCACCAGAGTGACTTTAGCCCAACTCCGGTCAGGCTTCTGCTCACGCCCCAGTTCGTACCTATCTCGTATATACCCGAGCATACAAAAGGTATGCCCAAATTGCGCTGGTACGCCTCACGACGTGGGTAATTTGTTTCAATGCCCAGCTGCGCCCACTGATCTCACCCCCTGTCACTGTGAAAAAAAAAAACAATTCTTAAAATGCTGTATCTCGGGGTCATTTGCACTTAATTGTAAAAGAAGATTTTGTCAGCTTTAAAAATGCAGTGGATGACTTTCTTTTAGGAAGCACCTTTTACATAGAAATTACAAACCAAAATATGAATAAAGTCCGAAAATTTTGAGGTTTTTTTAGGGTCACGGGACTAGCACAGGTTTTTCGAAGTTGCAAACTTGGCGGTTCACTACTGGTACTATCCAAAAAAAAAACAGAGCCGAGCAATTTTTAGCGACCTAACGCCTTATATTTCGGTTTGTTGACTGGCCTAATATTGTATGTAGGCAAAATATAAGAGGCTATAGAAAAAAACGAAATGGGCCGGTTTATAGTCCAGAATAAAATAAGAAACAAACAAGAATCTAACAAAAAATAGAGGGAACTTGAAAAAACAATACTACGAGCATCCAGCTGAAGCTGAAACAAGTTTCGGGATTTTTACTAAGGATAATAGGAAGTGATTTAACATCATACGATTCCCGACTATTTTTGCACACCTTTTAATGCCACATACAATTTCCACTATGCAAAAAGAAATAAATTAAAAAAAACGCCACATATCGACGATCCAAAAATTAACCCTTAAGTGTAAGAATCCACAAATCGGATTAAGCCGCAAACGCGTCCTAAACTATGAATGAGAAAACAAAGAGAACACAACATGGAACAAAATTTGTGCAGACTCCAATTCCCGATAGAAACAAATAAAAGCAAAAGAAATACAAACAAAAAAACCTGAAAAAAAATACTCGAAATCAATCAGATACTTGATATATATAAATTGACCATTTTGTTTAATCATTATTATGCAAATTGATAACAAACATAAATATCATTTATGTTTAACAAAAGCTCGTTTATATTTTAGAGCCAATATATTTTTGTATTGTATTTTTTTTTATATAAACGCTGCAATCATCATTAAACGTGTTTTTGTTATCTTTTTCTTTTTCTTGCTTTGTTTTTAATCCATTCAGTGATATATGTAGTATAATATAATTTTATTATTTTATAATCATTTTCTTTTTATACGACTTATGTGTGTGTGTGTGTATTTTGTTTATTGTAACTTATCTGTCTTACTCATTCTACTTACTAGTCCATTGCTATATTTGCTCGTATTACATCGTTCTCTGGTCATTATCATTTTCAATGAATTTCAACAGGCCTAACGGCTGTTTTTTGTTTTTCGTTTTAATAATGAGCGAATTTAAGTCTATTTATACGACTGAACTTTTCATTGCATTACATACAATCAATATTTACGATTTATCGTCCAAATTAAACTTAACAGCAATAAATATATTTTCATATATGTATATATGTATGCTCTTCTTGCATTATTTATAATTGAAAATTATTGGAATACAAAAAAATGTCGAGGGAAAAAATCAGAAAGAAATTATAAATCAGTGTGTGGTACATACATACATTTTACAACTAGTATAAGAAAAAATAATAATTCTTGTGTTGACGGAAAATATTACATCGTGTGTTACTAATTACAAAAGTATATTTAAAAATTAAGTTTTTATTTTAGACTGTTTTTCAAAACGTCAACATTTTAAAAAGAAACTTGAGAATAGTTTCACCAACAATGTTGTGTGTGTGTGTTTATGTGTGGTTACATAGATTTTATATAGTTACAGGCATGTGTGGAGGTATCCATAAATATATATATTCAAATATCAGTTCAATTGGATGCTGTTGTAGCTTTAAAATTCCCTCTATCGTTACGTGGCGAACTGGCCGCATGTTTGCATGCTTCCATAGCGGCCGAGACGGGTACACTACAATAGCTATTTGTCGGCGTTACCATCGACGTGGATGTTACAACGGCCGGCGTCGTCGTTGATGATAGTGTGGGTGGAGCTATCGTATTACTCAATCCGGTGACGAATTGATGATGATGATGGTGATGAGAAGGAGCGATTGCTGTTGTTGCAGGCAGAGTGGACGTTGACGAGGACGATGATGACATCGAGGTGGATTTTTGGTATTGTGAGTGGACTGCTGCTGAGCGTAGTTGTTGCTGTTGCTGACCAAAATGGATAAAGTTAAATAAAAAGTCCAATAGGATTTGTTTTGTGAAAGAGATTTAGTAAACGAATTATCATTTTCAAATAAATTGAAATTCGATTATAAAGGGTGTCCCAAGAAGAGCGCCGGATTTGACTTTTAAATAAATCACTGTTGTTTGTTGAAAATGTATGAAACTTTTATTGAAACATAAGGTAGGCATGGATGGATGGATGGATGGATATGGCGCTGAGATAGGTTGGGCTGGTTGCGCCCGATACTGCAGCCTGCTGGCTTATTGTATTTCCCATCTAAGCGAGAAAATTTCAGGTTATGAGCTCTGTCCTACGTAAAAGGCTTAGAAGAAAGTTAACCAGGTTAACTTTGGGTGCACCCATACTGGTGGTTTGAGCCCCAAAGAAGTTTTGTCTCCAGCTCATAAGAGCGGGACATTCGAAAATAACGTGTGAGGCTGATTCCTCATCTTCGTTACAGAGGCGGCATAGTGGGTCCTGTGTGTAGATCCCTATTGTATGCAGATGTTTCCGTAGGGTGCAATGACCGGTTATAAGGCCTGTCACTGCCCTGAGGTTCGTTTTACTAAGACTGAGGGCTTCGGTGCAGCTGGTATGTCAGCTAGATTCCAGCATGCGCTTGCTATGCCTGAGCCCTTCAGCGAGTCTCCATCGGTCTTGGAATTTATCCTCGGTCCATCGTCTAGCAACGGTTTAGGCAGTAGATTTACTGATCCCGATTGCAGGTTCAGGACCAGTTAAGGGTAGTTCGGAACCCTCTCTTGCAAGGGCATCCGCTTTCTCATTTCCTTCGATCCCCTTATGTCCTTTCACCCATTTCAGAGTTACTTTGTTTCGGATTGCTAGGTTTTTGAGATTTTGTTGGCATTCCCAAACCAATTTAGAGGTTGTTTTGGGATTTGCAATTGCTTTTATAGCAGCTTCACTGTCGGAGAGAATATATATGGTCCTATTAGTATATCCCTTTCGAGTACTCTCCCCTGCTGCAAGGTTTATGGCTATAAGTTCTGCCTGGAAGACAGTTGTATATTGACCTAGGGGTTTGGAGATACTATAGTTGTTGGTTTTAGTATAGACTCCTGCCCCTGTTCCGTCGTCTGTCTTCGACCCATCAGTGTACCACACAATGTGATTTGATAGATGGTTGTCGTTCCATTTACTCCAGTCTTCCCTAACCGTTGAGGTTTGGATGTTGGAGTCGAAGGTGTACATGGCCGGGGTATAGTCGCTGCCCATATCTAGGATTGGGTTTGCAATGATTTCTGTGATCGTACAGTGTTCTACCCTTTGTGGTGTCCACATGTTCGATGATTGGAGTCTGTACGCTGCGAGTCTAGCCTCTTCTGTGATTTTGAGGTCCAGTGGTGGCAGGTCTAGTAGTTTTTCTAGAGTTAAAGTTGGTGCACTGCGCATGGCGCCGGTTATGCTTGCGCAGGCCAGTCTCTGTACTGATCCCAACTTCGCTGCTGCTGTTTTTGCTTGATTTTAGTCCACCAGACTATGGAGCCATAGGTCAGACGGGGTTTGACCACAGCTTCGTATATCCAGTGTATCATTCGGGGCCCCGCAGGGGAGTCTGTGTCCGTGTGACACTCAGCTCGGAAGGCTTCTTGTAGTCGGACAGAGATCTTTGGTGAGTTGTGACACCACGGACCTAACAGCGCAAGGGGGCCCCTGGTACAGTTGATGCGCCATGACGAGGATCTGTACAAAGACCATTCGGGCGCTAACGGTCCCGTGCTCCTGAGTTATGCACGGGTGGCTCTTGGCGTGCCTACCTCCCCCCATAGATTGCGGGAGGGAAGCACTAAAGGCCTAGCACGATTTTGATGTCCTCTGGTGGGGGGGTGCATCATACGGAAGTCGTGTGAGCTTCGGAGGTGACGGCTCCGCATGACCCGAGTCCTGAAGGGGCTAGCTAGGGAGAACGGCCTTGGTGGAAAATGCATACGCGCCTATATCTAGCTAGTTTGTGGATTGATGACCACACTGCCTGAGTCGCATTGCTGACTAGTAAACTGAAGGGGCCGCCTGGATGTGAAAAGCAGCGCTACGTTGTCTGCACAGGCGCGTAGTCACAGGTCCAACGAGCCTGGGGTGTGCATGCCCGAATTCGACGTAAGGCTTAACCAATAGGGGGCCGAAGGAGGATCACACCTGCTATGGAGAAGTCCATAGCGAATAGTGTACTACGGGGATGGGTGTGCCCAGGGGACCATGGTCCTTGCCCATCAAGGTGTTGGACTCGTAGTGGCTGGAGGTTGTTACCCAAGTCATCCAGCTAGTGATGCAATTCCGGGGTTGGATTCCGGATGGTGTGTGCATGCGCCTGATGGAGAAATCTCCGTCTGACAACAACACCTTGTCAGTAAAAAGCCGAAGGTCCAAACATTTTAGCGGGACCGGGAGATAAAGGCCGAAAGGCTAGGTGCTCCCCTGACGGTATACCTGTAGATGGTTAGCTTGTATCATTCGGGGTTTTAACCCCCACGTTTTTCCTATTGCTCTTTTAGTTGCATATAGGGTCTGTTTGCCTTTTGCAATTGTGTTTTGCAGCTGCTTGTTCCACGTGAGTTTGTTATCAAGGGTGACTTCCAGATATTTTACCTCCGTGGTAAACTGCAGTTGTGGGTTGAATAATGTTGGAGCGTTGAGCCCTTCCAAGTTGTATTTGCGACTGAAGGTTATTAGTGTTGTTTTGGCGGGATTGACCGATAGGCCTACCCTCCTACACCTATCCTCCACTTGGGTTAGAGCTTGTTGCATGAGTTCAGAAATAACTCCTGGATATTTTCCCCTTATAAGGATGCTGATGTCATCGGCATATCCTAGGGTATAGAAGCCAGTATTATTTAGCTGGACCAGTAGGCTGTCCACTACAAAGTTCCACAGGAGGGTCGAAAGTATACCCCCTGTGGGCAACCTTTGAGGACAGCTGTATACATCGTTTCATCGAATAATTTTGCATGTACTTGTCGTCCTTGAAGCATGGATTTTATCCACCGACATAGGGTGTTTTGAACTCCATGACTCGAGCCGCCGTGTACAAGAGATTCAAAGGAAGTGTTGTCGAAGGCCCCCTCTATATCTAGGAAGGCCGCGAGCCCTATTTCTTTGATTTCTAATGTGGTCTCAATCTTCCCAACTAGATAGTGTAGTACTGATTCACATGATTTCCCTGTCTGATAAGCATTTTGGTTTGGGTGCAACGGGAAAAGCGACAGGCACCTTTCCCTGATATGTTTATCGACGAGCTTTTCCAATGACTTAAGTAAGAAGGAGGTTAGACTTATTGGTCTATACGATTTCGCTAGGGTTTGGTCACGCCCGGCTTTGCCAGAAATGCTACGTTTACCTGCTTCCAAGTGATTGAGATGTATCCTAAGGCTATGCTGGCTCTGAATAGTCTTAGTAAAAAGCGGAGCCAGGGTGGTAAGACCCTGATGAAGCAGGGCTGGGTAGACATCGTCTGGTCCTGGTGATTTGTAGGGTTCGAAAGAGTTAATCGCCCATTCCACCCTATTATAAGTTACTATTTGGTTCGCAATCCGCCAGTCGTCTTTGTTAGCCCTGAGCAAAATGGAGTTGTCATCCAACTGGTCTGTGCGCTCCGATGTTACCGTTGATCCAGGAAACTGAGACCCTAGAAGGACTTCCAGGGTCTCCTTACCTGTTTTTGTTTGGTTTCCATCGGAGTTTTTAAGTGTTCCGATGGGGTTTGTTGGATCCCTGGCTAGAATCTTCTGGAGTCTCGTTCCTTCATGCAAGTTTTCTATTTCTTCGCAGAACTTCCTCTAGGATTCCCTCTTGGCTTTCCTAATTTCTTTGCTATACTGGGTTAGGGTGCAGCGGTATGTGTCCCAATCCCCAGGTAGGCATAATGAGGTTATGTATGGAATAACACATCGGGTAAATGGCCGCCTCGGCACGCGTTCTTTTGGTGAAATTTTCCATAACCGTTGTGCATAAATGTTGGGGTATTTCATTGATGCAGCGTGTAATTTCTTTTTTCAATGCTTGAAGTGTCGTGGACTTATTCGCATAAACCTGTGGCTTCAAAAGACCCCAAAGAAAAAATCCAAAGGCGCCAGATCATAAGATCAAGGCGGCCAATTCTGGTCACCAAAAAGTGAGAGGACTCGACCGGAAAATGACTGATGCAGTAATTGAACTGTTTCTCGTGCTGTATGGCATGTGGCACCGTCTTGTTGAAACCACATCAATATCTTCAAGTTTCGGCAAAAAAAGCTGGTTAACATTTCACGATAACAAACACCATTCACAGTTTGTGTTTGACCTGCCTAATTTTCGAACCGACCGCTTTATTTATTTATTTAAAGCACTGAACAGGATGAAACCCCAAAAACCAATACCAATGCTCGTATTTCTACGCAGTGATAATAGCTTCAGGAATGAAAGACGCTCGACATAGGGAAGGTAGGGATGATTAAATTTGTACAATAAGAACCGAGTAAATCTGCATTGAACCAATTCTAAGGAATCGGAAGCAATGGAACACCAAGAAGACCATACAGGAGAGGCATATTCAAGGATACTACGGACATAGATGCCCTATTAATGTTCTCAGAATAATGTTCATTAAAACGAAGCCAGCTGTTACACCAAAATCATTAAATGTACCTACAGTTTCCAGGTTAACAGAGTTACTTACAGTCATCAGCGTAAAGCAGGCAAGAGTTTTTGAGGATAGATGGTAAATCGTTTATGAAAAATACGAATAGAAGCGGACCCAAAATCGAGCCCTGAGGAACACGAGAACGAGATGAAGGGAACAATGAGGAAGACACGGTATTATTAAATACAAGCTGTGAGAGCTCGCTTCGGTCGCTCTCCCATCTTGGGCTCGCTGCGCTCGCATTGCTGATCCGGCGAACTTCGTATGGCCCCACCTTTTAGATATGATCGTTTGCGGGTGGGGCAAAACTGCTGAAATCCGCAAATTTGTTCAGGCGAAGCATAAGAAACTTCTGCCATGCCTTTCTCCTGAGCTCTATTGATGATTTTTTCTTGTCCGATTTGCCAGGCGGGGAAGTTCACTGAAATGCGAACATTCTTATAAGAGGTGACTTCACAATTTGGTGGCTGGGGTTAAAGAGTTTTACTTATTGCTATGGTTGGAAACCATTCATGGGAGAGAGTTGATGTAATTTGTTGAAATGTGCTAAATCGATCAAACCAAATAGGCAAAAACTGCTGATAATATGAGCTGTTTCTTCTGGTCAAGTTCGCAGAAATGGAAATAGTAATTCAGTTATTGCTTTCAATATTATTCCGATATTCAGGGAGAGGACCAATTCGACAGGAAAATCGTCCAAAAATTCGCTAAGACGTTCAAAAAATATAAACAAAAATATGAGCGAAAAAGAAACTCATTGTGAATTGTTGCTCATTGTGAATTTTCTGCATATTTCAATGGTTATACTGCTATTCCGGCCGGAGCCATGTGTAGACCTATCCGGTGGGGTCGACATACCGAATTCCAGTAATTAGTTCAAGAAAAAAGAATTGTCTTCATAATTGTGCCCCATTGTGAATTTTTCATATGTCTCGATAGTTGTCCTGTTACTTTGGGTAGAGACCAATCATGTGGAATAAATTTACTGAAATCCGCTCATATGTTAAAGAAATACACGCAGAAATAGGTGAAAAAGAACCCATTTTGAATTTTAGCTCATTGTGAATTTTTTGCATGTTTCAATAGTTATTATGCTATTCTGGCCAGAACCTAATCCAACAAACCCAAAATCATGAAAATTTGTCCAGCCGTTCTTAAGTTATAAATGGTGTAACTAGCACGACTTTCTTTTATATACATAATATATATATATACATATATAGATAGATAGATAGATAGATAGATAGATGACACTTGAGGAACGACCACAAGGATAGGACGACAGCCATGAGACAGGACCTGAAGGAAAATTAAGAATCGACAACCTATCAAGCAGAATGAAAGGATCTACTGTATCAAAGGCCTTAGAGAAATCAGTATAGGATTCCGCTCACCACGCCACTTACGTGGGGCCCCTCGTTGGCGCCACGTTTATCCATAGTGTAGATTGCACATGACAAGTACCTGAAATTTTGTTGAGAATTGTACTCTGGAGGCAAAATAGTCCAACCGGTTTCGACTGGCATTGCACGGCTCTCCTCATTAGATGTCATCTCAAGAGCCGTGCACTGCCAGGAATGGCATGACCAGGAATCTTTGGCTGTTCATTCCCGGTTAAGGGGGGGGGGGCACAATTCTCAACACAACTTCGGGAGCATAGGTACGAAATCCACGAATTACACCAAATTTGTGATAGTGGATTTTTTCTTACAGAATTTATGTTGATTGGGACACATTACATGTCCAAAGCATTCGTTTATGTAGACATAGGCTATTCGCTTGAGAAATTAGACAAAAGAGCGATAGGACGGTGATTAGAGGCTAGATTAGAATCACCTTTTTTGGAAATAGGCGTAATTATGATGATTTCCAACACCAAGAGAAAGTACCCTCTACTGAAGACTTTTGTTGTGGTGTCGATACGATATAGCACTCTGTGTTTTTTAAGAAAGGAATTGGGAATGCCGTCAGGTCCCGAAGAAGAGCTGAGCTTCAAGGATGCAATAAGTAACTCCACATAGGAAGGGTCAATTGACGAAGGTTGGTGGATACGAACCGGAAGTGGCAGGAGAGCTAGTCTGGCGGCAAACACTCGAAAATATATTGCAAACAGCTCGCTATATCGTTAGGTGAGTTGGTAGTAAGGTTACCGTAAGAAATCGAGGAAGGACTGGAGCACGACGATTGCATATTCCAAATGACCAAAACAACTGACTCTCATTGTTCCTAACACTGAGTTCTAAATAAGTGTTACGAGCCGTTTGTATGAGACGTTTCGCATCAGCACGAAGTTGACGAAATAGCAAGAGATCCGAGTGATATTTAAAACGTTTCGAGTCGTTTCTTTTTGCTTAAAATTTTAAAAACTACGCGAGTAAATCAAACAGGACCCTTGCGTGGTCTAGAGGAGCGGAGAGGTGCATACCCGTCAATGACAGTCTGCAGAATGTTGTAAAAAGCATTAACAGCTAAATTAATACCTGACCAGTCAACTTGACTAAGTGCCTCTAAAATCGCTTTGTAGTTAGCTTTGCGAAAATTGAAGTGAGGATTCATGATATGATTTATTGGAGTGCTGCAAACGAATTATCGCCTCAAATTCAAAGGAAGGATGATACGAGTCAGGAGGGACCTAAGGGACAGATGCATGAGTTGGAGTAGAAAGAAACGATGAAAATATGTTATGTCGGACCGCAACAAGAGAGCCGCCACCAAAGAACATCCCATCTGAACTGCGATCGCAACGATAAATAGTAAACTATTGAAGAAATTCTCCACAACTAAAAGAGGAATTAAGCCATGTTTCAGATAAGTATAAAACGTCATGCTGAGCAGACAACGCAGAAAGGTTAAGTACAGGAAGCTTGGTCGTTAAGTCGCGAACATTCTGATAGTAAAATCATAATTTAAAGCGTTTATTTATTTTAGCGTGCGGGAAGTGGGTCGCAGCCGAAAATTCCAATAACGAGAGTAGCCTCCGGCCAGAATGAACTATTCTGGGGAGATGATAATTCCTGGGGAAGTGTTATTTTAAAAGTGGACACAACCTTATTCGGTATGTTCTCCTTAGTCAGTTTGCGGTAAATTAATAACGAAGGAGTGAATCCAAGTTTCTCTTCGACATAGTTGTGCGCTTCCGATTCCGTCGTGTCATAGGCAAGTTTGCTGACGAATAACTGCCTCAGAGGAGAACACAATCGAAGCGTAGCCTGGCTCGAAGAGACACCAGAGCGTGTAAGTGAAGATGGTTGGGCAGCTCTTAGTTCAGGCTGAGGTTGAGGGTGAACATCGAGCCATCGATCAGAGACGTCACCTCTCCTAGTGTTGACCGAACCGATAATCCGACAACAACGACTTCAGCGAGTTCTGGACATGTTTCAATTACCCACTTTCATTGAAGTTTTAATTATTCTTTGCACAGTTGCTTCATTTGGGCCATTATGAATACCCCAAATTGAACGCATGTTGTTGAACTTGTTTGATAAAAATTTAAACAATGAGAATGCGTTGTTCTTTCTTGTAGCACTCCATTTTCAATAACCTCATACTGTCAACGATCGAACGGCCATCTATGTTTGAGTTTCACATGTGGAACCTAACAATAGCACGAAATTCTAATCCGGCCCTCTACTTGGGACACCCTTTACAAATAGTGTTTAGGCTTAAACCATATCTTACCTGTATTCGAGTAGTAACGGCATGATAGCATGGACCGCAAAGTCTTACAGGATTATAAAGTCTTTCGTCAGGAAGTGGTGCCCAAAATTCGGAACAATCAGCACAAAATATCTGACCACATGATCTGTAACAAATAAAAACATAAAACAAATCCATTACTTCACAAAGATTCAAAAAAATGCTAATCGAACAGTACCGGCAATGATGTCGCCGACGACCAATCCAAAATTCAATATCACATCCGGTACATCGTGACACGGCATGATCGGGCACCCATAGGACACTGTTGGAAGGTTGCGCAGAATTCGCTCCGGACGATGGTCCGCTACGATCCTCGACCGCTTCCCACGAACAAATCGAACTGCCATCCACATTATCGAGCACGGAGCACTGTAATTGGAGTATTGGATTTATGTGATCGGTTATCTGATATTTCATTTTTAATCAAGTGAAAAGCATAATGTAAAGAAAATTTATTTTAAATAAAAAATTCATCAAACAAAAAATAAAATCTGGCGAAAAGCAATATGTATTCTGTTGTTTGGTTTGTTTTAAAACTTACGATAAATACGTTAAGGATTTTTGGTGTCGTGCAATTTCACACTTTTGTAGTACTTAGTTGGTATGTTACAGGGAATAAAAAATGTTATCGACTGATCGTTGCTTTTATTAGGAGATATTAGTTTGAAGTTATTTAATATTAGGTTGATATCGCAGAAGACTGCCCCTAGGTTTTTAGTTAAAATTTAAGTTATCATCATGTAATTAAAAAATGTGTAACCCTTGAATCCGCGTAATGTCAAATGTACTTTGCAAAATGAACATCGCTATCGCTGAACAATATTGGTGAATGTTGTCGAGTAATCAGCAGGTAGATATGAACCAAATTTCAAGATGTATATTAATATTAGTCAACATATTAACAGTAATCAGTTAAAAAAAAATGCATAAGAAAAATGTATCCAAACGGCAGAATTGTTGCTGTTGGTCACTTAAATGTGGGATAAAAACTCCGACCGATGGGAATAACGCTCTGTGGCTCAATTTGTTGAGTCGCACTCTACGATGCTAGTAATCTAGAGGTCCGAAGATCGAATCTCGGCGTGGTTCAAAATTGTGCTTGCAATATTATAATACACTCCGAAATTATATGCAATGAAACGTTGACTCGAAATAGCCTATAAACGGCTGAGTGAACGCACCATGCCCCACAAGGGGTTTACGGTACAGAGATGGGAATCAGTATGGTAGCTTAAAGCAGTGGTTCCCAGCTCACAAATGTTGGCGGGCCATTTAACCTAATCTGATGTGAATCACAACGAAACGTAATTTTATATTGAGGTTCTTGTGCAGAGGTGACGATTTCCAGAACTAACGCAATAGTAAGCAATAAATTGAAAAGCGGGGAAAATCTATGGCAACATTTGTAGAGTGGTGGACAACAGAGAGAACGTTGCAAAGCAGAAGTTTCACCTTGTCGTCTTTCCGGGTTATTTAAAATTAAAAATTAATCCTTCTGCACACGTGTTATAAAAAATCCTCCATCGCCGTTTCACAGTTTTAAACGCTCTGTCTTGAACGACGCATTTCTGCGGTGACAGATTCAACTTATCTGAAGACAGATGTGGTCCCGGAGAGCCAAAAGATCAAACTCTAATAAATTGTGCCGCAGGAGATGGGCAAGAGGAGATAATGTTTTCGATTTGAGTAGGTACGCCATACGTGGCATCATGTTAGCACAACATTTTTGACTCCAACTCTATGTAAACTTCCTAAGCAGCAAATTTTCGGATTTTTATGAGTAAAAATAAGGAAAATAGACAAAAAAAAAGTTCCATGAAAAATTTCAAATTCCAAATCGTGTTGAAGAGATCTCCCATTCCGTTTTTTTTACGATTTTTTAGGTGCCCTCAAATCCATATCCATAACGCCGCGTCGCCACACAGCTATAAGTCGGCTGAACTGATTGTACTTTTTGCTTCCAACTTTTCCACGTTGTAGGACTGTTTACACTAATCACACAACTTAACTTATGTGCCGTGTAGTCACAAATTGGACAGAGATATTGAAGCGGTCGTTGTCGGTTCCCACCTTATACCGCTCCATGAATGGCGTCGTGTCAGTTCGCCTGTGGTGTAGGCACATCGCCAGTTACAACATATTGGCACGGGGAAAAGTGTGCCAACTTGTTCAATAGTGTAAACGGTCCTTAATGCATCTTCGGTAGAGGCATATTTGCCATGCTCTGTGGCTCGGTGAAATAGAAATTTATATAGAAACGAATTTTTGAAACTCGGCACTGCTCGTTGCGTTTATTGTGTATTAGGAGAAAATTCAAATTAATCACTGCCTGTGTGTTAATTCCAAATCATGTCCAGCGGACGACAATTTCAATTTCATAGAGGGCCTCGATTCGCTGTTTTATTCGTTATTGTTGTAGCAGCGGCGTATTCCAAATTCGAGCACTATATGTTTTTTGAATTTGGCTACATTAATTGTATCGACTATCACCTAAAAGAACATATATGTATCGAAAATATACACACACAATGCTCAGAACCGGTGGTTTAATTGCGATCGCTGAGCGATCATCACATAAGCCGTCTCTACGAACACAAACCTTAACGCTTGAGAAAAGGATCACGACATACTAAAGCTTTTTATTTTAACATGTTCACTGTCTCACTGCGTTTTCGCCGACATTACCACCATTCGAAACCCCATACATGCACATGTAATCCATAGACAGTGAACGTATTAATAAGTTCATCTTTTTATGGAAAACTCACGGTTCATCTGGTGGGGCCAAAATGATCATATTCGTAAAGATAGATAAAGGAAATTTTTTTATTACTTGTACATTTTTCAGTCTACACCGAGTAAGTTCCCTGAATGGGGTGGAGGGCTTATACAAAGTAAGTAGGTCAGTAGTCAGTTAAAGGTTGTAATTATGATATATTCGATGACAAACTGACTAGCAGAAATACGTACAGTCGCAGTGCTTATTCAGTAGAACAAATTTGCCGGAGTTAACTTATCCATTCCAAATATCTCCTCTCACTGGTTCATATGTGGGATGCATCAACTACGCCTACATTCCACCACGCTCTGCTCTGCGACAACAGAGGAAGACGTTAGTGTACCCACGATATTTTAAAAGTTGCAACTTCACGATCTCCACGTTTTTCTTCGCCGTCTAACACGAAATCTTGCATTGGTTCCTTGCCTCTTCGAAAATTGTGATCAGTCAACCCACGTTGTAATTTTCATCTTATGATGAAGGTGTATATCTTCATCTAATGAGCAACGGTGAGAAAGTCTTCATTAGAAATAATCCATGGCCAGCGGGTGTGTAGGATGCGCCTTAAACACTCGTTCACGAAAGTTTGCGACTTAGTAGCAATCTCGTTCAGTCATTTTCCAGGTTGAACAGCACTGAATTATCATTGGAATGAAGGATTCGGAAAGCGGTGCGTCTCCTATTGTCATTTTCTCATATAGGAGTAAAACTTAAGGAAACTTTATCCGTGATTTCACATGTTGTTGTAGTAGCGGTGCAGAAAGGCGTGAACCGCTGTGCATGTCTGTGGAAGTATTCTATGTTTCGTCGTCGTTCTCGCCTATTGTCTCAAGCCGCAGCTCGGACAAATGTTCTGAATGTCCGGATCTATTCGAGATAAGTATGAATTGAGCCGCGAACAAAAACCCGACCTAAGCTGGGCTAGTGTCGCTCTTGTGGCTCTCGGGAGCCTAGTCTCCTCGGGTGATATAGGTGCTGGGGGCGCTGAGAGAACTCTATTCATACTTAATCTCCCTATTGACCGATTGATAATGGTTGTGTGAATATCTGCGATGGCCGCATGGTATGCTGTGTCCTCAAATATATCGGGAGGTACCCGTTTGTATCCCTGGACGTCTCTCTCGAGATCTCTGATTCCACTCCTGACATGTCGTGGAGGGGGAGTATTGTCCATGAGATGATGGTTTGGGTGATTCTCTCGATAGCAACCGACCAGATATTGTAAAGACGGGAGAAGATTGTGATCACGTATTGGCAACATGCTGGTTTCTTGATGAAGATGATCCTGGGACGACATAAAGTTACAACCTGTAGCGATACGTAGAGCCGCATTTTGGCATGTCTGGATCTTGTTCCAGTTTGTTCACAAACGGTTTGTGACCACACCGGTGCTGCGTAGCTGGGAATTGCTCTACCTATCGCTTTGTAGGTGACCAACATAGTTTCCTTGTCCTTGCCCCAGGAACTCCCGGCCAGTGCCTTTAGGACGTTGTTTCTACTGTGCATTTTGTCGACTATGTCCTCGACCTGGTTTTTCGACTTCATCGTGGTGTCTAGATAGACACCAAGGATTTTGGGGTTGGTAACAGTAGGAAAAACGTCATCAGCATGCCTACCCGTACGGATCCTGAGCTCCTCCGAAAATTCCTGCGTCCAGGTGATGAGAAGTGTTGCAGTGCATTTGGACGGTGAAATCACGAGGTAGCGGATACTGAAAAACTCCACCAGTTTCTCAATATAGTCATTTAATCAAGCACACATACCATTTAAATCATTCTCCGTGGTGAGTACGGTGCAATCGTCCGCATAGGAAATTAGTTCGATACCTCCCGGGGGTGTTGGAAGGCTCGACAGGTAGATGTTGAACAATGTAGGAGAGAGTACGCTACGCTGTGGAACTCCCTGCTTAATTTTCCTATGCTTTGAACAACTGCCACGAAATTCGGTATAGGATTGCCTCCCAGCTAGATAGTTGGCAATCCATCTAACCTCTTGTGCAGGAACATGCATATTAAGGAGGTCTGCCAACAAACAGCGCAGAGTGGATAGCTATGTCGAAAGCTTTCGACAGGTCAAGCGCCACTAAGACAGTTCTGTCACAGGGCTGTTTCTGGTTGAGGCCATTATGGATGTGATGGGTGATCAGATCGAGAGCTGTTGTAGTACTATGCATCTTCTTGAAGCCATACTGATGAGAAGCTAGCTCAGCATGTGATACAAGGGTGGGGTGGTTGAGTGCTTCGAGCGTCTTTGAAACGAGTGATAAAATCGTGATTGGTCGGTAGGAATCGGCGAGTTTTGCGCTTTTACCGGGTTTTAGAAGGGGGTAATTCGACCCGTGCGTGGATATCGACAAGTTGAAGGCCATCGTTAGGTATTCGATGGCCGGAAGATCTAGATGTTTCAGCATGGTAATTGAAATGCCATCTGGTCCAATGGCCTTAGAGTTTTTAGCGTTCTTGATCGCTGCTGAAACTTGGTCCGCTTTATAGGTGGGTATAATGTCAACCGTTCGGTTGCGTATCCTTCTTTTTATTTTGCCATTGAGCGACTTGGTCTTGGGATGTTCAATAAATTGTTCATTGAACAAGCTTGCACAAGTTTAGGATCTGCGGTGGTTTTCTTGCCGAATGTTATGGCTACACTAGCCTTGTCTTTGGTGGGATGGGACAGGGCGCGGACTGTAGCCCAAAGTTTGCTGACACCTTTCGAGAGGTCGCAGCTTTCAAGATGATCGTTCCATTTTTCTTTCCTGTAGGTTTTGACTTGTCGATTTATTTCGGAGTTTAGCTCCTAAATTCTGGGGTCTGCTGGAATTGCGCGTCTTAAGTTGTCCCGTTCGTCGTTGGGGATACGTCCTGCCGGAATGAAGCGAGCTGCCGCTTTGACAATGACGTTCCTTATATTCTTTTCGGCTTCCCGGGTGTTTGTTGGAGTAGGTAGCGCGGCGAACTTCGCCGTAGTGAACGTAGTCAAACCCTCCCAATTTGCCTTTTCGTGACTGATAAACGTACGCCGTTCTAATGTCGTCAGTTCTGCTGGTTTATCAATACATATTAATGAGTATGGGGAGGTGATCGGATTGGAGGGAGATAGTTGTCTCCTAGCGGGTTTCACTTATCAAACTGGCGCTTACAATAGTTATGTGAGGAGAACTATGGCAGGCGCCAGCGACACGTGTGAACGAAATTCCATTGAGTGCGCAGAAGTCTGATGGGTCTAATTTTGTCGCGATATCTATACTTCTGGCATCATTACCGAAAAGAGAGTGCCAGAGTTCGTGATGGGCGTTAAAGTCGCCAAGTAGGATCCTATCCTGTCCTGTGAGGAGTGGAACAATATCGAACTTATAGCCAGAGCCAGGGCCAAATTTCTTGGCCTTATCTTGGACAAAGAACTAAAATGGAAACCCAACATTGAAGAAAGGGTGAAGAAGGCCACCACGGCCCTGTATTTATGCAAGAGGACTGTTGGTAAAACTTGGGGCTTACAGCCAAAAGTTGTATATTGGATGTATACCACTATTGTGCGGCCCATACTACTCTACGGAGTTAGTGTATGGTGGGCGGCACTAAGTAGAATTACTAATTACAATCTGCTTGTAAAAGTGCAAAGGCTGGCATCTCTGATTATAACTGGTGCCTTTCGTACCACCCCTTCAGCCGGATTAGATATGTTATTGGGTCTAATCCCGCTTGACATCTTCGGTCAGCGAATGGCTGCTTTTACGGCTCTGCGCCTGCGTGAAACCGGCTTGTGGCGCATGTTGGACTATGGACACTCAGCGATACTTCGCAACTTTATCCTGCCAACAGCGACTGACTACACTGTTCCTAGGCACTCTTTTGGTAGGAACCATTATAGCTTGATTCCGTCGAGGGAAGTTTGGGATGATACCATGGCCCCGGACAGTGGGTCGTGTGCTATCTACACTGATGGATCCAAGACAGAAACAGGAGTCGGTATTGGAATCTACTCGGAGGAGTTGGGCATTCGGTTGTCGCTCCGTTTTCCTAATATCTGTACCATTCTCCAAGCGGAGGTCTCAGCTATATATGAAGCCTTAGTTTGGTTAGGTAGTCACGTCATCTCTAAAAGAGATATTGTTCTGTACACCGACAGCCAAGCTGCAATTCGATCGCTAGAATCTGTACTGACGACATCTAGAACTGTTGAAAAATGTCGGGCACTACTCAGAGAGTTAGGCTGCTTTTTCAATATAACCATATGTTGGATACCAGGCCATCGAGGGTTTACAGGGAACTGCTGCGCGGACAGCTTAGCCCGCGATGCGGCAACTGAAAGCGAAGCAGTTGATCGAGTTGACCGAGATGGCATTAAAGCGCCAATTTCCGCGTGCGCTGGGATTATTGAAGGTGCTGCAAAACGCAGGACCAATGCTAGATGGATCAACGGTAACACTTGTGCTACAACGAGACTAATATGGCCAAAACTGGACGCCATTCGCTCCGCCCAACTACTGTCCCTGGACAGGAAACACATACGGAGTGTGGTCGGAGTTATCACTGGACACTGTCCTATTGGGGAGCTCGCAAGGAGACTCCGAATTCCTCATAACGACTTTTGTAGGAGTTGCGATGACGAGGAAGAGGAAGAAAGTGTACATCACTTCCTCTGTGAATGTCCTGCCTTAGCGGAGAAAAGGAAGCGTTATCTGGGCTCAAGGTTCTTTTTCGATACAGACGATCTTCGGGATATAAGCCCAGTACTACTCAATAAATATATTGTTAGTACGGGCTGGTTTTAAGCTTGGGGCAAAGCTTCTTGCGTTTATAACTGTTAGACAGGTTTTTTCTCGGTGGTATCACAACGGACCCAAATATGTGGTCTAAGTGCGCTGGGTTCTCTTGCACCTAGCGGCCCCTGTACCTAACCTAAACTAACCTATAGCCAGAACCACAGCTAAATGCTGGTGGTATATAGATGTTTATAAGTTCGATATTGGTATTGCCGGATTTAACGACACTAGCTTGCATTTCCGCCGTGCTGTCGTTGAAACGAAGATCTAATACACTGTATTGCACGGTTCTGTGTATTAGGAATGCGAGCCCTCCTCCTGGATCATGAAACGGATGATCTCGCTGATCTTCTTGCGGATGCCATTGCAGTTAAACTGCAATATGGTGGGTGGGGTGTACACTGCTGCGGGGGGTGCAGATGTTAAACTTGAGCGAGTATGCCTTGTTTTATTGTTGACTACGGGTGGCGTTAGTGGAGAATTGGCTCCAGAGCTGGGGCCAGGAATGGCGGGGATGGTGGTAAACCATTAGCTTGTGAGCTAGAGCCTGGGGTGGCTGGGGGCCGACCCGCATTCAGACACCTTCTTCTTCCTTGCCTCGTTCTTTATACCGCTCCATGGTTTCGCGTTGCTCGACCTGCGATGTAGGCACATCGCCCGTTTTGGCGGTAATATCTCAGCATATTTCTGCAGGCAGCTCTATCTTGGATCGTGTCATCGCCGAGACCAATGCGTTGTTGTTGCTTTTTCATTTGACACATCCAGGTGTTCTTCGGTCTGCCTCTGGTCTTGGGTCCATCAAGTGGAACTTCCATTGATATCGCTCTCTTTGCGGGATTCTCAGGCGGACGCCTTTGAACATGGCAATACCAACCCATTCGTCGATCTTTGAGCTTTTCGGTGATTGGTTGGTCTATGGACAAGCTGCCTCGGATGTAGCTACTCTTGATGTGGTCCCTTTTGGTTACACCAACTGACATGCGTAACGTTTTCATTTCAGTCGCTGTCATTTCTTTCGCGTAACCTTCATAAATGGTCCTGCATTCTGATCCATACATGAGTGCGGGACGTACAACCGTCTTGTACAACTTGCCCTTTAGCTTTAGTGACATTTTCTTATCGCAGAAAACTCCAGAGTTTTCTCGCCACGTCATCCACCCAACCTTTGAGCGATGTTTGGTGTCATCATCGCATGTAGCTCCGTTGTTCACCATCGAGCCAAGGTACTTGAACTTGGTACAAGACTTAAGCTGCTCTCCTTTGACGTACATTTCTGGTATCGGTGCATCTGGGTCTGAGAATTGGCAGCATTAGAACTCAGTCTTTGTCATGCTCCTCCAGAATGTCACACCATTTTGTAAGTGCAGCTTACAAGGCAACGATGTTTGGGCTACTGAGGACTATATCGTCGGCATTCAGACACCCTGGAGCAACAAAAGACAACTTGTCATACTGACTCATTTTTCTTAAGCCAGAGCAATAAAAATGCCACCATTCTCTGCAGCAGGTACATCTCAAAGACCTGGCATTGCCGAAGATGCGTCGGTTGCATACACAACATATGTAAATTTCGGGACCTGGATTAGTTTCGATGCCGGCGCGGATTAATAGAATTGAGAGCAACCGCGCTGAGATGAAATGCTCCCAATTTGACTGAAAAACACATAGAACACTTCCACACACATACACAACCCTCCGGCATCGAACCTTCACAGCTCCTGCCATGGAGGGGTTTTTTGGGCAACTCTTCGTCGTTTCTCGTTGGAAACGTTTGTGGTCCGCCCCGAGGAGGCTTGAAACTCCCGTATGGTAGCGGGGCTGCCATCGGGAATGGTCGTCAGTAGGACCACATATATAACAAATATAACACAGATTGATGGTAACTCTGTTTTATAATACACAATCCTCAAAAGACATGTACTCTTTGATATTTTGCATCTATAAATGTTGTTGTATCGTTGCATTCTAATTTATCTATTAATTTAATGAGATATTTAAAAAATAACTTAAAGTTAGGAAATATGTTTAGCTTAAAAGTCAAAAGCTGCAGCTGTCTACTACGAATGGAGGTCAGATTCCATGTATCCAGAAAAATGAAAGAAAACACATGACCCAGCAAAAGGCATCAAGACAACTGAATATGTAATAAAGATACTGTTTGGTTTGATACAATTTACAATGAAGTTTACGAGTACTTGTTTAGTGTGTAGTAAGTGCGTAATATCTGCAAAATGTATGATAGTATGATTGGTATTATTGACTTCTTTTCTTCTTTATAGAACAATTGTGAACTGTTAGAAACATTGTGAGTACTAGCGGCAACTAAATCAGCGAATTTAGGGTGATGGTCACATTGTAATTATTTTGTTTACATATGGTGTGCGCAACTGTTGTTGCAAATGTATTGTACGGTTGACATGAGGATATGGATGAAATGGAAATGATATGAATGACGCTATTACGATTATTGATATTAAGGATATGAAATGAAGAAGGATCAATGTAGCATGCACTTCCACCATAAATGACAATGATTGCGTATGTGTAATATATTTCATGAGATGACATGATAAATAAGCAAAAAGCAGTTGAATGGGAACTATTTGACGAAAAATAATAATAAAAAAAAATCCAAACGACCACTGGTCGCAATTCTGACTTAAGTAAAAAACATAGCAATGCCAAATAATTCCCTTAAATTGTTTATCACGTACATTTTAAAAAAGCCACCGTCACCAAATAACAAACCATTTACAAGAAATACACATGATAAAATTAAATAGTAAAAAAAAGATAAATCATAGGATAAAAATCCAATATTTGCATTTTCTTGAAAAAAAATGCATTGAAATCAAACAGAAAATTTGAGTAAACTAACCGCGGATTCTGGACTTGTCCCATACATAAATGTATCGTCACCGAACATTCTCATCATTCGCCGTTGACTACTTCTATCCGAACAACCATCGTTCACTTCGAACCCTCCTCTACTCGCATCGTACATCGTCTTTATGTCTGCCTTTTAAGTTTTCAGGGTGGGAATTTATGTTTGTCAGTTTAAGAAGCATTAATTGCATTTTATTATTTTTGGTTATTTTAAAATTGAATTGTTGCCATATTGTTTAAATTTTTAGGAATTTTATTTAATTGTTGTATTTTGTGAACAATACAGATTCATATTCCCCACAAGACAGATAGGATACAAGACGATTTCGTTTCGGTTGTAACATTTTTAACGTTACCGAAGATTAAATTTTTTGCATTTTTTTTTTATATTTTTTATTTGATAACATATGAAAATAAAAGAGAATAAAAAAAAGACAAAAAATGAACTGTTAAAATAGACTGATAAAGAAAAATAAATAAAATTTCGAAAACAATAAATACATAAATAAATGTAACACTATATGAATAAACTACTCGAAAGACATCTATAAAAGAAACGGATATACAAAAAAATAAGGTAGAATCGAAAATACAACCCATTTATTACGGATATTGAAGTTAATGGATCACGAAAAGATGTAATTGTGTGGGTGCGATTCTCGCCTTTCAGTTCTTAATCAGTGAATACACAGAATTGGCAAAAATTAAATGTTAACGTTAAACAAATTATTTTGTGGAAGTCTATGCTGTTATAAATAACAAAAGTTCTAGAGTATGTATAATAGCTTTAATTATTTAAGGGTTTCTTTATTCCTGACTATTGTATTTAGTTGTCACTCACCTGTTCATCATTAGCTGTATTTTGATTGTTACACTGTGGGCAGATTTTCTTGAGAAGGGCCATTCGCATACTGTGCAATTCTTTCTGGAGGGCTTCCTCCCGTACCTGAAATTATAAATTTTATAATGTAGTGTTAGTCTGATCTGTATAAATTCTACGTCAAGAAACCTGGAATGAAAGCCTCGGATTGGACGGATACAACCCAACGACGACATCGCAAACGAACAACTGATTACTCTTTCGGAACCTGGAATGTACGCTCCCTGAATAGGCCAGGGGCCTTAAGGACCCTCTTGGATCAGGTCGAAAAATATAAGCTGAGCATTGTTGCACTCCAGGAAACAAAATGGCTTAGTAGCGAGATTGATGACCGAAATTCGTACACAATTTTCACAAGTGGAAAACCTTCGGGCCACAGGGAGTTTGGAGTGGCGTTCATTGTGAACAATCAACTTAAGCCGCATGTTATCGACTTCAAACCCATAAACGAGCGGCTGTGTGCGATTCGCATTAAAACCCGGTTCTTCAATATCTGGCTCATAAACGCGCATGCCCCCACCGAAGTCAGTGAAGACACGGCTAAAGACGAGTTCTATCACCGCCTAGAAAATCTCTTCGATTCACTTCAATCAAACGATGTCAAATTGCTGCTAGGGGATTTTAACTCCAAAGTCGGAAACGAAAGTTGGCATAGGGGGATTACTGGAGGGTACAGCCTCCATGAAGACTGTAACGACAATGGCCAACGACTAATAGACTTCGCGACCAGCAGAAATATGGTCATTAGCTCCACCTGTTTTCCGCATTGTCGCATTCACAGGCAGACCTGAAGATCTCCAGATCAACATACCGTCAACCAAATTGACCACGTCCTTGTCTGCAAGAGATGGGCATCGAGCATAATGGATGTTCGGTCCTATCGTGGAGCAAATATTGACTCTGACCACTATATGGTGAAGGCGACTTATAGGTGCAGAACTTCTTCGGTGCATCATTCGAGGTTCAACCCGGCAAACATTTTTGCGGTTGTCAAATTGTTGGATGATGCCACGGTGGTCACTTATACGACTGCCCTTGAGGAGAAGCTGACGCCCTTGCTAAATAACATCAGCAGCAAAGGCGCCCTTGAGATCTGGGATACACTTAAGGACACCATCAAAGGGGTCGCAGAGGAGGTTGTGGGATACAAAGCCCGGCGAGCCCGAAATGATTGGTTTGACGAGGAATGTCAAAATGCGGTAGATGCGAAAAACGAGCCATATCGCCAATGGACCGAACGCGCAACTAGAGCCAAAAAAAAACAAATTATGACGAGCTTCGACGATTTTCGAATAGGTTAATTAGACGTAAGAAACGTAAGCATCTTGACGACCAGTTGATGCAAATAAACCAAAGACTAGCTAGTAGGAACAGTAGACAAGCGTACAGGCTAATTAATTCAATTAAAAGTGGATACCAACCCAGGACCAGCCTCTGTAAGGATAAGGATGGCAATATTATTAGCGCCACCGATAGCGTTGATAAACGCTGGGCCTCACATTTTGAAGAGCTCCTCAATGTTCAACCGAACAACCCCTCACAAGAAGCTCCGGAGCTGATGGCTGAAACAGGCCCTCCCGTTCAACCCCCAACAGGAGAAGAAGTTGATCTCGCCATGCAAGCACTAAAACATAATAAAGCCCCGGGCGCTGACGAGATTTCAGCTGAACTACTGAAGCATGGTGGGGAGAGCCTTGTCAAGGCTATACACACACTTATCGTTAAATTATGGAACGACGAAATAATCCCGGAAGATTGGCGTAAAAGTATAATTTGCCCAATCCACAAAAAAGGGGATAAGTTGAAATGTGAGAACTACAGAGGCATCTCATTAGTTTGTACGACTTATAAGATTTTATCTAAGCTTTTACTCCAGAAGTGCTGGGAATACAACATCGACGTATACCAAATATTTGTTGACTTCAAGCAGGCATACGACAGTATCGATCGAAGCGTACTGTACAACATTTTGCTGCATTTTGGAATACTGGCTAAGCTAGTGCGACTCATAAGGATGACGATGACTCGTCTCGCAGGTCAGAGTTCAGAACAGACTCACTGACCTATTTGAAACTCGTACTGGACTCAAGCAAGGCGACGGGCTGGCGCCGACGCTCTTCAACCTGGCTCTGGAGTATGTGATTCGAGCCATGAATTTGGACAGCAGCGGAACGCTACTCATTAAATCCACTCAACTAGTAGCCTACGCCGACGACATCAACATCATGTCTCGAAGATTGGGTGATGCAGAAAGCCTTCTGCATAATCTCAATAACGCCGCCAAAGAAGTTGGGCTACATATCAACGAGTCTAAAACCAAGGTCATGGTGCAATCAAAAACTAGAACGCCATTCAAGCATCACAGTGGGGGACCTCAATATAGAATATGTAGACAACTTCACTTACCTGGGTTGCAATTTGTCAAAAGACGCCAACGAAACAGATGAGATAAAGCGACGGATACAACTAGCTAATAAGTGTTACTTTGCGGTCCTCCAAATTATGAATTAGATGCTGGTGCACAGGAACACGAAGCTCCACGTGTATAAAACCATCATCCGACCTGTGCTATGCTATGGCTGCGAGGCATGGACCCTAACCCAAAACTCTGAACACCTGTTGGACACATTCGAGCGAAAGGTTCTCCGAAGAATCTTCGGAGCCGTTCGTGAACGAGATGAATGGCGCATCCGGTACAACCTTGAGTTGTATCAGCTGTATGATGAGCTACAGATGTCGAAGATCGTGAAATTGCAGCGATTGCAATGGGCGGGTCATGTACAAAGGATGAACGATGATCGCATGCCCAAAAAGGTGATGAACGCGCAACGAGTGGACGGAGCCAGATTGCGTGGACGACCGAGAGCCCGATGGGAGCATTCTGTATGTGAGGACGCCCACCAGACGCTAGGCTTTCGGAATTGGAGGACAAGGTCGCGTGACCGCGACAATTGGAGGTTTTCAATCCAGGCGGCCAAGGCCCGACGTCGGACTATCGTGCCATAAAGAAGAAGAAGTCTGAGTTAAATTTTTGCATTGCCTTAAATTTTCATATGATTCTACTTGAACCTAAAAGAATTATGTTTAACATATTTTTCCCGATGTGACGGAATTCTGTTAAATCAGACTTTTTTTCACAGAAAAACAAATTGAGTGTATTCATTTCGAAACCGTTGTTCACCGCTACTACAACAACTTTTTGAAATAGACAGGGTGATGCAGGGCGATATCGGTAACAAGATCACTTCCAGTTTCACCAACACACTTTTGCAACTTGTTGTAATGCATGGTGTTCAGAAGCAGGAATGTTTTTATTTGTGTGCATTTCAAATGCGTATGTGCCTTGAAGTGTTTGAAAAAAAAAACATTAGTGAGCCATAATCGATTAACACTGCAATTATTCCTGCTCCACTAGCTTCTCGATTTTTTAGATAACTAAAAATATCGGGACTGACACTAAATCCAATCATAGAAAATAGTCTTTCATAATTTTTCATTTCGAACTTGTTTTTTACTTGTTTCTCCAGGTTACGCGCTTCAATCGGTATTTTTTTAACGAGAAAATCCTAAAAGTCGTTAAAATGCTGCTTTCGTCCCTTGAATTTGAATAGCTATTATTTTTTGGTTGATTGTAAGACTCTGGGATAATTTCTTCTTGAATTTGGTGCATAAGTTACATCGATTCAGAAAAATAGACTCCTAATTCGTTGCCCAGCACAACTGCCATTTCTAAGCATCGCTAAAAATGCAAAAGCTGACTAATAATAATCAATCGCTAGTACAGTATTTCATATCACTAGTTTGAAGAAAAGTGGCGATGTTACGCGCGTGGTTTACTTCCTTCCATTCGTTTTATGACTGTCTGAATCTCCCTTTTTGCGTCACTTCACCCGATATGATTTGCCACCAATCACAGTTTCTATGTTCTCTTCGGGAAAACGAAAATAAACACTTCCCCGAACGAAAAATAATGGCGGTCTCTCGTCACAGCGAAATACTCTTCCCCTACAAAGCGTTCCTACTGCGGCCGCATGGCCAAGAGTCGCAATGCCCCCTTCGACCCAAGAAATGGAAGGAAACTATGTGTCTTATTCATTCTTGGCCATGCTGTATAGCATGGGTCGTTCCGGTTCGTCGACTCGGTCGCAATGAAAATGCTTTGTAGGGGTAGAGTATTTTGCTGTCGCGAGAGACAGCCATTATTTTTCGTTCGGAAACTGTTTAGTTTCGTTTTCCCGAAGAGAATATGGAAACTGTGATTGATGGCAAATCATATTGGGAGGATGCCAACGATATACGAATAACGACGCCAGTTTCCCCCCTCCCCTTACTTGCGCCGCTACAACAACAAAAACAACCCCTACAAAGAAAATGTGTTGTGTCCTCATGACGGCTGTCACTAGATTCCCCTGAAATTGGCCGCCTATCTCGCTCTATCTTTAATGTTCTTTATCACAGCCGAATCGCAGCCTATCTTCCATCTCCCCATTTTTCGGACCAGCTGTTCCGATCGCTAAGTGATTCGGACACATAGATGTCTATTTTTGAATCAGGCGGGACTTTCAAAAATATTAATGATATAAAATAAACTGAAACACCAATAAATAGACACGTATGTGTCGAAATCGGTTCGTTACAATTTCACCGTACGAGATTTCAATGCCAAGAAATTTCGGCACCCCACAATGGGTTGCGGTGGTCGGAGAGAGAAAAAAGAAGGAAGAGTGAAAAAGAGCAGTAACGTATTATATGCCCGAGTTAGTGTCTTTTGCCGTTGCTTGGAATGATTGTCACCTGTTACAATAGGATTGCCTGGTGATATATAGGCAAGGTAGTCAGCCGCACCGTTTTTTGGATTCTTTGAGTTGAACGCATTCCACACGTCTAGCGTAGTGTCAACAATGCACAATATGTGCCCTGCCTGTTGTTAGCAACGTCATCCCGCAGGGGGTCTGTGTTCATGTGACACAGAGCATTCTGGGTAGTTGGACACCGATTTTTGGTGAGTTGCGCCATCACATACCCGACCAGCGCAGGGAGACCCTTGGGAAAGGTTGATACGCCATGGCCTGGATCTGTACAAAGACCATTCGGGTGATGGCATTCTCGTGCTCCCGAGTCATGTTGTGTGGCACACGGCATGGCTGACTTTTCCATATTCCTTCCGAAAGGCAGACATTCAAGTCGAACACGACGCAGTGTTTCCTCGTAGGGAAGGAATCCATCATAAACGAGGTATGGCCCATGGCTAAGCTACTCCCTAAGGCAGCCTAGTAGATGACACATCACTGTTAGCAACGTCAACGGAAGAATGAGTTCGATGAAATCACTGCCTTCTTGATAGACAGGCCGAGCTGCAGAAACATAAATTCCACCCGAGTCCACAATTTCGTCCGTGGCCACTGACAGTTGACCTGTAGTTGTTGCTATTGCTTAAGGCCCTTAGCCACTGACAACTAGAAATTGGTTCAATTTAATCAGCTGATAATCCGATGGCGTTGATGATTTGACAGTTTCTCCCCCTCTTCGACTATCATTGACAGCCAGTGCTCATTCCACATTGTACCAAAAAGGTCGGATTGGCCAAAGAACTAGTTTTCCGAGCATTTTTGAACTACTATTTCCAATGCCATGCTTCGAACGTCGATCCTAGTGTCTTTCAATATTGTTTCGCAGAGTCGATTCTAGCTAATCAGTTATCATGCTAAAGGAGCAAATTACAGCTACAATGGCGCTGATCGAAGAACCATGGAAGGTTAAGGTACGCATCTGGGATCTAAATATCAAAACTGGAAAGCTGGTTTACGATAAGTCAGTGAACCGCCTTCCAGCGGCGCTAGTTATCGGCAATCATGTCAACTTTCTGCTACTAACCCATTTCATTTTCAGAGATCTGGCAATCGAGAGTTGGGTCAATCCAAATCTCAAATGCGCTTGGTAGTCAGGAAGCCGTTGTTGTGTATGTTTACTGCCTAGCGTATGAAGACTCCATTTAATCGAAAAGATTCTCGCGGTTAACACCCCCCCGTCAATTTGTGATCGGTACAATAGTGGACTCAAGAGCTCGTCCGAAAACGGACCCAGGTCAGAATGTTATTCAACTCAGCCAAGCACATTGGACAATGGGTTCCGTACAGACGCTCGCTCAATGAGTATAGTACACTGATTCGACAAACAAAGAGAAAGTGTTGAAGGAGACAATGCGACGCCATTCAGTCGCTGCCTGAAGCTGTAAGACATCAAAAGCCCCTCTCCGAAAGTAACAATGGAGTTGGTTTACTTGAAAATTCGGACGGTTCCTTCATGGATACATATTACCTGGAGCATTCGCTAGGTGGTTATTTAGCATCTTTGGTGCAATTTTTAAGAAGAACAAACTGAAATGAAATCAAATCCTTTGATTTTAAAGGTACGGGAGTTGATGATATGTTTCCCGCTCTGCTTCAAAACTGCCTGGAGATCATCCTACCACATCTAATTGCTCTTTTAGAGCGAGTAATTATTTCGGCTATGTGCCTCTTGTCTGGAGGAGGGACAATGTAATATTCACCCGCAAGCAAGGCAACAATCCTTAAAATAAAAATAACAAGCGCGACAATCCTACATTGGACTAAGGCCGCAGGATGTGTTAGTGACATCCTATTTCCAAGATCTTATCTGCTTTTTGATGAGGTAATGAGATCAGCATCACGCTCAGCAGTGTTATTTATCCCCATAAATGGGTACTCGTTTAACATCTGAGTGAGATCATAGTCCGTCACAAGCTCGTGAGTTCGAAAAACACCATGGAACACGGTGAGATTCGAACTCATGACCCTGTGCACCGAAGGTGCGCGCACTAATCGCTAGACCAGCCAGACTACTATCCAACAATCCTTAGGACTTACCAAAATTTTACAGGCCCATTAGTCTAACCTCTTTCCTCCTCGAAACGTTAGCGGGATTCCGCTTGGACTGTGTAATTACGCACCAGAGCATTAACATAAAAGAACAGGCCTTCACATTACACCCAATTTGTTGAGGACAAATCATCACATCGAGAGTGCCTTTGATAACATAGGCTTCGATGGCATCGCCAGAGCGGTCGACATAAAGGGAATACCGTTATATGCCAACAGATGGATTGAAACCAAGGTGTAAGGCCAAGGTTAACGCCATCAAGTATTGTCCACAAGGCGGTATGCTGTCTCCTTTGCTATAGTCACTTCTTGACGTGCAGGGGGTTTTGTAAGTGGCTACGACATCACTATTGTGATGTTGGGCAAAATGACACCGATCGTTGTTTTCTCGGTCATGCCGTTCCAGGCAGTACATGGCACGGCACTTAGCGAGGGCATCTGATGAGAGGTGTCGTGCCATGCACTGCTGGCCGAAACCGATGAATGAAAAATTTTTGAAATCGCCATTGCGAAGATAACACTATTCCCAGCAAAAAAAAAAATTTCGTCACTATTGTGGTCAGGGCGAATTCGAGACCGTCATTGCTGATATGATAACCTCGGCCCTAGTAGTAGTCAAAAGGGGTTGGTCTTCTAAATCAAAGGACACTGTCAAAATATGCCTTCTAGGTAGCAGTACTCACCGATTGGTAAGGTTCGCCAAGTATTTGAATTTTTCCCCCTTCTCAGTTCAATATGAACCGCACAAATTCGTTGTCACAGCCACGAGATTATTCGGGCTTATCACGTTTCCCAGATCCGTTTCCAAATCTAAGACACTTAAAAAGCATACGTTTGGCATTTTCCGGAACAAAATTGCACCTGGGGCATTATTCTGGCGAGTTGTCCAGCATAGAAGGAGGCACACACGCTTCGACTTTAATTTTGAGAGAACACAGACACACTGTCAAACGGTTTTCACTCAAGTTAAATATGTAGTTGTAATGGTGTTGCTTGCATACATTTCAAAGAGCTCCGCGTCCCTTGCGACGACCGTCCACCGCAACATCTATCAAAATTACGGGTTTGAGGAATGAAATGGAATTTCCCGACATCATCCAAATTGCTGTGATCAATACCCTATTGAGGAGACTATCCGCACAAGACGCTTAATCGTCATCAAGCCTAGATTTGATCTGGAAAATTACGCTCCCTGTAATCGCAGTTATGAATGCTATCTCCAATCGGTTGTTGTTGTAGCGGTTCAGAAGGGTGTGAACCGCTGTGCATGTCTGTGGATGTGCTCTAAGTTTCGTCGACGTTTTCGCCTATTACTGCAAGCGACAATATCGTAGCAGCTGCAATAGGGTTGTCCCATAATGCCTTAGTGAGTGCATCGGAACAGGTGATCGTGACGCGCACCACCGCAGCCGCAAATTTTCTGGATGTTCGGGTCTATTCTAGAGAGGTAGGAGTTGAGACGCGAACATCAACCTGCCCTAAGCTAGGCATGGTGTCGCTCTTGTGGCTCTCGGGAGCTCATTCTCCTCAGGCGATGGCAGGGAGGGCGCTGAGAGGACTCTCTTCGTACCCAATCTCCCTATTGACCGATTTACAACGGTTGTGTGAATATCTGCGATGGCCGCATGGTATTCTGTGTCATCAAATATATCGGGAGGTAGGTAGGTTTGTATCTCTGCACATCACTATCGAGATCTCTGACACTCCTTCCTGACATGTCGTGGAGGGGGAGTGTTGTCCATGAGATGATGGTTTGGATGATCCTCTCGATAAAAACCGACCAGATATTGAAAAAACAGGAGAAGATTATGAACACGCACTGGTAACATGCTGGTTTCCCTCTCGACAGGTCAAGGGCCACTAGGACGGTTCGCTGTATAGGTGAGGTTGATGTCAACTGTTCGGTTTCGAATCCTTCTGTTTATTTTGCAGCTGAGCATCTTGGTCTTGGAATGTTCAATAAATTGCTTATTGAACAAGCTCGCGCAAAGTTTCGGTTTTTTCTGATCGAATCTAATGGCTACACTGCCCTTGTCTTTGGTTGGATGAGACAGGGCGCTGGATGATGAGCCCAGAGTTTGCAGACACCATTTGAGAGGTCGCAGCTTTCGAGATGCTTGTCGATTTATTTCGGAGTTTAGCTCCTGAATTCTGGGGCCTGGCGGATTTGCGCGTCTTAAATTGTCGCGTTCGTCGGCTAACCTTGTGACAGCGGTTGGGAAATATAGTCGAATTTTGGGGAATGAAGCGAGCTGTCGCTTTGACAATGACGTTCCTTATATTCTTTACGGCTTCGCTGGCGTTTGTTGGCCCGCTTGCAGAACGACGCCACACTTTGAAGTAATTTAGTAGGCCAAGGAATTAGATACAAATAGCAAAAAGTTTAATAGATATATCCACGACTACAGTTGAGATCCGGACGATATAAAGGCTAGGCGACTGTTTTGTCAAATCAAATCACCAGTCATTGGGGCACCGAGACTAGTTATTAGATTATTTACTGCTTCACTAAGGAGCAGACAAAATTTTACAATATATGTCAAGCCATACGGAAGTGAGAGATATTGATAGCAATCCGTGTTCTCAGTGTTCTTCATCTATACGAGAAAGTAGTGGATTTCAGTATGTACTTACCTTATGTTCATAAACAAGTTGTTGAAGTCTTATATTTTGTTCGCTGAGAGCATGTGCAAGTCCATCAGGGCATGAAATGACGACAGGCCGATCTGGTGCTCCTGGTGGTGTTAGAGGCAGTGATCGAACACCTGGTGTCGAGAATCGTGAGTTTGTTGCGCTACAAAAGCAAAAGCATATTTCATGAACTGTTTCCGGAAAGACGTGCAGTTGAATCCTTACCTTCCGAATGTGTTTTTCGTGCCATTAAAAAGATTTTCATTTCGCGAGTTTGATGATGATGTTCTTCGTCGACGATGATTTTGAAATAGAAACATTTGTTGGTGTAGTTGCGGCTGCTGTTGATGTGATGTCGCCACCGTTGTACTTACTACGTTATTACCAATATTACTACTCCCGTTGATGTTAAAGTTATTGCCATCACTACATTTGCCACTTGTCGATATTTCTAACCTCTCGTGCTCCGGTAAAATTAAAATACTTTCATCCATTGGATTTGATGATGACGATGCAATTACATTATTCAAATCTGCCTTACTCGTACAGCTATTCAAAACATCGTCGTCAATAGTATTTGGTTTAGAATGCACTTCAGGTTCAATTCTGGCTGGTATGGTATTTGTCTCCGTATTATTTTTGGCTATAAAAAAGTCATCGCGTCGTAGCTTTAATGATTCTACGGTAACGTCGCCATTATCCGTAGTGTCGTCATTTTGCGTATTACAAATTTGGGCCTTACTATCGGCACAGTAGTCATGATCTCGGTGGTGAGAATGTGGATGATAGTTGTTGTTTCCGTTCAATTTATCATTGGCAATAGCCGCAGTCAATTGGGACTCGCCCGTATGGTCTGAATGCGATTCGATAGGTACAAGTGTATCCGTGCTGGTCTCAACCGATCCATGCCATGGATTGTCCAACTCAGCCGATTGTGTTGCGATGTTGTTTGTAAAATCGTCGCCTGGTAAAAATAAGAATTGTGAGATTGAAAAACAATTGAAAGATTTTTACTTACTCTGCAAATCGACACTTTGCATCATATCATCCGAATTACAGCTACTTTCACGATTGATACATCCACTATCAACCTCATCGCTATTACTGCTCTGTCTGGTCACACCATTCACATCGTACACGGCACGTCCGTTGAAACGCTCGTGTTGTGGTTGTTGCTCCGATCGCAACAGTTCAATCTCATTTCTCTCTCCGCCACGATTGATTTCATTCAATCCCGATCCATCGTCCGTACTGCTGTCGTTGTCGTTGCATCGCCGACTAGCATCGTTGCTCAACACATTATCACCGCTATCAATGCCATTCTTCATCTTAACATTTAAATCGCTACTAATATCACATTCTGTACTTCTTGTTAGTAGGTTGTGCAAATCTGAAGACAATTTTCTTCGATTTGATTCGTCGTCGTAGTCGTCGTTACCCTCTTGACTCATCATCATCATTAAATCGGCCGAATATAAAGCTACTGGCGGCGGCATTGTCGATAATATGGATGAGATTGTATTACCATTTGTTATGACATGATTTTCAATATTGTTGATTTTACAAATTTCAGCGTCGTCATCCGATTGATTCAGTTCATTTGTAAGATTTTGCAATTTTTCTGTGGTGTCTTGTATCATGGTTTTTAGTAGATCGTCGGGTGACGCATTGTGCTCGGACGATACGGAATTGTTGTCGGACATTAGCATGCTGTTGAGGTAGGCAAAAAAGCAGATTATTATTTGTTGATGATGGTGATGTTTGCAGTAAAAATGATAAGAAGCACAATTTCTAAAGATCATCGAATTTTTGTTTTTGAAATATGAATCTCGAATTATCCTTTGTATAATTCACGACGAACAACCTTGTAATTATAACAACGTTGATGAGAATTCGACTTATAACATTATTTAAAAACTTTTAATGCCAATAATAAATAAGTCTGAAACATTTTCGACGACCAAATCAGTTAAAAAAACACCATCAGTGAAATCTCAACACATTTTCCATTTTTTTACAAGCCCGTAAACATAATTGCAGCAGATGAACTTAAATCAAATTCCCGAATCTATCCAACACACAACAAGAAGCTACTACTGATAGCATCTGTCCATTATCGAGCTTTCTTATTAATTGCCAACAAAATTTATAAAACACCAAATAATTTAGAAAATTTGTAACAAAAAACTTTATTGAAATCTCTCCAATATCGAAACCTTATCAAATTAGTACAAAAATTTAATTCTAATGTCTTGGTCGTAGCGACTGGCTCCTACTAGTAGGAAATATCACGCTTTTGTTTATTCATTTCATGGAAATTGTGGCTTCTTGTTGTGTTCTTGCATATCGCACCAAGTCGTCGTCTACTTGAACGGAGTAATTTTCAAATTTGACCAAAATTTCTTCAGGGGCTTCATATCGAATAGGGTGAAGGAATTCTTTTTGGGAGGTGCCCTGCGAGAAGAAAGAAAAAAAAACGTGTGCAGTGAAATGAATTTTATGGAGGAGTCGATGAAATAGTGTATCGAAGGAAAATTTATATCTAGAGGGTCACGATGGGAAACCAATTAGGATTCAATTAAATCTTATCGATGTGTTTATGAATGGAAAAGAGGCGTATAAGTACAAAAGTGTTTTCATAAAATGAGGCAACTTAAAAAAAAAAATTTTTTGTAACGGCAAAACTCACTGATAGGAGTTCACTTTTAATTTGATTCTTCTGGAAACTACTAAATTTTTATCGTGTGAGCGAAGCAAGCGATGGCCCCTAGGAATACAAATCGGTACACCGCGATAATAAAACGCTAATTAAAAAACTCGAAATTGATTACATCGAAAATACCATTAAAGGCATTTATGCTAAGCAATCAATTGTAACCTTAAAATCGTACAGCGCGCATCTAAAAATGGCTAAAGAAGCCACCGCGAACGGTATAGCTATTGAATAGAGCCTCTCGTCGCGAAAATACACCGGTGCGAATTAATCCGTAAACACCGTAAACAAAAAATGGTCACAGATTGACTAAAAACGGACAATAACCCGTAATTAATAAGTCATCGGTAAGTCTCACGAAAAATGAGACTCGGATCTTGAATAAAGGGCTCCCGTTTGCTCTTCCGCCTAAGAGTATCGTTCATGAGACCGTTGTTACTATAGAAGCAGGTATAAGAACGAGACCGAGTTCTAATCGTGCGAATAGCCCGATGAGTGTATACCCTATACCCATGTACATACCTAGAAGGCACGCAAAACCCAAAATATTCAATTTCATATTTTTTGTGGGGGAGGGAGGGGTAGATGGGTCGGACCTGACACATCTTTATTACCTTGTCAAGGCATCCAACGGACACATTTGATACTAATTTGAAGTTTTTCGTGACATTCTATCAAAAGATATGGCTGAATATAACTTTGTAGGAGAAGTAGGGGGAGGGGTAGTCGGACCTACTCCACTTTCCATCAACTCACAGTATATGTCAGAATCATATATTGATCAAAATTTCAAGTCGATAGCGATATTCTAGCGAAAGTTTTGGCCGAATTAAAATATCAAGGAGGGGTAGTTTGTATGGGAGGTAGGGGAACCCGTGGTCCGATTTGGCCCATTTTCAATACCGTCCAAGATTTTAGCAAAACAAACATTCGACCAAAATTTTAAACCGCTAGCTTCATTATTTCGGGAGTTATCGTGCTAACAGACAGACACACGGACAGACAGACAGACATGGCTTATTAGATTCAGGGACCGACCCTGATCATTTATATATATACTTTGCCATACCTCCGGTGGCTCCTTTGAGGTGTTACATAATATCGGCGTAACAAAAACAATATACCCTATACCATCTTATGGGTATGTATAGGGTATAAAAACCTAGATGAGAAGGAAGAAATACGATCGGGCGTATCTTCCACAATCCGTAATAGTCAACTCCTCAGAATCATCTAGCGAGAAAATCGGGTCGTTCAAGAATTAAAGGCCAAGCCGGTATATTTTCTAAAGGCCGACAAATGAAACAACGTGAACGGTGGTGGTCATGGATCGTAGTGCCTACGATGAAGCTGTTACGGAAAAACTTTCGAATGGCAATTTCTTTGAATTGAGAAAGGACCCGCTTCCTGAGTCGTTGAAAAGAGTTGAGCGAGCCATGAAAGAAGCAGGAACGGTGTTTGAAAACGTAGGTAAACTATGGGTGCCGAACACAGCACTGCCGAGAATCCGATTCAAGCCTAAAATACACAAGGATGGCAACGAAATGAGGGAAATTATCGCCGACTCGAATTCACCGATATTCAATATAGCCAAATGGCTGAATAAGGAATGCCAGAAGCTGGCTAACACCAACAGCAAGTATTCCGTACGAAACACCCAAGAGCTCATCGAGAGGTTACAGACCATCAAAACCATCGAAGATAATCAGGTGCTGGTGTCGTTCGACGTTAAGGCATTATTTCCTTTCCAACTCGAGAGATGGCTGAATCAGTTTGGTGTAACTCAGGAATGGAAGAAGGAAGTTCGAGCATTTGCGAAACTCGCTGACCTTTGCATGAACAAAAACTACTTCACATTCCGTGGTAAATATAGGGTGGGCCAATTACAAGTTCATTTTTAAAAATGCAATAAAATGAACAAAATTATTATTTTTTTCATGTCTTATGGCTTTATTAGAAAGTAAGTAAGCTCCCATTAATGATGGAACACAACTTCATTCAAGTGGCTGTCCCGGCTGGGGTGGCAGTAGCGCATTCTGTCACACCAATTTTCCAAGACCCTGTTGATGGTTTCAGGCTGTAGCTCACGGATTGCTTGGATGATTTGACCTTAAGAGCTTGAATCGTTTCTCGATTGTTGGCACAATATCGGTCCTACACGGTTCCCACAAAAAAAAGTCCAAAGGGGTCAAATCGCAGCTCCGAGGCGGCCAATTGACATAGCCAAGACGGCTGATAACACGATTTGGGAATTTGGTGCGTAAAAGATCGATTGTGGCATGGGCTGTGTGGCATGGCGCGCCATCCTGCATGAACCAGAGGTCGTCTAAGTCCATGTCTTAAATTTCAGTAAAAAAAAAAGTCGGATAACATGTCTCGGTAACGCACACCGTTGACCGAAACGTTGTTACCAGCCTCATTTTGGAAAAAAAATGGTCCAATGATGACACCACTCCACAATCTGCACCAAACTGTCACTCTCTGTGAATGCATTGGCTTCTCGACAACAACGCGCGGGTTTTCCGAGCCCCAGATGCGGCAATTTTGTTTATTAACGTAACCGCCGAGATGAAAATGCGCCTCATCAGAAAAGATAATTTTTCGCCCAAAATCGTTTTCCAATTCAAGCTGCTCCAAGGCCTATACTGCGAAGCGATAACGAAGTGGATGGTCGTGCGACTTTAATTGCTGAGTCAATTGCACCTTGTAAGGGAATAATCCGAGATCTTTGTGCAGAATCCTTCTCAGGCTAGTGCGTGAAATGTTTGACTGTTGAGATCGATGGCGTGTTGATGTTCGTGGATAGAGTCTCACACTCTGGGCTACAGCAGCCACATTTTCATCTGTGCGCATCGTACGACGACGGGGACCGTGAGTGTTGTCCACTAGCATGCCAGTCTTACGAACTTTTTGCACAAACTTGCGTACGTGCCGCTCTGTGGGTGCTTCATTTCGGCCAAAACTTCTTTTCAATAAACGCACTGTTTGGGCTAGACAGCACTCACGTTGAAAATAAGTTTTCAATATTTCCCAACGTTGTTCAAGCGTAAAACGACTCATTTCGTTCTGCCGAGGTACGTAGTAGAATTGTTGAGAAAAATACACTTACAGTTATCCGATTGAATTCATTTTACCGCTATTCGATAGAACAACTCTTCGGTCATAACAGGACTAAACAGGACTAAAGCTAGGTAATTATTTGTGTCGCATTCTGATTTCGTATTTGAAATGGAGCAGATCAAGTACCGCGCGGTCATTGAATTCCTTTTTTTGAAAGGATACACGGCGTCCCAGATTCGAGATGAACTCATATCCGTGTACGGCAACTCTTCACCATCAAGCGAATGTTTTTGATGACGCCGGACGCCCAATAACTGAGACCACCGAAGAAAACGTTCAATTAGTCGAGGAAGTTGTATTGAGTGATCGGCGGCTAAAGTTATCAGAGATTGCAGAAAGGACAAGTCTATCAAAAACCACCGTCGAAAGAATTATTACCGACCATTTGGAGATGAGGAAGATCTCGGCAAGATGGATCCCGAAACTCCTCTGAAGATGAAATGAAGCAGAGGATGATATGCTCGAAAGACTTTTTGGAGCTGTGTCGCGCCGACTCGGATGCAATTATCAACAGAATTGTGACAGGAGACGAAACCATGGTCCTTTACTATGATCCCACGACCAAAAGGGAGTCCATGGAATGGAGGAGGCCTTATGAGGAGCGCCCCAAGAAGGCGAAGGTGCAGCAGAGCCGGAAAAAGATTATGGCCACCATCTTCTGGGATTCCAAGGGAATTATAATGATTGACTTCAAGGAAGAGGGCACATCAGTAACAGGGAAATATTATGCAGATCTTTTGACCCAATTGAGGGCCAACATCGTGGAGAAACGGTATGGAAAACTGGCGAAAGGGGTGCTGCTTCTTAACAACAATGCACCAGTTCACACCGCCGCGGTGGCCAAGGCTGCACTGGTCAAATGCGGCTTTGAAGAAATTGAACACCCCCCGTACAACCCAGACCTGGCCTCAAGTGACTACTTCGTGTTCCCAAAATTAAAAAAGGACCTCCGAGGACGAAAATTTGAGACTGAGAAGGAACTGAAAGATGCTGTTTAGGACCATTTTCAAGACAAACCCGCGGACTACTTTTTGAAAGGGATGCAGGATCTTATTAAACGATCTCATCGTTGTATTGAAGTAAAGGGGAGTTACATTGAAAAATTAAAAATGAATTCAATCGGATAACTGGAAGTTTGTTTTTCTCAACAATTTTGGATTCTACTACGTATGATACTGACTTTCTATCCAGATTTCGAGCGAACAACAGCTGTGAGTGTCAAACTAACTTATGATTTAAAAACGAACTTGTAATTTGCCCCCCCCCCCCCCCCCTTTACTCTAGAACTACGTCGGGGATGGCGATGGATGGAACCCCCTCTCGCCTTTACTGACAGAGCGATTCATGGCATTTATCGAGGAAGAAATAGAGCAAAAGGGAATGATGCCTAGAGTTTGGCTACGGTATGTAGACGATGTATTCGCGGTTGTCAAACGTGGTGATATTGACCTGGTCCTCTCCATTATAAACAAATTTCACTCTAAAATTGAGTTTACAATGGAGATGGAAAAAGATGGTAGTATCCCATTCCTGGACCTTATGATCACCAAATACAACGGTGCACTAAAGTTCGCTATATAGAGAAGGCCAACAGCATCACAGCGATCAATACCAGCTACCTCTAACCACACGTTTGCTCAAAAAATGGCTGCCTACAATTGTATGGTCCACCGACTGATCAGTTATCCTTTGACCAGCGCTGAATATACCAAAGAACGTAAGTTCATTATTGACACTGCAATCAAAACTTGGTTATAGCCCGCAGGATGTGGAGAAACTGATCAGAAGGAAGACCCAACAGGTGAATAGGGCAAAACTTACGAAGCGAGGTCATCGGTAGCAGCCCACATCATCGAGGAGGGATACAGCATTCATCGAGAAAACTCGGAAGTAGTACGGTGTGTAAAGCGACAGAGCGAGTTGGACCCTTGGGAAAGCTTGGGGCCTGCTAACTTTTGGGAACATCTCAACAATTATTGGCGTTGACGAAGCAGAGAAAAGCTCGCAGCTAATCCTTAATTTGATTCTACTGGGATCTACTAAAATTTTAAAATCGTTGGCGTATGCGAAGTAGAGAAAGACGACAAATTGTGAGCGAATCCGGCGGTCAGCCAGTGGAATACAAAGGAAATTTTTCTTCTTCTTCTTCTTCTTCTTATAGCGGTTATTATGGTTCGTCGTGGTCCTCACCCGTAATATCAAGAAACAAGAATGCTCCAGTTTCGACAGTGTTTTCCAACAGTGATATAGATGTAAGGTCAGTGGTCACAGCTTTTTCATTGAAACAAGGTCAATAGGCTACATCATGAGGCGCGCCAGCGCAGTTCAGACAAATACTTTGAATGTCCGAGTTTATTCGAAATAGGTATGTATTTAGGCGCAAACAAAAGGCTGACCGAAGTCCAGCTAATGTTATCCTGGTGGCTAGCGGGAGCTTAATCTCCTCAGGCGAAATAGATGGTGGTCGCACTGAGAAGACTCTATTCACACCTAGACTCGACACAGACCGATACACAGTGTGAATCGCTGCGATGGCGGCTCTGTATATTTCATCGGGATGTGGAAGCACATCTGGCATGCCGTCCCGGAATACTTAGAGTGCCTCTCACATATTGCTTCCGAATGCGTCTTTTCGCGACGAGTTGGTAGTCTGCTCGCATGGTTGTACTGCTGAAGGATTCTGACAGAGACAAGTCCAAAACACACTCATATCGGGGCATTAGGCTTGGTGAAGTGGTGGAAGAGATTCTTGTCCGGAAAATGGCGGAAAGGCTTGTCGGTCAGATGTCTGACAGCCAGTATGGATTTCGTGCAGGCAGATGTACTGATGATGCGTGGCTCTTTATCAGGTAGTCAGGATCACGACCCTCGTCTCAGTACATCCTTGGGCTCTTTATTGAATTCAAGGGTGCTTTTGATAACTTGCTGTGGGATTCGATCCTGCGCTCGGAGGAGCTACGTCTCTGACAGAAAGTCCTTTTTTCGGGGCCTACGACATGGTGCGCAAATCTGCATCGCGTGGCAATCCACAGGGCTCCATCCTAGGCCCATTTGTTTGGAAGTCACTCGACCGGTTGTGCAAGTGCTGTGCCTATGCCGATGATTTACTCATCTTGAGAGTAACTCGCGTGGAGCGTCTGGGATTGTCATATATACATGGACGTTCTGCTCAAGGGCAGCTTCAACCACAGTTACCCTCCAGTGGTAAGGATGGGGGAAGTTAGACTCAAGTACGAGGCGGTCCAGATCAAGGACTTAGGCATAACTATGGGGAGAGGATGAACTTTGGGTTCGACTTCACAGCGGTCACCGAAAAAATCGTAAATATATGTTAGTGGGTGACACGCGTCATTAGGGTCTCGGTAGGGGCGCAATCCAGAGGATCGACGAATCTTTGTTTGTTGGCTGTGCAGCATATGGATCCGCAGCTCTTGAGGACTACGCCCTTACCGTTGGTGATAGGGAACTGTCTGAAACGTATCACGTTTCATTTAAATCCTTTGCAACTTTTCTTACCAGCTGGCCGAGGGATTATAAAAGGAAGGCTGATGTATTTTTTGGCAAAAACAAAGTTCCTATTGTGCATAATCCGAAAATACCTGGCGTAAATCTTGATTCCATGATGTCTTGAGCCCATCATGCCGCAGCAGTTCGTGATAGTGTGCGCAGTAGAAATACGATCCTAAAGGCTCCAGCTGGCAGCTCCTTGGGCAAAGATAAAGAAACCATGCTAGCCATATATCGAGCGGTGGGTCGAGCATTGCCTGATTATGCTGCTCCAGTTGGGTCCACTGCACTTTGCGATATCAAAACAAAATCCAATTATGTCAAAATACTGCTTTACACATCGGTACAGGATATCTCCTGTTTATGACAATACGCGATCAGAACCTTTAACTATCTAAAAGAGTATCTTGTCGGTTGCTACCGAAGTTACCATCCCAAAATTATTTCATGGACCGAATTCGTCTCCCACGTAATGTCAGACGTGGGGTTTCAAATCTTGAGGTTCGGGGATACAAGAGGGACCCTTTCGATGATGAGACATATAATAAATGCCATGAAGGGGGCTTAACGTCTGTTCCTACCGTAAAGGTTTACCAGACGGCCTCGAGTAAGCTAACGGATTGATTATGTGAGACACTCAGCGCCCCTAAAAACCCGCACGATACTACCCTCATGTGGGCCTACCTCTTTGTGTCGGGTAGGGGAATTGCCGCCCATCGGTGCCCCTTGGCTGGTATCTCGACACCCCGTGCTAACAGATATGGGACCTCTGCTCCGGACTCGCAGTGGACTTCCGCCACTGCTGCAGTGTGGGCACCTTGCATAGAAACGTAGGACTGGTGGCCTAACTATTCGGGTAGAGCGGAATAGTCATTTCCCGAAGGTCCCACTAGATTCGACGCAATGTCGCCGAATCTCCAAGTCAAGAGGGGGTGCACCCATCAGGACCTGCAGAACCACGGTGGATACCGTCTTACGTACTCAAAAAAAATTTAGTCAGCGGGACACGTTGAAATAAACAGATTTTTACAGCCAAAAAATACTTCTAGGTGACCTAGATATTTATTTAATTGGAGTCGCATCTCATCTCTACCTTTCGCCGTGACGAGAACGGGGCAATCGTCAGCATACGTGAACAGTTCGATTCCATCTGCAGGTTCTGGAGTTCCAGCTAAGTAGATGTTAAACAAGATGGTAGAGAATACGCCGCGCCGCCGTGTGGAACACCTATTTTGATCATCCAAAGCTTTGAACGCTTGCCTCGAAATTCGGTGAAGGATTGCCGACCAGCTAGATAGTTATCAATCCAACGTAACTCTTGATCAGGAATGTGCACATTCAGCTAATCAGCCAGCAACATTGAATGATTGACTTTGTGACAATGCACTAGACATCTATAAATAAATAAATAACAGGCGCAACAATCCAGCATTGGACTAAGGCCGCAGGATATGTTAGTGACATCCTATTTCCAAGATCTTATCTGCTTTTTTTGTTGAGGTAATGAGATCAGCATCACGCTCAGCAGTGTTATTTATCCCCATGAATGGGTACTCGTTTAACATCTGAGTGAGATCATAGTCCGTCACAAGCTCGTGAGTTCGAAAAACACCATGATCCACGGTGAGATTCGAACTCATGACCCTGTGCACCGAAGGTGCGCGCCCTAACCAGCCAGACTACATATCTATGGCCACCAGAATTGATCTGTGGCAAGGTTGTGGCTGGGTCAGTCCTTCTCTTCTCTGAGAGTTTTATGTATCAGTGATTCCAGTATATTGGCCACATGAGATAAAAGCGTGATCGGGCGGTAGGATTCTCCTAAGGAGTGTTGTTGAAGTAAGTGTTAGTGTACGTTAGTAGCGTTAGTAGAATTGGTAGGTGATCAGAAGACATACAGAATTTTGATTCCCATGTGTTGTCATTGATAGGTCCATGGTCCAGTGATACGAGTCGGTTCATCATCGTTGATGGGACAGAAATCGGATGCATCCAGTTAATCGGCGATGATGTTACCTCTGGTGTTGTTGTGGAGGTTGGAGTGCCATAGATCATGATGAGCGTTGAAGATAAACGAATTATTGGAGTTGAGTTTAGCCTCCTGAACAGCTGCCATCTGGATGTTGTGTCTGTCCATGAACTCTGTTAGCTCGGCGATTTTATTCTGGAGTCCGTTGCAATTTATTTGGACGTTTTTAGTGGTGGGGTAGTTCACGTTGATGGTCCGTGGAGCTGGGGTCAAATTTGGTCTTCGAGGGACAGGTTGGACAGTGTTTGCAGGGGTAGAGGATGATAATTGTTGGGAACCTTGGCTGGGCGGCTGTTGAGAAGAATTAGATGATGAGCGTCTCCCTCTATTTCTACAGCTGCTCGCAGTATACGTTGAGCCCCATTGACTCAGATCAGTAAGTCCCGAGAATTGTTTTAGTATACCCATTCTCTACAGTTCGTGCATTTAACCGACAATTGTACATTGGTCCCAATCCTATTTCCGCAGACACAGCGTATCCATGGACCTGGGTTCGATTCGATGTCGGCACGTCGTAGCAATGTGTGGAGCAGCTGGGCCGGCCAATAGTACTCCCCAAGGATACAACCGGTACGAATAAGACACATAGTTTCCTTCCCTTCTTTCGTCGAGGGTGGTCGTTGCGGCTCTTAGCCATGCTGGATAGCAAGGGTCGTTCCGGTTCGTAGAGCCGGTCGCAGTAGGGCTTTGGTAGATACTTGTGGCGAAATTTGGGGTATTGCATTTTTCGGACAAATCTTTCATTAAGGCTTTCATATCAAAGCATTTAGTTACGGAGGAACGGCAATTTGACTTGTGTCCAGGGGCGCCATAGATCCGGCCACCCTGAATATTGTCTTCGATGAAAGGAAATTCAAATAATTTTTTTCAGGAATTTTTGAATTATTTTTTAGGCTAGAGAGGTTACAAAATTACCAAGAATTACTTTCGCATAAAGGATCTCGTTATAGAGATAATTGAGAAAATCTGTTCATTTACATGTTTGACGGACACGTACCTTACTTACTTACGTTAGGCCGCGCATATCTCTCTTGGGCGCCTTAATTTTTTTCAATTTAGAACCACAGAATCTACAAATTTGTCATAAACGACCATTCAGTATGTTACCGTATTTGAACGATTCAAATCCACATGGCGCCATTAGATGCATAGTTTTCAATGGTATTGCCATGTTCAAAGGCGTTTGAGAAGCGCGCAAGGAAGGCGATTTCAATGGAAGTTCCACTTGATGAACCCTAGGCCAGAGGCATAACGAATGAAAAGGCAACAACAACGCATTGGTCTCGGCAATAACACGATTCAAGATAGAGCTGCCTGTAGAAATAGGCTGAAACATTACCGCCAGAACGGTGGATGTATCTAAACTGAGCGGCCGAGCGACGCGACGCCATGGAGCGGTATATAGAACGAGGCAAGGAAGAAGAACAGGATCGTAGTTGTGTATGAAAAATTCCACTGGCCTATGATGCATTTTAAAACTTCCTTCCATTGTACCTATATATTGAAGATAGACCGATCTCGTGACGCTGTTTTTGGAAATGTCAGTCGGTGCTGGACAGTGCAATCAAATCATCACCAAACAAACCGGTATGAAAAATGAATTTCAAGGAAAAGCATATTACACACTAGTGCAATTGCAAATCATTTTAAATAGCAACGCTATCACGCATCAAAACAGACAAATTACGAATACTTTGACAGGCCATAGACAGACATAATACGGACATAATTTGATACATATTTTAGTAGCAATTAAGGAAATTGCAATCGATTTTACCCCAACCCAATTGTTTGCTTCTCACGTAATGTCCCATTATTATTATTCCACAAATGTTTAGAAATCGATATGTCAAAACCATAATTGGAAAAAAAATCGCAGGAAAATGAAAATCATTCGGCAAAATAAATGTCCTCTCTGCCACATTATTCAATGATAATTTAAGGAAACTTTAAAAATTAAAGGCATTCTCCCAGCTATTAAGAAGCAATAAATTGTGAAATAATTCATAATTCTGGCACTAATAAATGCTTTACACATTCGCTCTCTCCCCAACAAGGAAACGCTGCGAGCCGTGCTCGGCTTGTATGACTGACTTTTCGAAAGAAGAGGGAGAAAATCAGTCATCCGGTACGCCACCATGTATGACTCGAGAGCATCAGGATCGTCAGTGCCCGAATGTATTCGTAGATAACCACGCCATGGCAGATCTATCATACTAGGGGCCTCCCTGTGCTGTTCGGTGGCGTCACAACTCACCAAAAGTCTATGTCACATGCGACAAAGGCTCCCCTGCGAGACGCCTGAGCGGCACAGAGGAGACAGGTGAATTCAACGAACGTTATTTGTTCTTTTGTACCACGCAGTTCGGCGAACACACTGATCCGTGTTCGCCAATCGGCGATTGCGGCCTCACATAAAGAATTATTAGTTGAAATAATATTCTTCGAATGAATTTCAGATAACGCTTCAAAAAACTAAAACAAAAATTCAACACTACATACACAAAAAAAAACTTACTGTGACTCTGCCGTCATATTTGGATCACTTGATCGTCGCGTCAGCCCATTCAACGTACCGCCGGCTGTCATCAGATCACCATACGATCGTGTCTTAGTCATTTGAGCTGCAGTCTCTGGACTCGAGTCCACATTATTCGGTGGATAGTCAGACGGATTTTGATTACCTAAACTTCCTAAATATACTTCACTCCACAGTCTTAAATCGCGCACGTTATGTTGCGGCCATAGAACTCGTTCGCGATTCGGCACGTAGAGTGGATTGCGATACATCGGCCCGGAGAGGAAGGGCCACACAGAAAATGTTCGTTCCATGACAGCATTGGCTTGGCGCTCCTTGACGGTATTACACAAAAATGTACCAAACAGGCATGAATGTGAATGTTGGGCGAGTTTTATCTAAAGAAAATATGAAAGCAATTATTGCAACCATAATTATGCTGAAAATATGAAAATCTCACCAAATATGCCATACTGAATTCAAAACTGCATGGAAATTGTGAGTGAATTTGATGAACGACATCGAGCCATTGAAGAAAGACCGGACATCGTTCGTTCAGCTCTTCGGAGCCGGGACCATGACCACAACGATCGGAGAATTTGTGTCCGTAGCTGAGCCATTCGCGCTCCACTAATATCCGGAATCCCTGTAAAAGATTTTCAGTAAAAATTTGGCTGAAATACGATTTGTTTTTTTAATACTTACTTCTACTGTCCGATAGAAAGGATCTAAACAAAGTTGAGCTGTAGCGACGATTTGTGGTGTCCGATCCCATCCATCTGAGCAATGGACCAGCACAGGACGTCCTTTTTTCTCAATCGCAACAGTAACTGTCATTGCCGAGGCAATTAGGCCAGACAAATGCTGAAGCCACATTGTACGTTCGAGTAGACCAAGCCAGCTGAAAAAATACAAATAAATTGATTTCTAACCCTGTTCCACGCTCATCATTAGGATGAGGAAATGATTCTAACAAGATGAAGGCACTTACTTTTGTACATCAGGTGGTGAGGCGCATAGTTGTCGTAGAGCATGAAAACTTTTCCGAATCACATGAATATTCCCTAAACTCATAAACTCAATTTCGGCACATGGATAGTACTCGATGCATTCGCATCCACCTCCACGGGCACGATTCGTCACGGCTGACGTGTACGAGCGTGCATCGACAATTAAGATTTTCTACAAAGATAGCCGTGAAATTAATTGGCCTCCAATATTTCATTACTCTTCCCAACTTACCCGCACTTCATCCATGACCACCTCTTCGTGGCTACCCTCGGCACTGGACGGTGTCGACTCGCCCGATTGACTCAAGTTCTGCCTTCGAATCTGTTCGCCTCGATCAAATGCACATGCATCGGCCAGTGCCTTAAGCAATTGTTCATCTTTTGAACAACGCCATCCCAACCATCCGACTTCCGGTTGACTAGATCGTGCTATCACCGCCCCCGATTGTTTGTGACGCCAAACAACCGCCGGCAATCGTCGTGAACCGCGAAAACTCGCTACATTCTGCAATGTCTCGTCCGATATGCAGCACGGTACAAGTAATAGTTCAGGATACGACGAGCATACTTTAAAGTCAGCATTGGCATTTGATATGCGCCACGTTCCATTCAAGTCGAATTGCAGCCGTTCAACTTCGCGACGAAAATCATCCTCATAGCGACCGGCACGTTGCAATCGTCCGGCCCACTCATTATTCTCGACGGTGGCGGCCGTGACCTGTGCGGATGAGGTGGCCATATAATCCGATGTCCACGAATAGAAGGCAAATGCAAAAAGTGATTCGAGCGATTCGGGCACACCGATATATGTGGATATGCGACGTGCCCATTCCGAACATTGTTCGGCCGTTTCAAAGGAACATTTCACTGTGCTTGCATCTTTGCAGCTTAAGACTAATTGAAATAGGTCACGAGTTTGGGCTGTTTCGATAAGTTGTAATGGTATTGATGTTTCCGAGCATGTTGTGTTTTTTAGGAGGAACACACGATAATTCGAGAGGGCAAGTATGCCATCGTCGGTTCGTCCCAAGTAGCGTACTGATTCGCCAGCAACTGAAAATCAGAGAAAAGATGCCAAGTCGTTAATTATGTCCATATAGAGAAGACTTTAAATTGCAATTGATTGTATTGATTTCATATTTTTGTTTTACTTACGTTCTTGAAAGGGAACTGTTAATTGATCGTCTTCTTTCTCCATTTGTGATTTTGGGAACAACTCAGCTGCACGAATCATCCACAGTGACGATGGAGGCGATCCATCGGAACCTTCCATGGACTGTAAATATAAATGAAAAGACGAATGAGAATAAGAAAAGTAAAATAATAGTTATATAACGTAAAATAGAAAGAGACTGAGCACAGGTAATTTTTTTTTTGTTTTTTGATATAAATTTCCGGAGAATAATTAGCGTTCTGAAAAATGAATCGGCAACAAGCTTAAAATGCAAAAAAGAAAACTCGCTTTTTTCTTCCGTGGTTCTGCTGCTAAGTAGGACGGGAGAAAAAATATATTGCCTTCCCAACTGTATTAGTTTTATTGATATGAATTTGTCAAATAAATAATTCAAATAAACGCTGCGGTATGATCAACATACTCTCTCCAATTAAGAGGTATGATGAAAATAATTGTGCCACGATTTATGTATTTTGACAGGCTTTACAATGTCGAGGGATGTAGGATAAAAGGATAAACAGGATAGATAACAAGAGAAATGACAATAATTTACGAAGTACATACTTTCGCGATCTGTCAGTACACTTTAAAGGGCTGATCCAACCAATGGTGGTATGGGGTAGTTTATGGAGACATTTTTTAGGGTTTTTTTAGATTTTTCAAAAAACGCTTATGAAATCGATTTTGTCCGTCCGTCTGTTCACTAAATAACTCACGAACGGCTTAACCGATCGTCATGAAATTTGGTAGGAATGTGTAGAATGGTAACAGTCTTTGGCACGAAATAGTTAAAAGTTGGTAGGGCAAAGATAACAGGGTGTCCCGGACATTTGAACATTTGTTCACTAAATAACTCGCGAACGGCTTAACCGATCGTCATGAAATTTGGTAGGAATGTGTAGAATGGTAACAGTCTTTGGCACCAAACACCTTAAAGTTGGTAAGGCAAAGATAACAGGCTGTCCCAGACATTTGAAAATTTGTTCACTAAATAACTCGCGAACGGCTTAACGGATTGTCATGAAAATTGGTATGAATATGTAGAATAGTAACAGTCTTTGGCACGAAATACTTAGAAGTTGGTAGAGCATAGATAACAGGGTGTCCCGGAGATTTAAAAATTTGTTCACTAAATAACACGCGAACGGCTTAGCCGATTGTTATGAAATTTGGTAGGAATGTGTGGAATCGTAACAGTCAGTAGAAGTTGGTAGGGAAAATAGGACAGGGTGTCCCGGTGATTTGAAAAAGTCGTCTTTTTTCGTTTTTATCAGATATACGTCCATATCCGATACTCAAGTCAAAGAAAGCGATGGGTACATTTCAATCAGTTGCTTTTTTTCAGTTTGGAGTAACGGTAACGGAGTTATGGGCTTTTAAGCTGAGCTTCTTTTTCACCTTCGTTTTTTCTAAACCGCTATAAGTAGTGATATGGAACTTTGAACAAATATTGGTTAGCATGAGCTTATATACGTTAAATACTAAGACTGTTGACTTGAAAAAGAAAATAACAGTAAATTTGCAAAATTTATATTAGTGCGTGTGCAGCATTTTCATTCGAATATCTTTATCCTAATCGAAAATATTTAGCAAATATCTTTTGACTGGACCAAACAATGAACATGAGCTTTGGCGGGAATACATAAAATGGCAATAGTGTTTGACACAAATACTTATGAAGTTTGTAGTACCAAATTAACAGGGTGTCTCTGAATAGCTTCAAAAGTCTACTTTCCCAAAACTCATAAGAAAGCTTTGGGTGGGCAACGGGCTCAGCGAAGCCATTTCATATAAGATCTTATTTCTTGATTCAGACAAACGATAACGGATTTACAGGCATGATACATAGTAAATCTATTTTTGGATTGGTATAATTAAAAGTGTTTTACTATAAGCATTTCATTTATATTGTGCATAATTCTTATTTCTTGTCTATAAAATATATGTGCAAAATTATTCACTATGTATTTATCCAAAATCTAAAAAACCCTCTTATTGAAGCGCAGCCCTCTACGCCGGTATTTTTTTTTTTGAGGAAAAAGAGAAGAGACAAAAAATGATCAGGTTAGGACGAAACGCCTTGGCTGCTAATTGTTCCAAATACATATCTAATTATCTGGGAGGAAACAAGATAAGCAATGCCAGTATTATCCTCATCCTGGACATTGTCAAAATTCTGTCGGTTTCTGGCAATTATCCAAATACAAAGAAAGCGTATCTCAACAAATCAATCATCGCGACTAAACAATGGAGCTAAATTCTTCGTCGACATAGCACATAGTAACGGATACGTTACCAGTCACTATCATTGTTTTAATGGAGGACTTTCATTTCTAAGGTAGCATTAAACAATTTGGCCTTCTATGGAGTGTGCTTTCCAAGCAATATTCCGCGGAACACCTCCAAGTTTCACAAGGGTGCCTTAAGTATTCTGGGAAACTAACCAAAAAATAGATAGCTTTTGAATAAGTGAACAGAAAATGCACATTATCAAATTATATTTTATATCCTGCTATCCAGGGCTGTCTAACGTACGTCCAAAGAAGCACACACCGGCCCAAAGGTTTTTTTTCGGCCCACAAGCAAATTTAAAAGAATTTTTGATACGCAGCACGTGTAAATTCATGCGATTTCATACTGAAAAAATTGAATTCTAAAATCTTTTTTTATAAATAATGGGTTTCAAGAGAAAATTATTTTCAGTATGTTCTGTGAAGCAATTAGAGTTACATTAATGATAACTTTAAATTAAGACCCATATTCGACGTAATTGTCCAAAGTACCATTTTTGTAACAAAAGTACTCAGGACATCCATAAAAGCAGAAAACTACATGCACATTCGACTGAATTCAAAAAATGTTATCGCTACAAACAGCTTGGAATCTTTTTAGTGACTCCACTGCTACCGCAGGGAGCTGATCATATCAAAGAAAATGTACTTAATTAATGTACTTGTACGCAATCACGGGAGTGATTAAGGGGGTAAACAGTGTTACCATGTTAGGCGAAAATCCTCTAAGTTTAGGGTTTTTTTTTTCAACTTTTCGGGGGACCATAAAAACACTTAAAGGTGATTTTGGGGGTTTGTTTCCTAACACAAATCAGCAAATTCCATCAAAATTTGTGTCGCTCTAACTACACTCGGCTTCACAAAAATCGGGCCACTCGCCACTTTCGAACTCAAATTGAATTTTCTCAAAAAGTATGAAACTTACAACTATGAAAGTTATATCTACAGAAAGTGCATTTAATGGCATTTCAAATGACTATGATTTTTATCTGAAGTACCGTTAACTCACGCAACAAACACAATGCATGTTTTGATTAGAGTTCGCGCTTACCGTGGCCCGGTTTCATTGAAGCTCAGTGTATTTAAATTTGTCGATGGCGACCAAAGATTAAAATTGTTTACTTGCTCTGTAGCTCCAGAATATCTTCTGACCGATATCGGTGAGAGATATAGTACACACACATATTAGGGAGTACAACGTCTTCTCTTATCAGGCCAATACGCGTTTTTTCAAGCAGACCTTGAATATGAAGGCATGAATATGAAGAAATTGCAAAAATGTTAGCAATTCTGTTTACGTATAATGTACAGATTTTGAAACTGTGACGTCATCAGCATCGAAGGTGACTAGACATTATTTATAAATAAATAAATCTAACACAAAATGCACTCCTTGCAACAATTCCTACGAACATTTTGAATTAATTAATTTTAGCCCACTTCGATATTGGTGTTGACACAGTTTCAAAATATTCATAGAACAAGCTCTCTCACCGCGCACCACGTAATTTTTAGTATGTAATTTGTGGGTCTCCCCAAAGGTCATGGTCAAGCCGGAGGTGGATGATAGCGCATACAGTGGCTGCTTAAAAAATTATTTATATTTAATTTTAATTTACAGAATTTCAATCACCTAATTTTGCAGTTATATGCAATCAAAAAAAGTCGAAAAAATTCACTACTTGTGACTTTTCATGCATTATAATATTTCCGTAGTTTGGTGGTTATTGTGGTTAGTGCACACACCTTCGGTGCACAGCAGTGTTGCCAGGTAGGTTGCGTGACTTTCCCCTAAATGAAAAGCGATTTCCCCCTAAAATGACAATCTTCCCCCTAAATTAAAAATACGCTGGGCACCAAATGTGATCTGTTGACGAAGGTATCAGGGCTAATGGTACCCCGAAGATAACAGTGACACAGCTATCAAGACGGCTTTTCTACAGGTGTAGCGAAGGCATGCCATCGATTTAGTTGTAAGTCGAGTTAATCGGAATAGGAATTTGCCGCCCATAGCCCATTTCAAAATGAGAAAAATAGTTTGAGGTTAGCTCATCCTCTTATTGTCCTAATATGTTGGGAAAAAGAACTCTGATCCGGTGAATATGGACTCAGAACTATATCAAGTTAAGTAGCATGCTAGATGTGTTTTGTTTATAACTCCGACAGATGTCACTTTAGACACACAATTTGGAGACATTTTTGAATATTTATTTATTTACACGTAGGCGATATCCTCCAGGCAGTGCCTCTCTTATATTATTTGAATCCACTTAACGTCGGCAAATCACTTGATTATTTTACGATCAAATCATTCGCAACTTATTAATAAGCAATCAAATAAAACGTGTACAAGCCCCATCAGAAAAGATGTTGGACTCTCCAATGTGTATCTTATTTTACTTTTGTATATGTACTTTATTCTCACTGATGCCGGGCCCAACGGATTCAGGGGGTACAGGGCATGTAATCAATTTTAATTTTTTCCGGCAACCGACATATATATTTAAATAATTAAAGAAACTGTCACAGACATAATAGTGTAGTTCCGAGGTGATTTCAGATTGCAAAGTGTGGTGGAGAATTTTTTTTTTGTTTCTTATGTTTTTTGGGGTGGTGAGCTCTAATCCGGAGCTTCCCACCAAAATTTCGTTGCGGAACAGGATCAAAACCGCGAAAAACCCAAAATTTTCGGAGTTTTCCCGTTTTTTTGTTTATAACTCCGAATGTGTACATTTCTCCGAAAACCTGTCCATGAAAATATTAGAGAAGACATAACTGCGTGTCCAACGCGCCATTAATCATTAAAATGTGTTAAGCGGTATTGCTACAATTGATAGTAATTTTTTTTGGCGTTTTTGCAATTTTGACCCTGTTTTGCAACGAAATTTTGGTGGGAACTTACAGATTCAGGTTCTGCACTCCAAAATACACAATGTACAAGATAAATGCAACTTTTACGACCAAAAATGAAAAACCGTTCAATCTCAAATTTTTTTCATAAAATGGAACTATGTTAAAAATGGCAAATTTAAATTATCCACTGTAGTAATACCGCTCCACAGATTTTTAATATGTATGTCTCTTTGGACGCGCAATTATGTGCTCTCTAAAATATTCATGGAGAGTTTTTCGCAGAAATAAATAGTTGCAGAATTAGGGGGGCGAATAACGGAAAAACAGCAAAAATTTTAGGGTTTTTCACGATTTTGACCCTGTTCCGCAACGAAATTTTGGTGGGAAGCTCCGGATTCGTGCTCAGCACCCCAAAAAACATTAGAAACAAAAAAAAATTGTCTCCACCACATTTTGCAATCTGATGTACTAGGTCTATCACGTAGTAACTACACTATAAATTTTGAAGGAATTTGCTGATTTATGTTAGAAAACAAACCCACGAAATTCCCCTAAGGTGTTTTAGGTAACACTGGGGCACAGGGTGATGTTGATCTCAACACCTCAACGAAAAAGCAGTTAAGATCTTGGAAATTAAATATCACTAACACATCTGCGGCCTTAGCCCAATGTTGGACTTGTGCGCCTGTTATTTTTATTTATTTTTATATTTGGTCAAATTTTTACATTATAAAGGCAACAACTGTATCAAATCGCCATCCCGAAAAGTACCTGTTTTGGTTTTGAGAGAACCACCTGATCTTCTATATGGAATCATTGTTTCATCTAAGCTGAAATAGCTGTACTGTAAGAAAAATACATCGGTTTTTCGCCGCCATCAATTTTAAAAGATTGCGCATTTTATCTAAATTTCATAAGGGTATCAATTTTAGTAAGAATATTTTTTCGAGTCCATATTCCACGGTATTTTCTGAGTAAGACATTTCCAGGCTGAAAAAGTCTTTTGCCAGTTAAAAGAAATCTAAACGCCTGACTTACGTAGGTGGTAAGTTAGGAGAGGATTGTTGTTCTCATCGATGGTTCAGTTTATATTCGTCGTGGCTATTGCTAGTAATCTGGAGATCTTTGATTCTGTCGCCGCAATTTATCATATTGGAGATGGGGTGGATTTTGGTTTATGTCAATAATAAATGCTTTAAGGGATGAGGTATGTATGACAGCCCCATGCCCCATGGTTGCTGCATTTGCTGGCTGTGGGCAAAAAAAATGAATTCTTTTGACTACTTCGAGCCAGTGTTGTTGTTGCTTTAGTTTTTTCTATCTTCAATTCAAAATGACGCATTCTAAAGGAAGCGGCCTCGTTTTAAGGGAAAATATGGTTGCTCATGAATCACGATTGTCCTAATTAGCAAAATAAGACTTCGAGATGGTACCGAGTTTGCGGAACATGACCTGATCCCAGCAGAATTTTTTGACTCGAAAACATTACGTGTAGGGTTCGGAAAAGCAACTTGAAAAAAATATTGAGGACAAGGTCGCCTAAGAGGACAATGTTGTATCCGTTTCCGTTTTTTAAAATTAATGTAAAAGTTCCAAAAAACATTAACTTTTGTGAAAGTCAACAAAAACCACGGCATGTACTGTCAAATTAAAATTTAACACTCGATATTCTAACGAAGCAAACTTCAGAAAAAAGTCCTTTTTGACAACAGCTTGCCATTGATTCATGATCTTAACGTTGTGGTATAATTTGCAGTTGTCGAAATAAAGACATCGACAGATCAACATTTGAAGCACGTTTGCCTGCATGAAACTGCTGCGTTCCAATTCCAATGTAAGGCAATCAATATTAGGTTCTTTACCTAAATCTTTTCGCATCAATTGATTTCATAATTCCAATTTCTAATTTATTCAGACATTTGAAAACTGTGAAAAATCCAGTTTATCTGATATGTTATGTTAGTTTCAGAAACTGAAGTCAAATTTAGCATATTGATTAGACGAATTGTAAATTTTAATTACAAAAAAAACACACACACAATAGCATTAAAAATCTATTGATGGTGTTTTGTTCAAACAAATAGCCTTATCAATCCTTTCAGTAGATATTGACCAACCAATGCGGCACACCCTGTATATGTAATTTGACCGCAAAATAATCACATATGTGTGGCAAAACGTTGGGTAGCAAACGTAGTACACGAAATAATCTTGAGATGGTTTTAGAAAAAGCTAGACTGCAAGTAAGATTATTGAAAGAAAATGTCTGTAAGCTACTTAAAATTATTTTTGGTACTATACATACATTCAATAAAATTAACGGCCATCTAAAATATCAAATAGCTGTATCTGTTGCTTTTTCAATTATCTTTAATTAATGTTTTTTTTTCATCCATTCATCCGTGAATAATCAAAACGACTTATATTATGTCTTTTTGATTATCCACAAAGTAAAAAAAAAAACAACTTTCAATTTTCAAATTGTACATATAAAATTTCACATACATACTATAACTGAATGAGAAAAATCCAACAAAAAGAGAGAAAAAAAGAAGATTTGACTTTGAAATGAAATGTCTTCCAGCCATTTTTCGGCAAATTCAAAGAAAGTCGCATCCATAGCATCATTTGTATACTTCGATATTGTTCGCACAAATAACAAACTATGTATTCATATAGTATAGTGATTTTAGCTGAAAAAAATGATGAAACCCAAACATCCAAAAAAAAGAGCTGACTTTTGATGCCAAATTGTTCTATGGCCTGACCGCATTACGCAGTAAAACGTTTTTACCCTTTGTTTTAATCCGATTGAAGTAATATTTGTTGGAGGGTCTAATGGGACTTAGCCTTAACGTTTACCAAAATTTTTCCGGCCTGCTATCATCCGGCGATAAGTTACAGGTATGTCTTTTTTTTAATGTTAATAGGGGATATAGGGGAATGCTTTGACGGGGCAGCCTGAGTCTCCGTGTGGGACAGCTATATATTGTTAGGAATAGTTATCCCAATTACTTCAGGAGCTAGAGCGCCAAATGTAACTATCAAAAATTCGAAATTACACCGAATGTTTTTCGGTCTAGTCTCTAGTATACAGGGTGTCCCGCAACTGGTTAGCCATAGACCAATGGTAGACTCTACAGGATGTTTTAGGAAAAATGTCGCCAAAATTATTTCTCTAGCTTTTACCGTTAAGGAGTAATTGCCTTTTTTGTGATTCTTGTCAAAAAGCACGACTTTTTTCTAAAAACTCCTATTTTCTAGCTTCCACTTTAGCCAAATAAATATTTTTCTTTTGAAAGTACACAAAATTTCCAATTAACGGACATATTGAACGTTTCGAGCGGTTTCGTTTCTTCCGAGATACGACGTTTTGAATTTTTCAAAAATGTCAATTTCAATTTTTAATGTCAAAATTAAACCCGAATTTCGTAACGGTACATTGTAGTGGCAAATCTGCAAAGTTGACAAAAGTTGGCGTAGTATCTTAGTTTTCGAACGGCATATAATAATAAAGCACAGAGTCATCCAGTTTCTGAATAATACATATAAATAAAAAAAAAAACCATAGTCTGCAAATGTACCAAACCGACTTCAATCTTGAAAAGGAAGTAACATTTTTACATCAAGCATAGACTTGGTTGTTATGAATTATGGAAAAATACTTTTCGCTACTGTTGTAGATGCTACTTTACTAATTATAACGGTAAGTATAAAAAAAATTGAATTATTTGTACGAAGGTTCGCTGTGTACATATTAATATTGTGAGAGTATTTTTCATTTTCATCGTCTAAAGGATAAACATTTTAATTTGTCAGGTATCAATTAGTGTCCTTTTATGTCCTTTTTCAGAGTTTTCCGATCCAATTTTTCCTTAGCAAAAATTAAAAAGGAAGTGGCAACTTGAATTATTCGCGTAGTTATGGGCTTTGAAAAGATACAGATGATAAGTTACGGGAAACACGAAAATTTTCCATTCAAACGCGATTTATTCCGTTGAGGGTCCTTGAAATAGGAATCAAACACCGGATATGTAATGTACTCGGCGTCCCCTTTGATATGATATCCCGAATGCCGACCTCCAGTCAAAGATTAAATAGTGTCCTTTCTTGTCCTTTTTGGGACCTTTCCGATCAAATTTATTTTAGCAAAATGTGTTTAAGATTCCTGGGACCCCACTGATTCAAGACCAAGAAAAAAAATAGCCTTACTGTATTTTTTTCTATTGGAAATGCTTATATGACTGAACTATTTCCACGTAAAAGCAAGATTTCTTCCTCTTACGGATTATGTTTTTTCCTCTTTTACACATATTATTCACAAACTGGATGATTCTGTGCTTTATTCTTATATGCCGTTCGAAAGCTTAGCATTTGGGCCAACTTTTGTGAACTTTGCAGATTTGCCACTTCAATGTATCGTTACGAAACTCTGGTTTAATTTTGACATTATAAGTTGAAATTGACATTTCTGCAAAATTCAAAACGTCGTATCTCGGAAGATACGAAACCGTTCGAAACGTTCGATATGTCCTTTTATTGGAAATTTTATGTACTTTCAGAAGAATATGAAAAATATTGATTTGGATAAAGTGGAAGCTAGAAAATAGGAGTTTTTAGAAAAAAGTCGTGCTTTTTGACAAGAATCACAAAAAAGGCAATTACTCCTTAACGGTAAAAGCTAGAGAAATAATTATGGCGACATTTTTCCTAAAACATCCTGTAGAGTCTACCATTTGTCTATGGCTAACCAGTTGCGGGACACCCTGTATAATCTGCCAAGAGAAGGTATATGATATAATAAATCATTAGAGAGGAAATTTTGTGTAGTTTAAATCGTCCTCAGAACATTTTGCTGTTAATATTACAGTTAACAAAATATTGGCGAAAAATCATAATTTCACCCCTTTGTCATCCCCTCCCCCCCAAATGTGACGCGCAAAAAAGTCTAACTTTTTAGTGCGTAATGCGGTCAGGCCACAGAACAATTTGGCATCAAAAGTCAGCTCTTTTTTGGATGTTTGGGTCTAGAGCTAAAGTCACTATACTAATACACAAATGTACATAATTCACAATTCCACAATATAATACAATGTTAGAAAAATGTATTGTCTGTCTCAGACTCCGAAGGCTACGATAATATGTGAGTACAAATCCATTGAAAAATATGTAGTACAAGTGGACCCTAACCCAGTCAAGGATTTTAAGCAGAAAAATTATACATACATATTATTAAAAACCATTAATGAATACAAAATATAAGTATGAAATGTGTATATATGCACAGTAGATTAACAGAGAGCTTAACTGCACAGCAACACTCCGAGAATTAGGAGAACTGCACTCGTCGTCAACGTCTAAGCAAATTTTATAAAATTTAAGTGCAAAAAATGCAAATATGTTTGTTGAAATAAAAAAGGCTAATGATGATAAGGTTGAACGATAACATAAATACAAAATACATGTTTATGCCTCCGGCGATAAAGTCTAAAAATAGTCTTTCAGTTTAACAAGCCGGTTTATTGCACATGCAAAATACGAGTACGAAAAGATGATAGACCTTTTTTGATAGATTCAAAACAAATTAAAGGTTTTCAGATAAAATACTAAATATTTCTTTCTTATAAAAAGCAGTGCCCGATTCGGGTCAATTATTCTGGTAAATAGAAATTAATGTGAATTTTTTTAAACATTTCCTGAATATAGAACATGCGTTAAAAATGCTTTGCAATTTTATACGTTTAGTCAAAGCTTGACAAAATTTAGGTCTTGCATTTCCCTAAACCAGTACTTCTCAACCGGTGGGGCGCGCCCCCTAGTGGGGCGTGATGGTTGCCAAAGGGGGGAAGCTCAACTCGAGTGTTAAGGTACGTTGTGCTAGACGCGGCCGCACGACTGCGACTCGCTCATTCCATATCAAAACTCGTTTCTCTCTCATTTTAAAAACGAGTTTTTATATGGAATGAGCGAGTCGCAGTCGTGCGGCCGCGTCTAGCACAACGTACCTTTAATGTGATTGACTATATTACAACAGCCATGAGCTGGTAAAATTCTTCAAATCATGAACAAAATAACGTCTGTGATGCTGGAATTACCACTTTCAAAAATCAAAGTGGGACATATCCCATAATTATGTGCTAATTTCGTCCAACTTTGAAAAATTTTGTGCTCGTCCCCCCTCCCTAGAATTAAGGTTTATAATTGGTTGTGCTAGCATCACGTGATGCTAGCACAACCATTAAGTAAATATAACCCAATCGAAACGAAACCCATCGAATAATTATGTGCTAATTATGTGCTCTCCACTTTTCCAATAATAAAATTTTGTGCTCCTCCCCCTTCCCCAGAATCAAGGACATTCCATGGTTGTGCTAGCATCACACCATGGAAAAGCTAAAATCTGTAAATTTCACCCGATCGGAAAGGACCCAATTGCATAATTTTGTGCTAATTATGTGCTCTCCACTTTTCCAATAAAAAAATGTTCAGTAAGAGTTGGGTAAATTGGACGAGTGTGATGCTATTACCTGCGCTATACTTTCGAGAACCAAAGTCTGTGAATTCGCTCAGTTATGCTCTAATCAACTTCTTCTTTAAAAAAGAAATTGGAGAACTATGTGCTAATTTCACGCTTCAATTGAACACTTAGTATCTCTTCTTTTGAACAGCATAAAGGATTCTAATTGGAACTGCTATGCATGATCCCAGTTCTTACCAAAGGAGAGGCCACCTAATTTTTAAATAGAGGCCGAAATAATGAAACGATATATGCGATACGTCGCGATTTGATTTTGCAGAAATAAGGTCTAAAATTATAGTTTAGTCTATTGAATAGCACGAGAGTCGAGAACACGTCCCCTACAAAAGTACTGAATCTCCGGAAAAACTGATAATAAATGAGAAAAATTGATTCACATACACCCTAAGCACATAAAAGTACAGGGTGGAGCAGAGGAAACGCTTGTTTTTCACTATTGAATGACTGGGAAACGGTTCGATAAAATTAATAAAAACAAGAATTAACTAATCGATTTTTTAATGCAGTTTTGAAATATACATACTTTGATTAGGCTCGAAAAATAATGTCTTGGAGATGACGGATACAAATTTGGATCCTCTCCTGAAAGTTACGGACGGCTTTCTGCGCTGCACAAAATCCCCTTCACCAGCGCTACAGCCTGTCGCCTAGCCGATCGCTTCGGACTAGCAACAATCTCAGTGTGAAATCATTGTTTCTAAAGTACTGCTCGCCAACGCACACTATAGCGACTGAAACTGCGTTGTATGGGCCCCTCTCGTTACCGCGTACTAGCAGTTCAAAAAATATGCGTTTCCTGTGATCCACCCTGTATTTAAAACAAGCACTCATGTGAGAAATTTAGTGCGCTTTCATAAACCTGTGGCAGCAATTTCGCTTCAATTCACCCGGGTTCCTCCTTATATGACTATATGTTCTCCTAGGATTTAACTAGCTCTGACCTTCTTCTTGATAACAATTTTCAATATTTGACGCAGACAAGGTTTCGTCCAAAAAAATTTTGTTAGAAAAGGGTTTCAAAATTTGAGAAAGGGTAAATTTACATTTGTACTTTTTTAACGATAAATGGCGTTTGCATGCGTTTTACGCCTTTTACACCTGAATACATCAGATAACTTTTGTCGCAAAATTTATCCCTTTCCCACAGTGGGGCGGTAGAGGCAGAAATTCAAAAAATGTATACTATTGGAGAGCTTTTGTGAATGAGCATAGTGAACTTTTTGAAGTTTCTTTCTACAAAAAATTTCGGACCGATATCTGTCACAGTAAGAAATCAGCGGCTCTCAAAGTGTAGAGAATTGATTTTGCAGTTTTTGCACATTTTTCCATAATCAAGTTTCAATGAAAACCCTGACTATAAATTAAGATAAAACTTTGTTTTATGATTTTATTTTCAATATTTAGGTTATAATTAATATGTTGGCATAAAAAAAGTAAAGAAAAAAAATTGGAAATTTTTTTTATTTAATTTTAATCATTGAAGGTCAAATTGACCCTAACTGGATTTTGCACATTGATTTTTAACAACTACCTCTACGTGCCTCCAAGCGTCTGTTTATGCTACATTATTCTAGAAAGTCTCAAGATTACTAATATGTAAAAATCTTAATCCCATAGAACCCCAGGCTACTTTTATAACCCATTATGTTATGTCATGTTGGCTGTTTTAGACACGATTTTTGAATATCTACTGTAAAATATGTTGGGTCCTTTGAACCTTAGATAACCGTAGTTTTCATCCTATTGAACTAGTTTTTGATGGAGAGTATAAAGGGACTCTGTCTTGACGTTCAGCCAAAATTTACCACCTCCCTTCCCCCTGGAGAGGAGCTATGGACGTTTTGACTTGAACAAGTTCTAGTAGGCGAATCAGGCGTGTCCTTGGTCGGAGCAACTCAATTTTTGGCAAACATCAACTTCATTTTATTAAGAATATTTCTCTAAATTATGCTGGCTCAACTAGCATTTCTTGCAGAGTTACAGTAAAAATGTAAATGTCAAAAAATGATAATATCCAATTTAATTTTTTGGTCTAGGGTATAATTTATCAAAATAAGTCAATTGTATTATATGTCATTGCAAAAGTAATTTTGAGTAGTTTCATGTGTTCTCGATCGATTTTGCTGTATATTTTATAATTTTTCAAATAATTAGGAAAAACTGAAAAATGATCCCCGCTCCCCCCTTAAAATTAAAATAACTTCAAAACGGCTGATCCTATCAGCGTGAAACCAATTCCATTCGATTTAGAATGGCCAAGTACATTGAGATTGACCTGTTTTTATAATTGTTTCCAAAATTCGGGTTTTTCGCCCCACTGTGAGCCGCTTCAACTTCCCGGGCTACGGCCATTACTCTCAAGATGTCGTATATATGAAAATAAGCCACGAACGTTGAAAACACTGAAGAAATGTGGTTAATTGAAGTTTATTGGCTGCGCAGTGCGAAGAAAGTTATGGGAAACTACTCGTCTACTTCCAAGTCCAACGACGTACTCGACGAGTCGAGAACTACCTATGTACTGTCAATCTGCCTATTGCATAGTACCTAAGGGGTGGGAATTTGTCCTCTAGCCCGGGCGGAGTTTCCTTTTCCAAGCTCGAACATTCTGGAGGAGTCATCTAGCTTGAATCAATTCAAATATCGCCGTTCAATTAAATAGTGGTTCACCTCATCTGTTTTCCAGTTGATCCAGGCGTGTGTTGAAGAATTTGGTTTCTATGATACGATTAACGATGGGTTTGCTTTCGGCGCTTGAATTGATGGTTGTTAATTTTTGGAAGTATAATCAATACCAATCTTTGCAAGCACCATGAACACGATTATCGAAATAAAAAGACCCGGGGCTTACAACTATCCCCACACAGGCGGGGAGCGCAATATGCACGCTTGGCCTAGGGCGCAACAGAGGCTCGTGCCGACCAACTTGTATACATGCAATCTTCAGGCAAAAAAACGTACACAAATGGAAATCCGTCCTACATCTACCACGTACTTGCCATTAGGAGTACCTGAGCCGGGTGGTCATAACCTTCCTCACTTGCGGGACGACAAAGTTTATCTGGCTTAAAGTCGGAAGGGTGTTCTCCGCAGGGATGCCTCCCTTTGGAACAGCACTTTGGGATGCGACTCTAGCTGGTCGACTTGTCTAACACCACATACCCCCTCGAGTCCAACGCCAAGATGGGTAAGGCCCATGGTCCCCTGCGCACGCCAATCCCCGAGGTACACTATTCACTAAAGATTTCTCAATAGCAGGTGTGATCTTCGCTTGGCCCCCTTTCGGTAGACCTAACGAATTCGGCTGGCCAGCCGCAGACTCGTAGCGCTGAACCGTTCGCTTTTGAGTGGTCCCATCCGCTTACTAGGCAGCAAATTTGACTCAGGCCATGTGGTCATCAATCCACAAACTAGCTAGATATAGACGAATAGGCCATTCTCCCTAACTAGCCCCTTTGTGGCTTGGGTTATGCGAAGCCGCCAGCTCCGAGACTGGACACGTACGCTTATAATGTGTTTCTCCCCTACGAGGAAGCACTGCGTCGTGCGAGCTTGAATGGCTGACTTTTCGAAGGAATAAGGAAAAAATCAGCCATGCTGTGTCACCCATACATGACTAGGGAGCTCGGGAACGTCATCGCCCGAAGGTCTTTGTACAGATGCACGCCATGGCGTATTAACCATACCAGGGGCCTCCCTGCGCCATAATATCTACATTTGCAATGAAACAGCTTCCAAAACAGAGAATCTTCAAAAGCCATATAACGAAACAGATACTAGAACAGCGAATCTCTTAACAATTTGCTAGGAAAACGAAACTCCACTGTAGCCTTTGATTTTCCTGTTCATGTGATTTAGACTATCTCCCCAAGAAAAAAAGATACTTTCTATACTAACATTTTAGATAAAAGTGATGTGCTAGATGAATATTTAAATTTTTCAGTGCCAATTGAAACTTCAGATCGTTTTTTCTCAAAACCATATGCGAAATTCAATACGCTCGGCCAGTGTTCGGTTTGCAAATGAATGAGCCAAAGTCGTTTTTGTAAAATGCAACTATCGAACATATTAATAGTCTAAAAGTGCCAACACCCGCCAAACCATAACCAAGAAATGCCGGTTAGAAAGAAATCCAATCCAGTTTTTGCTTAGTGATTGTCTTAACTTTGATGCAACAATGTTGTGTGCATCGAACCCGGTTTTTCTTCAATCTTGAATATTGTATGTGCATAATTATCGAGAGTTTTCATTTAAGAGTGACCATGTGATAGTAGTGAACTGACCGTTGGAATTTCAAGGGATTCATAGCATAGCATTGCGTTTAAGCAACATTTTGTTGTGCATTTGTCGATATTCAATTGCAACTGCCATTCCAATGTTATTCTTCGGAGTAAATAGTGCAAGACAATTTATTTATTGATTTTATTGTAAATTGATAGTCGAGGGCGATAAAATGCAACAAGGTGAAATACAAGAGCCATATAACATTGGCGTAAACATACTTAATACTTTTCTACCATTTTTTGGACGGATTTAAAGAAATGTACAATTATTGTGAGTGTTGGCTCAATGAATAAACAGGGAAATTCAACGGTAAAGTTTTTTGAAAATTTCTACAATTCAGCAAGTCATACAGGGATTTTTATGCGACAAATAAAATTTACATCAGTAAAAAGAAATATTTTCTTTAGTTAAAGTGGACCCTTTATACAGGGTGTCCGGAAACTGCCGCATATACGCACCGGATAATGATTCCTCATCTGATTTCCAGCAAAAAAGTTGTACGGAACATATCCCCTTAGCTTAACCCTTTAGCTGCCACAGGCATTTGAAGATTTTTGAAAAAATCATTTTCTTGTACGACTAAAACTTCAATATCTCAAAAGCTAGACTAGCGCAGAATAGCAAAATAAGATGAATATTACAGCAAAAAAAAAATACCTAAAAAATAAAAACAACCACACTAAAATCGGATAAGAGGTTTGGTTTTTACAGAGCTTCAAAGTCAAATTTGTGTGATTTGACCCAAAAACAATCAATTTTTCCATTTCAATTTTCTCCAACTTCTGCCAGGGTGAGGTGCTTGTACGATTCTTTTAAAAATTTGCGCATAGTCTTACGATCATATCTCATAATTGAGATGGAAAAATAAATTGTTTTTGGGTCAAATCACAAAAATTTGTCTATGAAGTTTTGTAAAAACCAAACCTCTTATCCGATTTTAGTGCCATTAGTTTTATTTTTTAGGTAAATTTGTTGGCTGTAATAATCATCTTATTTTGTGATTCTAGCTAGTTTAAAAAATAACAGGCGCGACAATCCAGCATTGGACTAACGCCGCAGGATGTGTTAGTGACATCCTATTTCCAAGATCTTATCTGCTTTTCTTGAGGTAATAAGATCAGCATCACGCTCAGCAGTGTTATTTATCCTCATAAATGGGTACACTGAACCAAATATTTCTTCATATGAACGAATTTTTCTTCGTAAACTTTTGAATAAAATTTTTAGTTGATTTGAATAATAATTTGTTCCATTGAAAAAGTCCGGGTAGATTTTTGGAAAAAATTTGCATATTATTCAATATGAAAATTTGGTTTTTCGTTTTATCAAATTAACTAAATTTTCATCAGTTTTATTACTATTCGCTTACAATTTTTAATCAATTTGAAGAAATCGCACTTTGTAAAAGTTTTTCTTCGTATAGAAGAAATTATTCAAACTGACGATTTGTTTGCGCTAAATTATTGAAAGCAATTGTAAGATTGATAAAAGTTCGTCAAAATAACAAATTCACAATTTGTCAGATTCGTCAAAAGGATAAAACTTAATCAAATGGAAGAATAGCATCATTCTTATATTTTATATATATTATATTTTATCACAGTGAATAATTTAGTCATATTGATAAAATCAATTCTTCAATTCTTCTCTTTTACGAAAATTCTTCACACTGATGAATTTATAGTAACGCATTTTCTGTTTATTTTCGATTTTCTGAGTAATTTTTGCCTTTAAATTTTAATGGAAATCTCAATTCCAAAAAGAAATTTTTTCATACAATTTGTCAGAAAGAAAAAAAATAAAAAGTGCCCTGGCCGAGTCTCAATAAGGCGTCCGCCATGCAGTGTGTATCAAGTAGTGCTTGTCTTGAGAACATTGGAAGTATATTTCCTTTCTGGCGCAATGGCAGTGTGAGTGGACTGGCACGCAAGCGGACCGAGTTCGAATCCTGATTCTAACACAATGGGTAATATGGTTATTTGTATATAAAAAAGTGTTTAATAAATATTGTGAGAGTCTTGAAGACATATAATAATAAATGAAATTAGTTTCAATACGAATAAGACAAGACGCAATGTTAATTTTTATATTTAAAAAAAAAAATGAAAATTTCTTCATATTGACAAATTATTCATCAATTTACAATAATTTCGTAATTATTCAATATGACTATGGTATTCTTCAATCCAAATAACAGCTTCATTGACCGTATTTTGATGAAATATTCTTCATATTAAATGTAAATTCGTCGAATTTACGAATTTTTTGGTTCAGTGTACTCGTTTAACATCTGAGTGAGATCATAGTCCGTCACAAGCTCGTGAGTTCCATGATCCACGGTGAGATTCGAACTCATGACCCTGTGCACCGAAGGTGCGCGCACTAACCGCTAGACCAGCCAGACTATTAGTCTAGCTTCTGAGATATTGAAGTTTTAGTCGTACAAGAAAAAGACTTTTTCAAAAATCTTCAAATGCCTGTGGCAGCTAAAGGGTTAAGCTAAGGGGGTATGTTCCGTACAACTTTTTTGCTGGAAATCACATGAGGAATCACAATCCGGTGCGTTTATGCGGCAGTTTCCGGACACGCTGTATATTAATTTTGTGTAGCAAATTTTTTATCTAAAAGTCCTTGTATAAAACGTTATAGCACCCCATTTTCTGAATTGTGACGAAACGGGTAGTAAAATCTGAATTGTTACCAGACCTTGAAAACAATACAGGTGAACGCACTCATTTTATATTAGAGTCCAACACAATATGAAACTTAGCGTTGCTATTTTAAAATATTTTTTTTTACGTATGCCATTAAAAATTAACTGCGCAAACTTCCAGTCACGACCGTACTAACCACTAACCATTTTTTAAGGTATAGCGCCACCAATCTATGTATTTCAATTCTATTTTCAAACCCTTATCTACGCTTTTTTTATGTCATACTCTTTTGATTATCAGAGTGTGCAACCAGTGCAGCTAGCAGCTGCTAACCGCTACTGACCTGATCCGAAAATAACTTTTTTTCTTCTGATTGAAACTTAAACTTCATATACCTAACCTACCCATCAATCAGCATTATTTTGTTTTCATTAATTTAAAGCACAATATAGGCTAGGAAATGTAGAAAAAAAAGAAACAAATAAAAACAATCTTTGATAACTTTTTTTAAACGCCATCTTATCAATGTAGTATTAAATTGGCCCCAATGAACTGATTATGATATGCCGTTTATGACAATCTGGCTGTGGCTTTGTTTTATTTGTAAACTCCCCATAGTGAGATAGGCGAAACTGATAAGGACAATTGCAACAAATTCATTCTTATGGCTATATTAGTTGTTCGTGAAATAATTATTTAATTATTGTACTGTCAAGAAATATATAAAATATTTTGCAACATTTCTAAACACAAATATTATACAAGTGACGAACATTTTTGAATTGATTGACTGACAGACAGGAAAAGGGGCATTTTATTGGTCGTATGGTGTATTTGTTATAATTTTGATGCGTTTGACGGCAATTTTGACGTTTTTGCCAAGCTATAGGGCAGACAATGCAAACCTACAACCCTTACAATGTAGAGAAGCAATGGGGCCATCTCAGTGACACAGCGTAATACCTCCTTGTCCAAAGACAATACGTACATATTTGGAACAGGAACTTCAATATTTTGCATTTGACTTTCCAAAAAAATACAACGTTACTTCTTCTTCTTTATGGTACGATAGACAGACATCGGGCCTTGGTCGCCTGTATGATTGAACTCTAATGGTCGCGGTCAGGCAACCTTGTCCTTAGTTCCGAAAGACCAACATCTGGTAGGCATCCTAACTTGTTGATTGCTCCCATCGAGCTCGCGGTAGTCCACGCAATCTGGCATCACCTTTTTGTGCATGCGATCGTCGTTTATATTTTGTACATGTCCCGTCGATTGCAATCCGTGTTGCAAATGCAATGTATAGTCAATTGATTGATAACAGTGGCAAAAAAAACTCGTAACAAAATAAGGCCAGTGACGATCCTACGTGCGGATTTTGGCGTTGGAGTTGGAGTTTTGTAGAATTGGGCGTGCATGTTGTTTGTGATGTTTTACCGTCGCCAACACCACTCCAACGATGACTTTTACTGTCTTGACGACTATTTATAGAACTGCTGTCAACCGAACCGAGCTTTTTGGGCAACCCCTGTAAAATAACCTTCTCGAAATATTTGTATGTGCACGCCCCTGCCGACCTATCTATAAAAGAAAAACCTACGGAACCAATAGCCAAGAAAAGGTGGTCGTGGTGTGAGGGTATCATATAGTCTACGAAATACCAGTAGACTACATGATACCCTCTCACAAGTCAACATGGCACCTCCACGCTTGGTGACCGCTGGAAACTGCTAATGATTTTTGGACGCAGGCTGAGACATGGGGCGGGTGCTGTCGCACGATCCGTACGGATTGTGCAAAACTTTGTTCCCATCCCGGGACGAGTACCTCGGCAGTGGGCGCCTATGAAACTCTCCGCATAGGTGACACGGCGACTGGGTGTGAGGTTGGAGCTGGTGACTGAGGAGAGAGTACACCTGCGGGGTTCTGGATCCAACACTTCACTTTGCTCCTTTTCTTGCAACCAGTGAACCGCGGTCTACGGAGTAGCGATCCGTTGGACTAGGGGGGAAGCCTTGCATGCCTGGCATCAAGGATCGCAGGGGTGGAGTTACATGAAAGCCTACGGAACTTTCGGGTGGAAGCGAAGTCGTCTTCTTCGCGACCCGAAGAGAGGGAAGGACGGATGGATTGTTTCGGCACTCCTATGGGGGAGGGGAGTAGCGGGAGGCGTAACACTAGCTGTTGCCTCGGCTGTGGTCCGAGAACGGGAAACCCAAACCTGAAGTTTGAAAAATATCAAAAATGGCAAATCTACAAGACATTCAAGAATTTGACTTGGCGATGTTGGAGGGGATGGACATCAACGACTCGCAAGGGTCGGAGAGTTTAATCTCTGAATGCAGAGCCTTGGTGTGCGAAGGTGCTGAAGGAACGGACAACGAAGCGCCGAAAGGCGTGGAGAGGTTAGCTCCTAAAGGTACTTCGGTTGAGGATGACGCTGTTCGAACGGACAATGAAACGCCGCGAGGTGTGGAGAGGTTAGTTCTAGCAGTGTCGCCTGCGAAAAGTCCGAATGCTGACTCTAAGTCGACGCTAGAAGTTGAAAAGCAGAGACTGAAGAGGAGGCGGAGGAAGGAAAGGCAGGCCGCCGGGAAGATGTCGAATCAACCTGGTGGGTCGACACATGAGGAGACAACTCCGGAAATGGAAAGGCCAGTGAAGAGGTTTAAGGGTGTCAACCCAGGAACATCTGAGCCGGTCCAACCATTGGAGGAGGGAGCTCGATGTGGGGTGCCTGTTGTCTCGGGAGGACCTCTTGTAAAGGAGGTTATCCAGGCAGACAGGAAGCAGAAGTCTAACCAGGATAAGAAATCCTTCGCACAGGTTGCCGGAGGTGATCTCATCCTGGGTGTTACCGACGCGTCTCGTGAGGGTCCTCTAGATGTCACACACCTGAATGCTTTCAAAGCATCTCTTTTGTGTGCTCTGGACGACCTTAGTGATGATGCCGGAGACATAGGCTTCATAGGCAAGACTCAATTGGTTGATGGATTTATTTCACTGACGTGTAGGAATCAATCGACCAAGAGCTGGCTCATCGGCATGCAGGAAAACCTGACCAACTTATGGGAAGGTGCCAGACTGCGTGTGGATAGTCTGCGAGTCATGCGCAATGAGGCGAGACTGATTATCCTTGCTCACGGCTGTACCGAGAGCAAGGATGTTATTCTCAGGCGGCTGCAGAAACAGAATGCCTGTGTAAAAGACACTTCCAAATGGAGGGTCACTTACACACAGCCTTTTAGATCTGCGGAAGAGCGCGGTACGACGCTTACTGTGTGGTGTCCAAAGGAGGATGCGGAGGCTATCAGGAAAGCAGGGGGGAAACTCAGCTGCGGTCTTGAACAAGCTGTCGTTAAATTCCAGAGGAATGCACAGTGAGCGCAATATCGTTCAAAATGCGGGGGTAGACGAACCTGTAAGGGTGAATCTATCAGGGATGGAGGTGGGCCCGCACAAACAAACACTGAATGTGTGTCAGTTGAATATTCATCACTGTATATCAGCATCAGCGATGATGATGAGATGCTTTGAGGAAGAAAAACTCGACATTGCATTGATACAGGAACCCTGGATTACCAAGGAAAACAAAATTAGGGGTTTGTCGCAACAATCCGCCAATCTATACTATGTACAGATGGGTGGAAAGGTAAGAACTTGTATCCAGGTGCGGCATGGTGTACATGCGGTACAAATGACGCATCTAAGCTCGCCCGATCTTGCAGCAGTAATGATTGGAAGTGGGGCAGGATCATTTATAATCGCGTCGGCGTACCTCCCTTACGACTCACCAGAACCACCTCCTTCAATGGAAGTAGAGAACCTGGTAAAATACTGTAAAGAAAGAGGTATAGGTCTGATATTAGGCTGTGATGCCAACGCACATAATACTGTGTGGGGCAGCACAGATGACAACATCAGAGGACAGCAGCTGCTGGAATTTGTTGAAAGATACAACTTGTTAATAGCTAATATAGGGGTGGCTCCCACCTTCGTTGATGCGCGAAGGGCTGAGGTGATAGACATTACCCTGAGCTCTGTCAATATGCTGCACAGAATTCAGAACTGGAGAGTGGTGGACAGACTAACCATGTCTGATCACAGGGCTATTCAGTTTGGAATTCTGTATGGCACGAAACCGAGTAGCGAAAACAAACGTATTAGAGTGCCAAGGAATACGGACCGTACTAAGTATGAAATGTGTTTATTGGAACAGATCGAGGAAATTTCAGGGGAAATACCTAATAACACGATTGAGATAGAGCGATCGGTGGAACAAATGAATTCTGCGATAACTCACTCTTTCAAACTGGCTTGTCCCGCTACAATCATAGATAAAAAGGATCCAACACCCTGGTGGTGCACTGAATTGGAATCTATGAAGAAAGAGACAAGGAAAGCGTTTAATAGGTACATGAGAGAGAGGACCCCTCGCTCTTGGGATCTATATAAGGATACCTAAAAAGAGAGAGCTGAAGAAGACTCTACGTACACGTAAAAGGAATTCGTGGAGGGAATTTGCTCGAATATGAGGAATACATCCGATGTATGCAGATTACAGAAGATGATTTCGAAAGACAGCGTTTCCAAAATGGGCCTAATCCGAAAGGCGGATGGAACTATGACGGAAACAATGGAGGAGACATTGCAGTCGCTTATGGAAGTCCATTTTCCAGGAAGCTTCAAGTCAAATAATCCGTGGACTGAAACCTGTAAATTGGAAGGGGCGACCGGACGACAAGAAGCTGAGAGGATAATAACTTCAAATGGTGTCAGGAGTGCTATAAATACTTTTGAGCCATATAAGACGGCTGGAATGGACGGAATATTTCCGGCACTGCTACAATGGGGCATAGCAGCTTTGCTGGAGAAGATCCGGAACATATTCGTTGCCTGTTTATCGACAGGATATATCCCAATGTCTTGGAGAGAGACCAAAGTTGTCTTTCTACCAAAACCGGGAAAAAAGGATTATACGGAAGCGAAGTCATTCAGGCCGGTTAGCCTAACCTCTTTTCTATTGAAGACAATGGAGCGAGTATTGGTGGACCATCTAGAGAATACCTCGCTGATGTATAGACCTTTGAGTAAATGTCAACATGCTTACAGAGCAGGTAGATCTACTGAGTCCGCTCTGCATGAAGTAGTGCCGGTAGCAGAAAGAGAGATTAACAACAGCGGTATCGCTATGTCAACATTTATGGATATAGAGGGTGCTTTTGATAAGATCTCATACAGCAAACTAAGAAATGCCCTAGCTGAGCGGGAAATCGAGTGCTTGATAATAACATGGATCGATTCGATGCTTAGTGGGAGGGCAGTGAATCTCAGTAATGGATGTGCCAGAATAAGAGGAAGGGTAGTCAGGGGCTGCCCACAAGGAGGGGTACTTTCGCCTCTACTGTGGAACATCACCGTAGACTCTCTTCTCTGGAAACTGGACTCGATGGGCGTACATACAGTAGGATACGCTGATGACTTAGCAATTATGGTCAGTGGCAAATTCATGGACACTATTCAAGGTTGCATGAGGCAAGCTCTCAAAGCAACTGAAGAATGGTGTAATGAACAAGAGCTAACTATAAACGCAAGCAAGTCAAGCACTATAGTCTTTACTCTGAAAAGGAAAGATGTAGAAACCACTCCCATGCTGCTTTTTGGTTCGGAGATAAAAGAGTCCAAGGAGGTGAAGTACCTAGGGGTAACCTTAGATCCCAAACTTACTTGGAACTCTCATGTTAACGAAAAGACACAAAAAGCAGCGAGGATTTTGCATCAGTGTAAGACAGTGTGTGCACGTAGGTGGGGTATATCACCAAAAGCGGCACATTGGATCTATACAATGATGGTTAGGCCCGTTCTATCCTATGCAGCAGTGGTCTGGTGGCCCAAGGGTAGCCAGAAAACTACTAGGCAACGGCTGGATGGGATTCAACGCATAGCATGTATAAGCATATGTAGTGCAATGAGAACTACGCCAACACATGCTATGGAGGTTATACTGGGATTACCGCCACTGGATCTGTTTATAAAACAAAGTGCGGCGCTCACAGCAATAAGAATGGTAAGAGATGGCACTTGGCATCACTTTGGTAGCAACGGAGGTCATAAGAGGATCCTTGATATTGTTCGTGATAATGTCAGGGAGACTCATATGCCTTTGGATGGTATGAGAAGATGTAGGGTAGTCGAAAGACACATCACACATCACATCACTATCATAGAGGATGGCAGGATACACGAGGAGTATACACGTGATGTTGCTATTTTTACTGATGGGTCTCTCATGGACGGAAGAGCGGGGGCTGGAATATACTCCGAGGAGCTAAACCTTGCATGCTCACTTCGCCTAGGAGAGTATGTATCGGTATATCAGGCGGAGATGCTTGGACTGCTGCACGCGCTGGATCATATTCTGGAAGGCGGGATACTAGGGAAGAAAATTCTGATAGCACTCGACAACCAATCGGTGATCAAGCGCATGCAGCAATCCAACATCAATTCAAAATTGGTACTGGAGTGTGTCTAGAAGCTCAATAAGTGTGCTTCAATCAACGAAGTTACGCTAATATGGGTTAAAGGACACGTAGGTACATTGGGGAATGAACTTGCCGATACCTTAGCAAAAGAGGGATCAGCAGAAAAGTTCCAAGGACCGGAACCCAAAATTGCTTTGGGAAACGGCATGATTGAAGCCAGGATACATGGCTGGATTGATTCCATCCATCGGCAACGATGGCGAAGCCTATCCACTTGTAGACAGGCTCGTAACGCAATTACCAGTCCACTAGGGAGGAAAGCCAAACAAGTACTCAGTTACACACGGAGCAGCTTAAGTTGGATAACTGCCTTAGTAACAGGACATGGTAATTTTAAAGCTCATCTATCTAAGATGAAAATCGTGGAAGATGATGTATGCAGACTATGTCTGGAAGAGGCTGAGACGGCAGCACACATTGTATGTGAATGCCCAGCACTAGGTAGTGGGAGGCTAAGGATACTAGGCAAATCCACAATCGGTGTGGAATCCATGAGGGAACTTAGCTTCAAAGATATGCTACTCATCACACGGGACTCAGTGATGAAGGAAGAAGTCGATAATTATCAGTCGACTTCTGGAAATCACTGAGGACTGTAAGGGGACGAAAATGGACCCAAATAGTAGTGGTCTGCTTCGGGTAATCCCCAAATCACATATATATAATAGCCAAGAAAAAGTAGCAACCAACAAATGATTGGAATGAGTGGCAAAGACTGTTATTTGCTCCGACAGGCAGGGACATAGACAGGATTTTATTTAAGGAGGGATCCAACGTCCCAGAAATATTATAGTGCTATTCAATGTTTAGTTTAGATTTTAATTTCTATTACTGGATTCTTCCGCTAAGGCCTCAAAATTAGAAAATTGATGAAGGCGAAAGAATTCATCTAGCGTGCTCTCAAAGTATAGCTTTACCACTAAAACATAATACGAAAGGTATTGAAGGCTATCCTTTGAATCTCGTTAAATTAATGTCGCGTGTGCTCTTTTTAATCATATGCTAAATACGTACTGTACAAATAGCTACAGAAGTTCTATAGCATCTTTAAATTCGTTGTACTGCTTATTCCTTTTAAATCCAAAGTTTGAGAGCAGCAGAAGGCCACACCTTATAATGCGCTTTTCGATAGATAATATTTTGAACTCTAGAAAAATTTACAAAATTACATAATCATTAGAGCACAAAAGTTTAACTACATAACCATATGGTCTATCAAAACAGGCCAATATCTTGCATATTTCAGTAAGGAGTAAGGCGGAAATATACCTCTCTCAAATCACCTCCGCGAATAACTAAGGGGAGAACTGAGTTTCCGCTTAATCCAGCTACCGTCAAGCGCAAAATCTTTGAAGTTTATCCTTCACTTGACCCAAAGCAGCGAATACTCACGAAGCTAATATAATTTTTTAACAAAAAAATCAAAAATAATTTTAACGAGGAACTAGTAAGATGAGTGCAAGGTATGATGTGGGCTTTAGCAATAGTATCCTTTTAGTTTTTGAGATATAATTGGGTTGGGTTTTAGATGCAAAAATCAATTAACTCCTATTAATTAATTCGTTTTGCTATATCTACGTCTTCTTTTTTTCCCCAGGAGTTGGTGTAGCTATACACATTATATATACTTTTTAAACACGATTGATGTTTGCCAAAAATTTCAAATAAACTCTTTGCTTAAAATCAAAATAATAAAAGCTCTGTTCAAAGAATAATTTACCGCATCTAATATTTTAGTAGTAATGCTCAGGACCTGTGCAGCGGAAAGTTTAAAGCTCCAAGCTCACATGAAAACGAGGAGGAAGTTCGCAGATATTTCCAATAAATAAAATGGAAGTGAATAATAATTTTCGACACAAACATTTAACAGGTTTCATAGATTCCGCGCAATTTATATTGAAAGGTTGTGTTTAGAGAATTGTGTATCAATATTCGCTTTAACCCAATTTTGTCAAGAAAAAGCCTTTGTTACCATTTGGGATATTTTACGGAAAAATACACTGAAAGAATCATTTACTAAAAACAATAAAAAAATACAACAAAAAACAGCCAAGGAATAATTTTTCTTGATTTAAGATGTATTTTCTTGTTTCAAGAAAAGTCTTTGCTTAAAATAAATAAATAAGCATTATTTTTAGCAAAGACTTTTCTTGAAACAAGAAAATACATCTAAAATCGAGAAAAATATTCCTTGGCTGTTTTTTTGTTGTATTTTTTTCTTGTTTTTAGCAAATGATTTTTTCTGTGTATGGGAATATGTGTGATCACTAAAATTTTACGGATTTTTCATTTCGGGAGGGGTCCGGACCCCATGAACCCCTCCCTGGCGACAAGTTGCGACAACTACGAGCTTTCGCCGCTCTTAAAGCTATGGGTGAGTTTGACGTGGACGGTAAGAAACGTTCCGCACTTTGCATTCTTATATGTACCAAAGAAGCCACATCCGGTGGGTGAGGAAAGGAATTTGATAGGATCAGGCTGCATTATTCACAAAAGAGATAAATTCAAGTTTTTCACTCGCGGAACATAGTAGAAAAGCTTCAATCTAAAATTTATAGAAATAAGGGCAATTAGTTTCTTGCAAAGAAAAAAAGAAAAACTAGAGAATTTAAGACTTGCTTCACCCGGTTACATACGATAAAACCTTTCGTCAAATTTTAACTTAGAAACCGAGGCTAATTTCGGAAGCGGCCGAAATTTGACTACCCTTCACTCTCCTCGGGCTAAAAGTTTTTCTCGGGCGTACCTACGACATGTATGTAATCCCCCCCCCCCCCCCATTATTTTTCTTCCGTCTTCACAAAAGTTCCGTTACTTCGACAAAACAATATTTGTGAGGGGTTTGGTTGGAATAAGTGAGCAAATAGCATGGCCCCATAGTACGATTTCATTTGTTTTGACCTTTTTTGTTGCTTTGGTAAAGACACATTAATTCAAGGTTTCTTGAAATTGGTGTACAAAATATTTCTTAGAAAAACCAAAATGGGGGGTTGGGTTTGTATGGCAGCCCCATGACTCCATGGTCCGATTTGATCCATTATTAAATATATTTTGTGTCATCAATAGAAATACACTTGTGTGAAATTTGGTTGAAATTGGTGCACAAATAAAAAAGTTTTTCTTATAAGAATCTAATTTAAGGGGGTTATGTTTGTATGGCAGCCCCATGACCCCATTGTCCGATTTTACTGATTTAAATATACAAACTGCCTGCAGCAAAATCAAACATTTGTGCAAAATTTTAGCTTCATAGGTTTTAAATTGGCAGAGTAAAACGCGTCGCAACAAACAAACAGAAAGACAGACTGACATCGCCTAATCGACTGATCATATATGCATACTTTTTATATGGTCGGAGATGCTTCCTTCAATTCGTTACAAACTTCATGACAAAGTTAATATACCCTTTCACTCTATGAGCGAAGGGTATAATTACCGAACCGATACTTTTTAATTGCTTTTATCCGGGTTGTTTATCGTTCTGTGAGGTAATTTTTCTTTGAGTATAACTGGGTTTTGTTTATAACCGGGTTGACTTTATCCGGGGACAAATGTATGAAGCCTTATATGAGAAACTATTCAGGGTCTTTCAGACTTGATTAAAAGCGGGTGTTGTTTTTATCCGAGTTGCTTATAACCGGGGAGTACTGTATGTGTGTTTTTTTTTTAAATTTTTGTCCTTGTAACAGTAAAGTTCATTTAAAATTTAGTTGGGGCAAATGTGTATTCCGTGGTTTCTAAGTATGGATATGTGCACCTCTAAGGGCGCTAGGTGGTTTCAAAACGTCAAAAATATGTTTTGGAGCAGGGATACAAAATTTGTAGCTTCTGCAGTTCCAAAAGTCCCCATTGAAGTATGTTGCCCAAAGGCGTTACTGTTATGATATCTGCGAGGTCCTGGCCCTTTGGAACTGGTACCAGAAGGGCCAGAGGGGATTCCGGCGTTATAATTGATGAGGAATTTGTGTTAACAGCCTCTATAAATCCTCTGTAAAACGAAAATTATGTGGTGGGCCCTATTAAATTTTGACCAGTCTATATATAACGATAACGCATACTAACAATTCAAATTTCACGAATTTATTGCTCGTAAGCCTTAAGAAGTTTACAAGATATAAATTCAAACATATTTAAATTCCATAAACACCTGTTCTACCCTCAGGGAGCCGATATAATAAAAATATTTATTTTATGTAATTCTCGTGAATATCTTCATAAACGGTAACATAATCTCGAAGATAGTCTTCAACATAAAAAGACAGAATTTCCCATCTACGAGTGTCGCCAAAATGAAGCCATGATCAAACTTTTAAATCATCAGATTTCAGGGACAGATTTAGCCAAATTTCCCGTCGCTGCATGCTCTCCATAGGGATTTACGCTAGACCAAACGTAAAAAAAACAGGTTTTCTAGAATACCTTTATAACGGTACATTTAACGGGAATGTAGTTTGTGATCATGTTAAAGCCCCTAAAAACAAATGTCAAAAACCCTCATAGATGCAGGTGACCCTATAGAAATTTCAAAATTATAAGTGACTATTTCTATAGCAATAACGTCTCCACATAACGGTAATGTGACGAAGGGGAGCATGCATTATTGGTGCTTTTGGCTCCATAGTTGAAACATGAGAAGCTATCAATTTTTCATAGAAGACATCTAACTGCACGTTACCGTTATAACGATATTATCGAAAATCCAGTTTTGAATTTTGTCAGTTTTTCGAGAACGCTACCGGCTACAAATTAGTGAGAGAGTTTTAACACCATCTGACACTCTGTAGCACTGCTATATAGCAGCATTAGTACAGATAGAACTTGTGGGGTCTCTAGACAATGGACCATGCAATTATCCAACTTTCCCGTAATTTGACCGAAATGAAATGCTAAATTTCCTGAGGCAAGTGCAAGAAGGTTCAATGGTGTTTTCAAAAAGGATTTATGAAAGTTTCTACAACGGTAACGTTTAAGTGTACGACTAATTTGTAACAAAAATCCTAGACATACAAGTTGGCCATAGACAACATTTAAGTTTTTACTGATTAAGTTGTCGAGAGTGGCATCAGCTCCGTTTTTTTTTTATAAATGGGAAATTTTAGGAGATTTATTAAAACCTTCAAAACGAAAACTCAGCTTCCTCAAATAATTTACCAAAAGTTTAGCAAAATGTCTTCTTATGTTTTCCGGTGTATAACGATACAATTAATTGAAAAAAATATAGTCCAGGTTAGTGACTCGAATTACATTGTCTGGCTCATCTGGTGATCCCAACTGTTAATATGGGGTTACCTATATCTGACCAAAAACAACAAAGTTGTAAAAGTTACCCCGCCAAAAGAAAAATTCATCTGCCGCAAAAAGAATACATATCTCTCCAATCCGCCATTCATATGTAATTTTGTTTTAGGTGTAAATGCTGGAGAAGGTTAAATGTACAGGACTACTTCTTAAAGTAATATAAGCAGACGTCATCTGCAAAGCATGATATTTCACATTCGTTCGTAGTGGGAATGTCCGCAGTGAAGATCTTAAAAAGTATAGGGCTTAAGCATGAGCCCTGCGGAACGCCTGCAGGTATTGGTTTGGATGTGGAGTCTGATTCTCCGACCTTTACGGAAAACGTCCGGTTTGCTAGAAAGGATTGAATAAGTTTAACCAAGTACGTTGGAAAACCAAAACTCATTAATTTGAATAAAAGTCCATCATGTCATACAGAGTCAAACGCCTTTTGAATGTCGAGTGCAACTACCCCAACCGATTTTTTTGATTGAAACGACTCTTTAATGTATTTATTAAGACGAAACGCTGGATGAACTGTTGAGTGTTTCTCTCTAAAACCAAACTGAAAGTCGGGAATGACTTTTTGTCTTTCAACTACCTCGTTTATACGGGATAGTACTATTTTTTCCAGTATTTTGCTAATAGCTGGCAGGAGGCTGACTGGTCTATAGCTATCGGGCATTCTGTGATCCTTTCCAGTTTTTGGGATGGGTATAACAACTGCATATGCATGCATTGATAAAAAAATTAAGTTTAACCAGAGCCTTCCTCGTTAAATTTTTCAATACTAAATTTGAAATCTTGTCAAAACCCGGAGCTTTTTTACTTTTGATGGACTGGAGTATTTTTCTAATTTCTCTGGGTGAAGAAAGACGGATTGAATTCCGGTCATAGGTAGTATTAGAGAAGTCCCTGATACGATTATGCACAATTCCGTTAAGAATTGGGCTTCCCAAGTGCGATAAGCTAGTATGTATGTGCATTAGAAAATATGTCAGATATTATCTCTGCTTTATCAGTGTTATCAAACACCAGAGTTTTATTAGCGTTGAATAGTGGTGGCATCGATTTGCATCGGCGGAACATTTTGTTTAGCTTCCAAACAGTTTTGCTGTTTTTCGGAAGCCTATTTAGCAAGCAGTTCCATTTTTCATTGCGATTGTTAAACATTCTTTGATTAATTTCTCTTGAGAGTCGGTTTACCGTTGATTTGAGAGAGGGAGTTCTATATCTCTGCCACATAAGCCGTAAATAATTACGAAATTGAATGAGAGTTTTAGTTCTATCATCGCTTAATTTATTGTTAATTGGATTTTTCTCGACTTTTATTGTCGATGAGTCTAGAGCAGCATTAATTACCGAATAGAAATCATCTACGAGGGTATCCACTTGCTGAGAATTTTCTATCATGGACAGGTTTTGAGAGTTTAAGGTAATGTTTAAATTGAGATATTTTCGAAATTTCACCCAGCTAATGTATTTAACATACAAGCATTCATTATTGACATTGATATTAGTAGGGTCCAATTCAATTGTAAATGATACCGGCAAATGAGGAGGGTCCTAATGTCCCAATATCCCAATGTTTCAATGTCACAATGTTCTAATATCCCAATGTTCCAATGTCCCAATGCCCTAATATCCCGATGCCATTTCCAGTGCCCCAATGTCCCCACGTCGCAGTTTCCCCAGTGAGCCTAATATCCCAATATCCGAAAGTCCTAATGTGCTAATGTCCCAATGTCCTAATGACCCATGACCCTAATGTCCCAATGTCCTAATGTCCCAATGCCCCAATATCCCGATGTCCCAATGCCCCAATATCCCGATGTCCCCACGTCCCAGTCTACCCAGTGTGCCTAATGCCCCAATATCTTAATGTCCTAATGTCCCAAGACCCCAATTTCCTAATATCCCACTGCCCCAAGATCCTAGTCTCCCAGTGTCCCAATATCGAAATGTCCCAATGTCGCATTGTGTTTTAAAAAATTGTCAATGCGATGAGAAGAAAGACGCAATTGTTGGAAATTTTTTGTTAACTTTACCTATTAATTTACCGTTATTCCATCCACTTATCTAAATGGAAGACATTGCTTCTTTAGAAAGACCACCAGAGGATCATTCATTCCGAATTTCATAAAAATCCCATCACGGAGAGAGACAGTAGAAACAAGTATTTCTGCAACTGTAGACTCCAGTCTGAAATTGGGTTACTCGCTTAAGTCTGTCAGGGTGAAAATTCCACCGTTTATTGCATATATCTTACCCGTTATTATGCCGATCGAAGATTTTTTGTGGAAAGGCACTAGAACAGGATATGTGGAATATTTTGGTAAAAATTTTTTTTGGGGGGATGTTGCCTGGAAGGCTGTAGCTCTGTCAAAGAAAAAAGCAAGTTGACTCCGGTAATCATAGACTTGTTCGCTTTCGTTTTATTTTTCTTTGGCGGGCGATACGCTCTCGCGTCTCTTGATTGTTCGCTTTCGTTTTTTTTTTCTTTGGCGGGCGATACGCTCTCGCGTCTCTTGATCGAAGGCCATTTCATGCCAGCATTTTCTGAAGCAAGAAATCTTCAAATCTTTTTTCCAAATGCCCGTTATATTGGTCAAGATCATTAGAGGCATTTAAAGGAATTAAAAGGATTAAATCATCATGCTACTGCTGAAAATATGGAACGACGAGGAAATCCCCGAAGATTGGCGCAAAAGCATAATCTGCCCAATCCACAAAAAGGGTGACAAGCTGAAGTGTGAGAATTACAGGGGCATATCATTAGTTTGTACGGCCTATAAGATATTATCTAAAATTCTTGAAAAGAGAATTAATCCGTACGCAGAACGAATCATTGGCGAGTATCAAGGCGGCTTCAGACCTGGTCGCTCAACGACCGATCAGCTTTTCACAGTGAAGCTACTACTCCAAAAGTGCTGGGAATATAACATCGACGTATACCAAATCTTTGTCGACTTCAAGCAGGCATACGACAGTATCGATCGAAGTGTACTGTACAACATTATGCTGAATTTTGGTATACCGGCAAAGTTAGTGCGACTCACAAGGATGACGATGACTAATACCGTCTCGCAGGTCAGAGTGCAGAATCGACACACTGACCTATTTGAAACTCGTACTGGACTCAAGCAGGGCGACGGGCTGGCGCCGACGCTCTTTAACCTTGCTTTGGAGTATGTAATTCGAGCCATGAATATGGACATCAGCGGAACACTACTCATCAAGTCGACTCAATTAGTAGCGTACGCCGACGATATCAACATCATGTCTCGAAGGTTGGGTGATGCAGAAAGCCTTCTGCATAACCTCAATAACGCCGCAAAGGAAGTTTGACTACATATCAACGAAAGCAAAACAAAGGCCATGATGCAATCGAAAACAAGGACGCCAGCAAATTCAAGCATCACAGTGGGGGACCTTAATATCGAGTATGTAGACAACTTCAACTATCTGGGTTGTAACTTATCAAAGGACGCCAACGAAACCGACGAAATTAAGCGACGGATACAACTAGCCAATAAGACATATTTCTCGGTCCTCCCTATAATTAATTCGAAACTTGCGCACAGGAACACGAAGCTCCGCGTGTACAAAACGATCATCCGACCCGTGCTATGTTATGGCTGCGAAACATGGACCCTCACCCAAGCCTCCGAAATTTTGCTAGACCGATTCGAACGAAAGGTCCTTCGGCGAATTTTCGGGGCCGTTCGCGAGCGAGACCAATGGCGTATCCGGTACAACCATGAGTTGTATCAATTGTACGATGAGCTGGAAGTATCGAAAATCGTGAAGCTTCAACGTTTGCAATGGGCGGGGCATGTACAACGGATGGACGATAATCGCATGCCAAAGAAAGTGATGAACGCACAACGAATTGACGGAGCGAGGTTGCGTGGACGACCGAGAGCTCGCTGGGAGAACTCCGTAGGTGAAGACGCCCACCAGCTGCTGGGCGTCCGAAACTGGAGGACGAGGTCACGTAACCGCGACAATTGGAGGTCAACGATTCAGGCGGCCAAGGCCCGACGTCGGGCTATCGTGCCACATTGATGATGATGAAATCATCATAAGTGCAGTTACTTATCGAGTTACATAAAAAAATTCCATTATTCGTCACAGTAAAAAAAAGGTCACCTTAAATATTACGTGATGATAAACTAGTCTCAATAACCATGTCAACAAATCATTAAACAACTATCATAGCGATAAAATTTACACGTGACAACCAACAGCTCGAACTATCCCACTCACTAATCGACTACCGTAGGTCTTGGACTATTTAATTTAAGATATACAAAAAGGACACACATACACACGCAACCGATAACGTGACAATTTATTATCTCTCAACTCTAGTATATTTCTTCCAAGATACAACTATGTATGTGAAAGATAAGGAGTAAACAAATAGCAAAACTAAATTTTATTCAATACTAATTATTCAACGTATATGTAGCTGTTGATAAAATGCTGAACAAACATACGTATGTACGTACACGTTGTGACGCAAACATCTTAATCGCGTTTTTTTTCGCGGAAGACCCCCAAAGCACCTGATAAATGGGGGTACATTGCAGCTGTTTTTATACTTTCGGCGAAATTGAACTAGGCAAAATATGGATCAAAACAACCCACCACTCAATACAAAGTTGTTTGTTGTATGCGACCTACATTTCGGAACAAATTTGAATTAAATACAACATGACGAGTATGTGCTATATTTTTGGCGAATTCGACGAAATTGATAAAATTTTTTCAATGATGTTTTGATAGTTTGTAAAAATAACATAGTGCTTACCATTGGATGTGACGATATTCTTGGCATCATTTTATGTTGCAGTCAATTTTAAGGTTTTTTGATGTACTAATTTATAGAATCTGTCGAAAAGGCTATTGACTATAGAGGTTAGGTATATGATCGGTATGAAAATTACCCAACTCGAAATTCACCCAGTTAAATTCCACTTCGTCAAAACCAGTCAATATTCTGTTCAATCTTCATAGTCCATTTCTGCTCAACCCGGTGACTGTTTGCCTTTGGATTGATTTTCATCGCTTGCATTTCATCCCAGACCCACAAATCCATATTAAATAATGTCGAAAAACCTATTGAAGATGGAAAAAGTTTACTGATTGAAAAAGTGGATTTTTGACGATTTTTTTTTTAAACCAGGTTTTTGATGTCATTGGCAATGTTTTGTTTTAAATAGTAAGGCAGTTGGCCACGGTAACAAACCTTAGTTGCCACATTCGCGATAACTCGGGCTATCCCCGTTGCAGAAACCGCAGATTCAGCTGAAATGTACGCATCCGGAAAATTAAAATTGTATTCGTAGAAAAATCCTGTGGAAAGTTTAATGGTTCTAAACGAGAGCTACAAATAATGGAGAAAGCTGATAAAAACGTGAATTTTAGACATCATTGGCTGTGTTTGATATCTACCAAATAGGTGAAGAACGACGTCGCCCAAACGTGACATACATAGGTGTTGTGTGCGCCGAGCAGGCCCTTATCGACCAGTACCCATACTTTTCGAACATTCACAAAAAAGTAACAAGAACCGATCATAGTATCACTCACTGAAACTGATCCTTAAGCAACTTAAGAGTTTAAGGCCTTGACTTTTGTAAGGTCTGCCTATGGTTAGATTCGATTATTGAGAGTCATAAACTGCAATAATAATAGGCTTCCGCAGCAGTGAGTCCATGGCAATATCGCTATAGTCATACTCATAGGTAATTTTCATTAATCACATTTTTATAAGTAGTCTGCAGAGTTTCCGTGGACCACTTACACCTTACAGAGCTCTTACGAACCACCTGTTTGGAAACAGTGCTGTGGAAGGACACGTCCGCCGAGAGATGTGACAGAACGATCAACATCTAAATATGTGATTCATCTATCCGTAATTACAAAATTTACGTGCAGTTAATTATGTATGGCGCCACTATGAGTACAATGACTCTTCTCCTTCGATGACGACCGTCGAAAATTGCTTTAGCCAGTATAAAGGGACGTTGTGCTCGACACAACTGCATCGGCTCTGGCGACAGCGACTCGCTCATTTCATATAAAAACTCTTTTTTCTCTCTTTCTAAAAACGAGTTTTTATATGAAATGAGCGAGTCGCTGTCGCTAGAGCCAAAGCAGTCGTGTCGAGCATAACGTACATTAAGAGTGGATGCACCGCGGTTTTTGATGAGCCACACCAGGAACTCCAAAACGGCAACTGCGGAGGATGACGTCAACCAATTGACGATATCGTATCAGTAGACCGCCGATTTACTGTGCTTTCCATTTGAGAGTAACTAAGCCAACGGCAATACCTCGCTCCCTAACGGGAATGTTCGGAAAGGAATTTTCTACAGGCATGCATCTCTTTGGAACCTTACCCATAGAGTGCAACTCTAGAGACCTCGAGCCCAATGCCAAAGGGATCCATGATCCCCTGTGCACGCTAATTTTTAAGGTTCACGTTTCACTATTGAGTACTCAAGCGGGTGGGATCCTCCTTTGGTCCCCTTAAATGCTAAGCCTAACATGATTTAGACTCCCCAATGGCAGACTCCGTTTGACCTGTGACTACCCGCCCGTCTAAATCAAAGGCTAGCGCTGCTCCAGATGGTTCCTTATACCAATAGGCGAATTGGCTACATTCTCTCCAAATAGCCTCTTGGAGTATCGGGCTATGCGGATTCTATTATATTCTTATAAAAATCGTCCTATAGGCTTTACACGCTCGCTTAGAGTACCTTACTCTCCACCAAGACGACCAAGGAGGAGGTTAAGTCACTTAAATATCAGTATTGAGAATTCCTCAAGGATTTTGTACAGATCCAACCATATCAGGGGCTGAGCTGTTCGCAACACCATCAGTATATCGCCCCATGCGACACAGCCTCTCTTGGAAAATAGCTGACACATACAGTCTTGCCCGGCTCGTTGAACCACTGAATATCTAGCATAAAAAGCAACTCAAAAGACCGAGTAAGTCTATCCTGCATAGAATTTTTAGCATCAGATCGTAACGACTTCCGCATTTGCTCACTCTAAACAACAAGCACATTTGTGAGACAGCCGTGTTAAGCGCAATCTAAATGAGTTTCTGTGTCGTTTCATAACCGACGCGGAAACATGGTTTCCCTGGTATAGGGATTCCAGCGACCACGGAATAATCGAAAAAGCGAACTTCACCCGACAAACAACAACAAAAACACTATCCCATCTGTCAAAAAGGTGAAGGTCACCCTTTTCTGGGATTCGGAATCTGTGATCCACATCGATGATGCACCTGATGCAGAAGGGCAAAACGGCGGCCATACTAGGCCGAATTGTTGGGCCGCTTCGACGCCGAATTGCAGGGAAAACGACACCATTTGGCAAAGAGAAAAGTGCCCTTCTACCATGGCAATATCTGCAAACACCTCCGCCGCGCGCCACGTTCCCACGACCAAATTGTCCAAATTGGAATACGAACTGCTGTCCCGTTTGCAGTTATTCTCTTTATTTGATCCCGTGCGAATTCTTGTTTTTTTTTTGTTTCCAAATTTGAAAACAAAACTGTCCAAGACAGACTGTAGAGCCTTCTCATACGCTCATCACGCCGGCCAGGATACTAGTGTAGTGCAGTATTGTTTGGCACAACTAGTGTTTACAGCGCCTAGTGCCCCTGTATCGCAATATCAAGCTGGCTCCGAATCCTCAAAAGTGCATCAAGGAACTTTCCGGCACGCGGAATCGTCTTTTTCTGTTTCTGAGCTGATTTACCTTGAACCTCCACTGTTTCGTGTGCTGTTTGATGGCTTATGCGAAGTGGTGGATCCATGCTTGCTTTACGATCACCAATCGGCAAACAAATTTCACTTAAACATGGTCAAACACTTGCTCGAAGCGGCCACACAGTATTATTTGCGGTTCACAGTTAGCAAACGGGTCAGCCATTGCGTCAAACGGTTTCCTCATGCCCTAATAGTCGTGCACGATGTTTCGTACATGTTCCAATGTACCTCTCCTATTTGGCCAAAGTCCTGTGCCGAAATCGGCTGACTTGCTTTACAAAAGTGACAGATACACAAGTACTATGAAACGCATCTTGTTGTAAATTCGACAGCTTTCCTAAATAAGTTGGTGTTATCAACCATCAAAACTATTTTACAAATGGGTGCACTCTATCTTGGTCAAAACGGGATTTATCTAATGCATAGGTTAGGTAAAAGGGGTCGCTAAGTGATCAAACACTTAGCACACTTAGACCAAAAATAGGTCCATTGTGATACCACCGATTGAAACGACCGTAACAGTTGACACCTAAGCCGAGAACCAGCCCGTGCTGGCAATATATTTGTTGAGCAATAGTGGGCTCACATCCCGCAGATCATCTGTATCATAAAAATACATTGAGCCAAGAAAACGTCTACGTTTCTCGGCCAGGGCCGGGCAATGACAGAGAAAATGATGTACACTTTCATCCTCTTCTTCGTCATCGCAACTGCGACAGAAGTCGTTATGGGGAATTTTGAGCCTCCTAGCGTGCTCCCCGATAGGCCAGTGTCCCGTTATGGTCCCGACAACCTTGCCGATATGTTTCCTGTCTATTGACAGAAGAATAATAGACCTGGCTGCGTCAAGTCGTGGCCAAATCAATCTTGTTGTAGTACATGTAGACCATCTTGCATTAGCTCTGCGCATCGCGGTTTTTTGTATTGCCAGTTTACAAAAAGCGATTGAGGCTTTCAGCTTGTTTCGGTCGGCGTCTAAGGTTATAGAAGTCGCATTACGAGCGAGACGGTCCGCATTAAAGTTCCCTTCAAATCCACTGTGACTGGGTATCCAGCAGAGAACGATGTTGAAAAATTGACCCATCACTCTTAGAGCTGAGCGGCAACTATCAACAGTTTTGGATGTAGTCAGGACAGATTCGAGTGATCGGATTGCCGCCTGACTGTCAGTGTATATGATAACATCCCTCATCGTGATTATATGATTTTCCAACCAGGTTAGGACTTCCATAATTGCAGAAATTTCCGCTTGAAGGACACTACAGTGGCCAGGTAGACAGTGTGTCAGGGTAATGTCCAGTCCGTCCGAGTGGACTCCAATACCGACTCTTTCATCCGTCTTAGAACCATCAGTGTAAAAAACCAACGACCCCGTAGCCAGGGGTGTATTGTTATTCCAGTGATCCCTCGACGGAATCAGACAAACATAGTTTTTGTCAAAAGCATACTTGGGACTAGTGTAGTCAGTCTCAGACGGGAGGTTAAAGTTTTGTAGAATCGTTGAGTGACCGTACTCCAGGGTTTGCCACTGACCTGTTTCACGTAAGCGTAGTGCCGTGTTAGCAGCCATTTGTTGGCCGAATAGATCTAGCGGTAGCAGATTGAGCACAGCGTCAAGGCCAGCGAAAGGAGTAGTTCGAAGCGCTCCAGTTATGAAAATAGAAGCCATTCTTTGTACTTTCGTCAGCAAGTTATAATAAGTTGTTTTACTGAGTGCGGACCACCATACGCATACACCGTACAGTAGAATGGGTCGTACGATAGCAATGTAGATCCAATGCAATGTTTTTGGTTGCAGGCCCCAACTTTTTCCTATTGCTTTCCTGCACGAATAGAGTGCTATAGTTGCTTTATTTACCCTCTCTTGAATGTTAGGTTTCCAGCTGAGCTTCCTATCGAGCAACAGTCCAAGGAATTTAGCCTTTTCAGCAAAAGTAAGTTGCCTATCCTGTAGCATGGGAGGGTCAATAGAAGGAATAGTGCGTTTCCTAGTAAAGAGCACTAACTCCGTTTTAGATGGATTAATTCCAACCCCACTGAGATTTGCCCAGTTTGTTAAAATAGACAGGCCGTTCTCCAGAAGCCCACTGAGCACTTCCGGGAACTTACCTGTAACAGCAATTACGACATCGTCAGCGTATGCAATGACTTTGCAACCAGTCTTCTCAAGATCCACAAGCAACTGATTAATTGCTATATTCCAGAGTAGGGGAGATAGAATACCTCCTTGTGGAGCACCCCTACACACATACCTACTTGCAGACGACGAGCCCAGTGTGGTATGCACGCGTCTAGACGTTATCTAATGCATACTTTATCACGACTTCTTAATCATAGTGGTTGAACAGAAGAATCACCATAGAAATTTTAGGTATACAATATACTTAGACCTATTAAATACTGTTTCAACATCAGGGTAACCTTTTTTGGTCTAAATTGTATTTTGTAAAGGTCGAAACACGCAGCACGTCAAATTTTAACCTTTGAATTGCCAAATTTCCAGTGGTTGACGTTTAGAATTGGCAAATCTGATAAGTTGACTTTTCGATTTGTCAAACTTAACAGTTGTATTAGGTGAACTTAACTTAACAACTTAACAGTTGTGTTTGTCAAATCTGACAGTTATATTTGTCAAATTTTGAATACATAATTGATGTAGAAAATGTCGAAAACTGACAGAAAAAGCTAGTCAAGTAAAATTTTCAGTTTTTTTGTCTTAAATATTTAAAAAGTTTATTCAGATGTCGGAGCTAACTTTTGAATTCGATTTAATAGTCTATGCGCATTCCACGCTTTCCGAGAAGGTTTGGGAAATATCTCCCCCAGAAATTGCCCACCTGCAGAACTTTTCTGAAATCTCCATCTCTTACGAATGTCCAAATCTTGCTATTGCTGGAAACAAATCGACATAAATCCGAAAATTCATTTCACAACACAAAATAACTTGACCCAAATTTTTGTCGCATAGCGATTGCATGCCATCATCGCTCACAAAAAAAAAACATAGGTAACGAATTAAGATACTCTTGAAATAGTTTCGAATTGTTGTAGTCACCTCGAGTGTAGTTCAACGGCCCTTGTGACTTGGAAAAGTCGTAAGCCATAACCGCACTGTATCGTGGCGACACTCGCCTCTGATATTTCTTACATGCCCCTGCTCACGTATACATACACTATTTTCCACTTGGCTCGTCCATTCAAATCACTTTGTTGAACCAAGACAATTTCCCATGCCATTTCCCAGTTTCTGGCATAGATAAGAAGTCATGGGAAGTATCATTGGGGGAATCGAAAATTAAGAGCGACGATCATGCAAGTCGAAAATGCATAAACGCGGGTCGCATGGTATATTATCTAACAGAGCTCCCATAATGTCTTCTTGGGAACATATGGAAAATATATATAAAAAACGCACGGATGTACTTTCCAAGAGGATTGTACCGGAAACTCATTTATACACTCGCATAGTATCGGGGCCGGGGTTCAACTAATATATCATTGAACCCGTCGTCGTTGTCGTGCGGCGTGTAGAGCCAACTATTTTGGTCTATAGAAGGATGGCCCATGAAAAGGATTTTGGCCAAGTGATTTTGTCGCATTATGGACTTTTCTAATTTATGTATGTACATACATACGAGTATAGTTTGCGCGCGGTCAGTGACTGCTTATCGACCTCGGCTTCGAGCCGGATGTGGTTCATTTAAATCAAGCGTCGGAGAATGTTGTACACCCGAAGCGTTCCCACACATCAGACATTTTTATTGTGTGCCGGTATTTTTAGAAAGGACTATATGTACTACATAACTTTGCGCCACATAAACTTTCACCGACATGTCGCGCTGCGACTTTGCGGTGTCGCGTCTAATGAAGAAAGCCGCATTGCTCCATTCAGACCAGACCACTTAGTTATCGCCTGGCGAAACAGTGAACGGGCATATTGAATAATTCTTGCTTCTGCTCTGCGATATACACTCCGCGACACTTAAATAGGCCACCCTTTAATCCCAATTATAACTGCGTATTACTCGAAACATTCAATTGTCTAGTGTGTGATTTTTTTTCCTTTGCTACATCTCTATACACACTTTATTTGAAAGCAAAATCGTATACTAGAAGTATACCGTTCTTTTGTTTTATTACTTTGTTTTGTTTTTGGTCATAAAACATTCGCTTTTTTTTGCGACACTTGAATAGGACATCAGTTATTACTTCAGTTTCTTTCTGTAAGTGCGCGGAGCAAGTGGTCGGAAAAAATATCTAGTATCTAGCGGAATATATTGCTTACAATAGGACTATAATTGGCCGTGGAAAGTGTTTGTCGGAAGCGGAAAAGGCATCCATAAAAGCCTATTGGGATTGTGGACTAAATATAAATCAAATCGGATTGAAAATCGGAAGAAGCCGTCATGTCATAAGAAACTTCCTTGCAGATGATTTGAATTATGGGAAAAATATGAAAGGGCGCTCAAAATTTGCGACTTCGGCCAAGGATCGGCGAGCTATACTTCGACCAGCATCCAATTCACGCGACCCTGCGTCGAAAATTAAAATAAAAACAGGTGTTCAAGCGAGCATTAGAACTGTTCAACGGATGATTTCGAAAGCTCCTCACATAAGGAGACTTAAATTGAAAAAAAAAAACTGAAGCTAGCACCTGAGCGGAAACAAATGCGCTTGCTATTTTGTCGCGAGCACATGACGTGGAAACGCGACTGGAGACTCGTCGTTTTTCCGACGAAAAAATTTAATTTGGAAGGCCCAGATGGGTTCAGTTAATATTTCCACGATTTGCGGAAGGATGAGCAACAATTGGATCGTCTTCACAGCCGGGCAGGGGGTGTTGTGGTGTGGGGAGCCATTTCCTATTATGGAACTTATGAGCTCCATTTCTTAACGTCGACCATGAACGCAGAGTGTTATAAAGGCGTGCTCCAAAAGGCTTTTCCGGTTTTCAGCAACATTTTTGGACCTCTGAAGTGGACGTTCCAGCAGGACACTGCTCCGATTCCCAATGCCAGGGTTGTCAAGTCGTGGATTGGTAGCCAGAATGTCAGCCTTTTAGATTGGCCACCGTATTCGCCAGACCTCAACATTATAGAGAATGTTTGGGGATGGCTAGCTCGAAGCGTGTACTCCTCAGGAAGTCAATATTCCGATGAAAAAGAACTAATTCAAGCTATTAAAAGGGCATGGTCGACTATTTCGCTCGAATATGTGAAAAACTTTATGACTCTCTTCCCAATAGAGTTTATCAAGTAATTCTACACAAGGGGGGTCAACCCATTATTGAAAACCATTTAATTTACTTGAAATTGTCTAAAATGTGAAAAAAAATTATGTTCGTTTGTTTTTTTTATATCTGAAGATATTGTTTTTAAAGAGTGTCCTATTCAAGTGTCGCATTTTTTGAGACACTTTTTATGATGTTATTAATAAAAAAAATTATGAAAAATTCTCTGTTAAAGATATTGGAAATACTTTTTATTTGTATTGTTTAGACTTTAATAAACTTTCATTAAAAAAATAAAAAAGTAGATTGTTTGCATTTATGTGGACGATATATGGATTCGAATGTTTTTTTTTACGGTGGCCTATTCAAGTGTCGCGGAGTGTACTTCGTCTAGTAGAGCGTGACACTTAGCAAGTACAATTGTCGAGATGGTGGTGAGCTGCTGCTTCTGCTGCATTTCTCTATATCTACATCTTGTGTGGAATGGCCTAAATTGAGTTCAATTGAATCGAACGGGTGAATGGCAAACTGAACCAATTCTTTGGTGTACATTGTACAGCTTGCAATACATATTTTTTTTTAAGTGCTTGTTTCCTCCGACGAGACGACCTCGTCGTCTTACGGGAAAAAGAAAATTCCTTGATATGGCTATGGGTGATAAACCGACTTACCGCAACTACTATATAAGCAGCTCATTATGCGGTAATCTACTCTCTATACTGCAGTTATTCATTATCATTACTCTATGAGTAGAAATAGAAACTGCAGAAATTTCTTGGCGAACCCTTCTAGCCGCGACTGGCGCGACCGCAGTAATGGGGGAATAATGAAATGTATCGCATCGGTGCGTCTCCATTGAAGATATTACATCGACGACGACGACAACGCGACGCTGCCATTGATTTATGGGGAAATTTAGTTGTGGCTTTGAAAGCCAATAAAAGTTAATTTGTATTTATTGCATTTTTATGATCGCATTTCCACCGTAATCTGAACGAACTAACATTGCCAATCCGTGCAGAGGTAGAAGGAATGTAGCTGGACTGGTTTCAGCGTACGCGCGTATACGACCTACAGTTGGTCGCTGAGAAGACGATAAGCCAAGAAATCCAAGGTGGACAGTACTATTAAAGGGAGTCAACTAACAACTTTTAATGTTGGTGCGCAGGGCTTTAAATCACTTCTAAATTCACTCACATGCACATTAAGCACGTTCTTGGGTTTTCTCTGCACATGATACTTGCTGTATGCATACGGTGGACATTTCTATGCAATTATGTACATACAGCAGAAAATTTAAAATCTTGAAACGTCAACGCATATATTTTTTATGGCGATTCTGCGAAACACCTAAACAAATTTGTTGAGGCCAGCTTGCATGTCAAATGTTTGAAATCATCCAATATCACGGAGAAAATCAACCAAGCATGCCAAATTGTTTCTTAGCTAAACATTTCTTGGGGAAATTAATTTTTCTTTAAAGCCCTTTAGTAGAAAAAGGATAATAAAGCGTCCGCTGAGACTCTTTAATGGCACTTGAAAGGCAAATGGTTAAGCTCCAAAGACCGTTTTACTACTCTATCCCCTAAAGGCGCGTTTACATTTAACGATAAGTTTAACCGCCTTGGACATGTAACTAGGCCTGTTCCTAACACCGATACACCGGTTTAAAACCACTATTTTGAAGTACCGATATTCTAGTTTTTTCAACCATGGGCGGGTCTCGGTTTTTTTTTCAGATTTTTTAGCACCTGTTCGGTACCGGTCTTTTTTAGGTTTTTAAGCACCTGTTCAATTCCGGTCTTTTCAGGTTTTTTTTTAGCACCTGTTCAGTATCGGGTTTTTTTAGGTTGAGCGAATGAACTGAGTGTCAGGTTCTTTTGAACCGCATTTTAGAACGTTTTTATCAGGTTTTTTTCTTTATTTTAGCCAAGATTCGTTTTTCATCTGTTCGAAGACTTCATTCATTCAGAAAGGTACCCCGATTCTCTTAGGGAAATACTCGTCCAATTGGCGTGACAAAAACACTAAAATAATTTTGAATCGCTAATTCCAAATTTGAGGTCAAAACAATCATGCTGGGGCAGGCACCCAAAAATATTGTTTTTAGTTTTTTTTTGTTTTTAGTCAAATTCTAAATAAGCGCGGTCTAAAATTACCTTATAGGGTTACTACGCCGATTTTGTATATGTGTATTTTCCTGAGAAACCCGGGTAACTTTCAGAATGAATGAGGTCTTCAAACAGACGAAGTATTAGTTCATTCGGTGTTAAACAGGGGCTAAAAAAAACCTAAAAAAAAACCATACTGAACAGGTGCTAAAAAAAATCCGAAAAAAAACGGTATACTGAACAGGTCCTAAAAAATCTGAAAAATGCCTGTACTGAACAGGTGCTGGAAAAAAAACCGGTACTGAACAGATTCCAAAAAAAAATGAAAAACTGTACTAAAGGTGCTAAAAACCTGAAAAAGCCGGTGTTTGAAAAAGCTGGCTCATGGTTGAAAAAACCGGGGTATGTTGCAAAAAAAAACCTGTGGGTGCCGGTACTCCGGATGAAGTACCGGGTAGCATGCATTAGGGATGAGCATCGAACATCGATGTTTTTGGTCCGATGGTCGATGTTTTTACCATCGATGGTTTTGCGTCGATGTTTTTCACCATCGATGGTTTTCAACTATCGATGTTTTTTTCCTCAACATATTTTTTTTTTACAAAAATGCGCTTCAAATAAATTGAGAACCTTAGATAAGAAGTTAAAACGCCAACATTATTTGTGAATCAATTTCCGTCAAATTTTGGACAGCTGATCCGAACATTGTGGAACCGGTCATAAACATCCAGAGGAAGCCCAAAACAACCTTGGGAGCGAAATTTCTTAGTCTAAGTTACATCAAGTCCGGTCAGAAAGAAAGGCTCAAAATAGACGAAAATTGGTTCTGTGATGAGGTGTGAAACAAACGCATGTACCAGTAAAGCTTAATAAGCTAAAAGGGAAAATTTCTGTACTTGGGCTGAAATATTTACAACATTTCACGTTCATGTGATTTCCTCATCAAATATACGATTTCGGGGCAGCCCAAGATGTTTTTGTCCAATAACCTGAAGGATGCGAACGCGAGTTATAGTGCAACGTGCCATCAGATAGCTAGCAAGTTCGGCTAATACTAAAAAAAAAAATGGACCGAATTTCGAAACAAAACAATTTCACGAAAAGGCTTAACGTTTTCTTCCACAAAAAAGGATGCCTTAAGCAAATGTAACTCAAATAATCGTCGGCGATTTTTTTAAGCGTGCACAAGCCACCGACTTCTTGGCGAGTTTTAGTAAATTGTTGAAATGAGTTCAATAGCTCGAATTTGTGCTGGTACACATTTTTTTAAATTAAGTTCTTCGACCTGGCTGCGGGCCGCGAGTTTGATATGTCTGCTCTATGCGGTGGGTTCTGGGTACGATATGAATGCAAAAAAACTCAAGGAGAAGAGTTATATTCTGGTGGGTGGGGGAGGCATATTGAATGAAAACCATAATCAGCTTTATTTTTGATATTAAAGTGATTATTGTTTTGAGTACTCAAAAAACCCAAAACATCGATGTTTTTGGTTCGATGGTAACCATCGATGTTTTTCTTTCGATGCTCATCTCTAAATAGGATATCTTTTATAATTTCGTTAGTTGTTATTCATTGCTTGTTCAGACGCGTGTATTATCGCTACTTTTGTCAACCAATAATAAATACGACACCGGAGAAAGCAGCTCAAGTTGTAGCACTACTTCAAGTAGGGTTTGCACAATGTGAGGTCGCTCAAATACTTCGAATCAGCAGATCATCGGTGCAAAGAGTTTACATATGATACTTAGAGACTGGAGCATTCGATTGGCGTCCAGTTACGGGCCAGTTACGTTATACGTATATCCAACTCAATGTTCTGCGAAATCGCCGCCTCAACGCAGTTCAAGTCCAACAAAAGCTGCGTGACGAACGCCAAGTGGTTAGAAGTTCTTCTACCGTTAGAAGGGGACTTGCTGAGCGGAACCTGACTCCAAAGAGAGCTGCAACAGGTCCAAAAATAACCGCAGCCCACCTTCAAGCACGACTTGAATTCGCTCGAGAGCATAGGGATTGGACGTTAGAGGAGTGGGGTAATGTACTCATCACTGATGAGACCAGGGTGAGTCTAGTCTATATAAAAGAGATCGACCTCAGAGACGCCCTGGAGAACGTTATTCTCAGTGTGGCATCGCGGAATCTGTTGCTTTTGGAGGAGGATTTGTAATGGTCTGGGCGGCATCTCGCTAACCGGACATACATCATTATTAAGGTACATGTCCGTAGAGACAATTCATGTCTCAGCGATCGTAGTTTTGCATTCAATTTCGAGCCGTATTTAAAAAAAATTTCAATAGTTCTACTTTCCTAGTATTTACTATGGACTAAAGCAACATGTCTGTATAGAAAATATACTCATATAGTGCTCAAAACCGGTGGTTTAACTTCGATCGCTGAGCGATGATCCCATGAGTCGTCTCTACGAACACAAACCTTTAGTTTTCATCAAACCGACGGGCCGTAAACGTGGATTCACTTCACATAGTTACATCAATGAAATCCTTGCAGTCCATGTCATATCTTACGCAGATTATCATCATCAATGTGGCACGATAGCCCGACGTAGGGCCTTGGCCGCCTGAATCGTTGACCTCCAATTGTCGCGGTTACGTGACCTTGTCCTCCAGTTTCGGAAGCCCAGCAGCTAGTGGGCGTCTTCACCTACGGAGTTCTCCCAGCGAGCTCTCGGTCGTCCACGCAACCTCGTTTCGTCAATTCGTGGTGCGTTCATTACTTTCTTTGGCATGCGATTATCGTTGTACATGCCCCGCCCATTGCAGACGTTGAAGCTTCACGATTTTCGATACTTCCAGCTCATTCGCACAATTGATACAACTCATGGTTGTACCGGATACGCCATTGGTCTCGCTCGCGAACGGCCCCGAAAATTCGCCGAAGGACCTTTCGTTCCAATCGGTCTAGCAAAATTTCGGAGGCTTGGGTAAGGGTCCATGTTTCGCAGTCATAACATAGCACGGGTCGGATGATCGTTTTGTACACGCGGAGCTTCGTGTTCCTGTGCGCAAGTTTCGAATTAATTATAGGGAGGATGGAGAAATATGTCTTATTGGCTAGTTGTATCCGTCGTCGGATTCGTTGGCGTCCTTTGATAAGTTACAACCCAGATAGTTGAAGTTGTCTACATACTCGATATTAAAGTCCCCCACTGTGATGCTTGAATTTGCTGGCGTTATTGAGGTTATGCAGAAGGCTTTCTGCATCACCCAATCTTCGAGACATTATGTTGATGTCGTCGGCGTACTAATTGAGTAGACTTGATGAGTAGCGTTCCGCTGCTGCCCATATTCATAGCTCGAATTACATACTCCAAAGCAAGGTTGAAGAGCGTCGGCGGCAGCCCATCGCCCTGCGAATTTTCGGGGCCGTTCGCGAGCGAGATCAATGGCGTATCCGGTACAACCATGAGTTGTATCAATTGTACGATGAGCTGGAAGTATCGAAAATCGTGAAGCTTCAACGTTTGCAATGGGCGGGGCATGTACAACGGATGGACGACAATCGCATGCCAAAGAAAATGATGTGCTCATCACAACGAATTGACGGAGCGAGGTTGCGTGGACTCCGTAGGTGAAGATGCCCACCGTCTGCTGGGCTTCCGAAACTGGAGAATAAGGTCACGTAACCGCGACAATTGGAGGTCAACGATTCAGGCGGCCAAGGCCCGACGTCGGGCTATCGTGCCACATTGATGATGATGAACCATGTCCATAAAATTGATTTATCAAGGGAGACCCAAAGTCGCCTTTGCCTGGAATGCCCGGCGATCGCCAGGTCCAGGAGACCACTCCATTGATGTGGTTTACTAAGGTCCAGAATAATTAGAAGCTCCTCCCTGAAGGATTTTCCGCCCTTTATTAAGCTGGTTGATAACCTTCTAAATTAAAGGACTATGGCACAAGATGCCTTTTAGGTAGCAGTGCCCATTATCTTGGTTAAGGTTTGTGTTCGTAGAGACGACTCATGGGATTAGGCCTGCTCCAAAAACCGGGATCCCGGTACAAAACCGGTGTTCACTTGGTACCGGACCCGATATTCTAAAGTACCGATATCCCGGTTTTTTGGTACCGTGTTAAAAAAAAACCGACCGACGAGTCGGTTTTTTGGTACCGAGTTAAAAAGAACGATTCATTTCAACCATGAGCCTGTTTTTTCAGGTTTTTTGGTACCGGTTTTTAACCCGGTACTCAAAAAACCGGCTTATGGTTAAAAAAACCGTCGGTACTGAAAAAAACCTGAGTCGGTTTTTAACCCGGTACTCAAAAAAACCGGCTTATGGTTAAAAAAACCGTCGGTACTGAAAAAAACCTGAGTCAGGGAAACCGCTTGTGGTACCGGGTATTGAAAAAAACCGAAACCCGGTACTGAAATCTCGGTACCGAACAGGCCTACATGGGATCATCGCTCAGCGATCGAAGTGAAACCATCGGTGATGAGCACTATATGGGTATATTTTCTATACACACATGTTCCTTTAGTCCATAGTCGATACTAGGAAAGAAGAACCATTCAAAAAATATTTAAATACGGCTCGAAATTGGATGCAAAACTACGATCGCTGAGCGATCATCTTCTTCTTCTTTTAGCGGTGCAGAAAGGTGTGAAACCGCTGTGCATCTATGTGGATTCAAGTTGTGGTTCGTCGATGTTTTCGTCCGTTATATCAAGGGACAAGAACATAGCTGCCGCGATGGGGTTTTCCCACAGTGAGATAGGGTTTAAGTCAGTGGGCGCAGCTGGGCATTGAAACAAGTGAACCACATCATGTGGAGCGCCAGCGCAATTTGGACAGATGTTTTGAATGTCCGGGTTTATGCGGGAAAGGTACGAGTTGAGGCGTGAACAAAAGCCCGACCTAAGTTGAGCTAAAGTCACTCTGGTGGCTCTCGGGAGCCTAATCTCCTCAGGCGAAATGGGTGGTGGGCGCACTGAGAGGACTCTATTCGCACCTAATCTCGCAATAGACCGACTCACTTCTGTAGTGTGAATCTCAGCGATGGCAGCTCGGTATGTATCATCATCGTAAGGGTCCCTCTTGTATCCCTGGACCTCTCTCTCTAGGTCTCGTAAACCACGCCTGACATGTCGTGGTGGTGGAATTCGGTCCATGAGACTGTGGTTGGGATGATCCTCACGGTAGCAGCCAACAAGATACTGTTTAGACAGTAGGAGATTGTGGTCACGAATTGGCATCATTTTTGACTCTTGATGTAAGTGATCCTGGGCAGACATCAAGAGGCAACCTGTGGCTGTGCGTAGAGCAGCATTTTGGCAGACCTGAATTTTGGACTAGTTTGTATCACATAGACTATGTGACCAAACTGGGGCTGCATAATCAGCGGCTGCTCGACCCACCGCTTTGTATGTGACTAGCATGGTTTCTTTATCCTTGCCCCAGGTGCTACCAGCTAGTGCTTTTAGGATTTTATTCCTACTGCGCATCTTTTCGCATACGGATGCCGCGTGATGAGCTGACGTCATCATGCTCTCTAAGCGGAGCCCGAGAATTTTTGAATTAGCAACAGTAGGAATAGGATTGTTGCCAATACGTACATCAACCTCCCACCTCCTAATTTGATTTTCCTCAGCTTAGAATGTTTACCACGAAACTCAGTGAAGGAATGCCGACCAGCTAGATAGTTGGCAATCTCTTGAGCAGGAATATGCATATTCAGCAGATTCGCGAGAAGCATCGAGTGATTGACATTGTCAAATACACTCGTTAGGTCAATTGCCACAAGAATCGATCTATCGCAAGGACGTCGCTGGTTGAGCCCGTCACGAATGCGTGTAGTGATCGCATCTAGGGCAGTGGTGGTACTATGCATTTTCCTGAAGCCATGCTGGTGAGGTTCTAGCTTAGCATGCTTAACAAGAGTCGGGTGAATAAGGGCCTCCAGCGTCTTTGCGACAGGAGACAGTATTGTTATGGGTCGGTAGGATTCACCGAGACCAGCACTCTTACCTGGCTTGAGATAGGGAACGATCCGTCCTGTTTTCCAGATTTCAGGGATGGCAAGCTTAGAGATCGACCAGTTAAAGGCTGCCGTGAGATACTCAATGGCTGGAAGGTCGAGATGTTTCAACATGGTCATCGAAATGCCATCGGGTCCGAGGGAGTTTTTAGCATTCTCAATGACTTTTTTAACCTGGTCCGCAGTATACGATGGTATAGTGTCAACATATCTACTGCGAATCCGTCTTCTAATTTTGCGCTTTAAGCCATCGGACTTGGGATGTTCAATAAATTGTTTACTGACACCTTCATTGAGGTTGCAGTCATTGAGGTGCTCGTCCCATTTCGCCTTCCGATAGTCTCTCACTTGTCGAATGATTTCGGAGTTAAGCTCCTGAATTCTGGGATCACATGGGTGAGCGCGTCTGATGTTATCTCGTTCATCGGCTAATCTGGCGGCACTAGTAGGAAAATTAGGTCGATCTTTCGGGATACGTCCTGCAGGAATAAAACGTGCCGCAGCTTTGACAATGACGTTCCTAATATTTCGTTCGGCCTTATGAACGCTAGTTGGTGTGGGTAGCTCGATGAACTTCACCGACGAGTATGCTTTGAAACCCTCGCAATCGGCCTTCTTGTGATTGACAAACGTTCGCTTCTCAGACTTAGTCAAGTTTGCTGGTTTGTCAATTCTTATAATGATTGGGAGGTGATCGGACGAGAGAGCAGTATGTGTCTCCCATCGAGTAGCACTGATTAGGCTGGCACTTACAATAGTTAAGTCAGGAGAGCTACTGCAAGTGCCTGTGACTCGAGTCGGCGAGTCTTCATTGAGTGGACAGAAATCTGAGGCGTCTAGAGATTCGGCGATAGTTATACCCCTGGCATCGTTGTTGAGGTCAGAATGCCAGAGGTCATGGTGCGCGTTAAAGCCATCAAGAATGATCCTGTGCTCTCCAGATAGGAGAGGACAAATATCGAAACGATAGCCAGAAGGGCAACTAGAGTGTGGTGGAACATATACATTAAAAATTTCCATATTAGTACTCCCTGATGAAACTGAGATGGCTTGCATTTCCGCCGTACCGTCGACATCTACATCTAATACACAGTAATGTACGGACTTGTGTATTAGGAAGGCAAGTCCACCTCCAGGGTGAGAATCATTCCTGGCGGCTGGTCTATCTTTCCGCAGTATAACATAATTGCCATGGACGCTAAGAGACGAGTTCGAATGGAGCAACGTCTCCTGAATGGCGGAAATCAGAATTCTGTTTACAGTCATGAAGTGAGTGATCTCGGTAATTTTTTGGTGAATGCCGTTGCAGTTAAACTGCAATAAGGACAGTGGGGTGAAAACCGCTGGAGGAGGAGCAGGGGTTAAACTAGGTCTAGCATTCCTAATCATATTGTTTGGGGGTGCTGGGGGCTGAGGAAAAGGTGGTGGGCTAGGAGCAGCCCGTGGTCGCCCTGCGTTTATACATCCCTGTGCAACATATGATCTGGAGTACTGACCAGCCCTTCTCAGGCCAAAACACCTGAGGTGTACCCACTCCAAACAGCAATTACACTGCACTGACCTGGCATTCGAACCAATTCGTTGGCCGCAAACACTACAAAACCATACCTCTGGGCCTGGATTTGTTTCAATGCCGGCGCGAATTAATAAAATTGAGAGCGACCGCGCCAAGATGTAATGCTCCCAATAAGACGAAAAACACATATCTTGTAGAAAACGGGTGCGGTCCGCCCCGTAGAAGCAGCTGCCGTAGGACCACCTGAGCGATCATCGCATGAACTGTCTCTACGAACACGTACCTTTAGGTTCACTTATTACATATTATTATCATCCTGTTACACGAGTCGGGCTGTTGTGACCTAAAGCACAGCAGTTTGATAATTGATTAGCGAGGTAGTTGCCTCTGGCTTCATTGTCGAGGTTAGAATGGACTGAATCCTGCGAGACAGCTTAAGATGGTATGTAAAATATTGAAGATCTCAAAATCAATATTTCCTGACTTGACAAATATCGCGTATGTGACATCAATGACTCTAAGGACTTCTTTTGGTAAATTTTAACCCAGGTAGGTAAAATTGTCTTCATACTCTATATTGAGGAATTGAGGTACCCCACTATGATGCTTGAATTTACTGGCGTCGTCATTCGTAGATATCTCAGTCCTCTGCGGAACAAAATTGAAGAACCAAATATTGTAACTTTGCAAACCTCTTAACATTCGGCTGTTGCACGACTGCCATCTATGCACTGTCATCCAAGAAATACAAAAAAAAAGTCTTCGCCAATTTACTTCCTCCCAAGAATCATCACAGCAAACAGTCTTCGGTCGACCCACATACGACCGGAAGCTACGGCAACGAGTAGAATTTATCTGGAGCATGAAATGGGGCACCCACCATGGCGCGACCACCACCATCGTTGTAGTGGGTGTTCCAACGTGAACGAACGTACCGTACAGTTTGGTGTGTCTTGCTCTGTTTCCACTTTGCAATTCCGCAAAAAAAAAAGACGTCGGCTATGCGAGTGATAAGAAGACACAGAAGAAGGCGCAAAGTGGGCAACTTCTTGCCTCTATTACTATCTGGCGAAAAGATGAGAGAAGACGACGGACGGGATGAGTTCAGATGGAAAAATCTTATGATGACGCGCGATCGCCAAGAGTTTAGTGAGATAAACACACGACGACGAAGACGTTACAATCGTTCGGGGGGCTTTGAACGGGGTCACGGAGACGTACGTCTCGTTGTGTGTTGGTCTCAAGCCTATGGGGTCTATTTTTACAGCCGCAGTTACAAGATGTGCGAGGAAAATGCACTTTTTCGCTGTCAGACCGCGTCGTCTGACCCACCAACCATCGTTCGTCCATCGATGAATCCGCGGTCGTGTCGTTGTCCAACCAACAACAAACCGGACGGCCTTGAGTGATGTCAACAGTAAACAAGACAAAAGCAGAATGTGAGCGCAGCACGGGAGACCTTTGGATTTGGAACTCGGGAGACGGGAGAATCGTCGACCAATGACGGATTCCCGTGGAGGTCGTTCTAAAGTCCTTGATGGCGTGACCTGAATTCGGTCGGCAGTAGGAACAAGGTGGAACAATTGTCTACTGTCCATTTGACCAGGGTGGAGAACACTTTCCAATTATTTCGTCACCACATCCATTTGACTTTTCAGTCTACACATTTCCCATCAAGGTTGTGCCCCAAAAATGTGGCCATTCCGTGTTCGGCTGTCACACAGCTGATTCCGACTGTCAATTCGCTGTCTCACCGCGTTCGTCTCGCTGTTTTCTGGGGCGAAGCGAATAGCGAATCTCTTCCAAAAGACAAAAACAATCCGCCGACGGAGCGGTCACGACCAAACCGACCGCGCAGGCGCCCCAGACGTTGTGTAAAAACACAACAAAGTAATGAAAACAAAAATCTCGGAAAATGGGGCGAATAGGAAGACGCGCGACGCAGAGAGGTTCACGTCCAGCCTGGGAAGGCGCGGAGGAGGCTTCGGGTCGAACGTGACGATGCACTTTTGCAAGGACACTTGCCCGCCGCCCGTGTGAAGTGACTTCCAGATGTTGTGACAAAGCGACCGTGAAGGGTCGTGTATAATGGCTACGGCACTCACCCTGCAGTTTTCGAAACTCTCTTCCTCGTTAAGAATTCAGCTTCCTGGAGAGTCGTCCGTTTGCCACGTCCTCGGCAGTCTCGTGCACTCGATCGGGACACTCACTCAACGCCTACGGACGTTTGATTTTTCGCGATCGCCAACGTCCTTGCCCGTTGTTTCTTTATCTTTTCACTCTAGACCTCGCACAAACACACACACATATGTAAAAACTACACAAAACACCTCACACCGTATTGTTGACTTTTTCTTCGTTGCTTTTTTCACAGCACTACTCGCGCCGTGATGATGGAGAGGTCGTCTTCACGGGGCCACCGTTTTTTTTTTTGTTCTCTCCTGTCACCACCACTTCCACCACCGTTTACGGTCGTCACGACCGTTGTTCTGTTTGTCGTTTCGATTGCCTTTTCGGGCTAAACGCCTGCTGCTGCTGATGCTTTTTTCGATTTCGTCGTCGTGGCCGTCGTCACTTTTCACATCACTTTGCATAGGCACGGGCCGCACCTGGGCCTCGATTACATTACGAAACGCACGACGGGCATCAATTCGTTCGCGGACGACCAGACAATGCATGGATTGCGCGAATGCATCGGCGATATCGAATGGGGACGCGCCCGCAAAGTTTTCGTCCTGCTCGAACGGAAAACTGAGGAAAAAGAACACGAAACACACGCACAAAAGCGCGACCGTGGAAAAATCACTTCGTGGACAGTCGCGCACAAGAGCAGAGCAATGTACAACACAGAGAAGTGCAGCAAAGCAATTGCTGGTGCTGGTGCGATGATGATGGTTTGCAATGGCGACAGGGAGCCAACCTTGTCGAATGAAAAAATTTTCACTGTGACTACGATGGGGACATCTGGGGAGCAATTTAAAATAAAAATTAATTTTACACCCTCTTAACTTCATTTTTTCGTGACCAAAATCAATTTCATTCACAACAAATACTCCAATAGCCCCAAAATTTGCTTGCACAAAATCAAATTACAAAATTATTTACATTAATCCTGTCATCAATTTTCCCATTATTTTGACAATCCAAACAATCGGAACTTCACCACACTTCCAATTGAAACATATAGCAATCCGCTTCGCACAATGCACTAAACACGCGGAAGTAAATTCGTGAGATTATTAATTAAAACTTGTCAATTTCTCACGATATTTCGTAATATCAAAGAAAATTTGTGTTTCTTCGGGAATATTGTGCTTTGAAGTAGTGACAGTGAAGTGATTTCTCATAAAATTACCCCAAACATTGGTTGCTTGTTGCGAGGAAATGGCTCCGGATACGACGGAAAAGGATTTGTTGCGTGACTCTTGGTTGAGATTTTTGGGTGAGTACATAGCCGTTAGTACGACAGACCTGCGATTATAAGCGATCAAATGATAAGTAACTTTAATGTTGTAATTAAACGATTACAAGTGGTTGCTTTCAGTTGCGTAATGACGTTTTCAGATACTAGGGATATTTGCGGTGTGGTGTGCTGGTATAAAACGTGAATGTGTGGTGTAAAATAGCGGGAATTTGGATGGTGTCTTGGATGAAGGGAAATATTTTGGCCGTTAACCGCTCGATATTGGGGAATCCCTTTGTTAAATTCCAGGGAATTCCGTTTACACCTCACATGGCACATAAAAACATTACATACAGTGGACCCTCGATTAACGAACGAAATTTTTTGGGTAGAAAATGTTTCGCTTAGCGAATGAAATTTCGGATAACGAACAAAGAAAAGAAGAAAGAGAAGAAGAAAAGAAAAAGTGAAAATTCAGATTTTAACGTAATACTTGAGTAAACATTTAGACAAATTACATAGCTATGTCTATCGTATTATGTTTAAATGATATGATATGATGCAGCAAGCAAAACAGCGGTGAAAGCAGCACCAACACACCGTACTGTTGCTGTTTAACAGTAATGCTTGAAATAGATTAGACGCGTCAGCAGAAGCATCGGCATCGCGAAACGTCAAGCCCAATGCATTTTACATTGCTGACAGAAATGTTGGGCAGAAGACATGGCATTCAGCATATTTGTCAGCTATAAAATTCTGCCGATGCTGCTGCTGACGCGTGTAATCTATTTCAACTATAATAGTTGAAATAAATTACACGCATCAGCAGCATCATCGGCAGAATTTCATAGCTGACAAATATGCTGAATGCCAAGTCTTTTGCTCAAAATTTTTGTCAGCAATGTAAAATGCATTGCGATTGGCGTTTCGCGATGCCGATGACGATGCTGACGCGTCCAATCTATTTCAAGCTTAGAACTTGAAACAGATTATACCTTACGGTTAATCGTGTGAGCTTCGGAGCTGGCGGCTTCGCATAACCCGGGCCTCGAAGGGGATAGGGAGAACGGCCTTGGTGGAAGATGCCTATGCGCCTATATCTAACTAGTTTGTGGATTGATGACCACACGGCCCGAATCGCATTGCTGACTAGTAGACTGAGGGCCGCCCGGCTATGAAAAGCAGCGCTATGAGTCTGCTTTAAGCAGACGAGTATTCACAGGTCCAACGAACCTGGGATATGCACATCTGAATTTAACGTTAGGCCTAACCATTAGGGGACCGAAGGAGGATCACACCTGCTAGGTGAAGTCTTTAGCGAATAGTGTACCTCGGGGATGGGCGAGCCCAGGCGTTGGTCTCGAGGTGACTGTCAGTTGTTAACCAAGACATCGAGTTGGTGATGAAGCCCCGAGGTTAGGTTTCTGAAGGTGAGTGCATTCACCGGATGAAGAAATCCCCATCTGACAATAACACCTTGTCAGTAAAACACCGAAGGTCCAAACCGCCCGAAGGACCCGGAGATAAGGCCGTAACGGCTAGGTGCTCCCCTGACGGTATACCCCGTAGATGGTATCTATGTACTTACATCAACGCTTTAGTGAAGAAAGCAGATTTTGCAGCTTACCGTGGTTTCAGTGGTACCCTATTCATACTAATTAACCCACTCATTGGCAAATCTCTTACTACAGACCATTCTGTAAAAGATAAAGAAGGGTTGCTGCTTATTACCGATGAACAGCAGCTGCAGAGATGGAAAGAACACTTTTTTGAGGTCCTAAACAACTGCTTTGGACCTTCAAATGCATCTTCATCGGCAGAGGAAGATTTCTCTCAAGTAGCCGATATTAATTCCAAACCACAATTTAAGACGGAATTAAAGCGGCTTATCGAATCTACGGACGCTGGTAAGGCTCCTGGGATAGATGGACCGGTTGAATTATTTTAAGCGGATCCAAATGCTACAGCGGAGATTCTGCTTCCCCTCATCAGAGAATGTTGCGAAACCGAAACTCTTCCACGTGAATGAAAACAGGGCGTAATTATTAAAATTCCGAAAATTATTAAATCCTTAAGGATTGTAATAATTGGCGTGGGATTTGCCTACTTACAGCTATCTCCAAGCTGGTGACTAAATTTTTTTTGAACCGGATCAAGGAAGAGGCTGGCTTTCATGAGGGTTTTCATTTCGAATTGAGCAATCAGCCGAGTGGAGATCCCCATTATACCTCATGTTAATTGATTTCAAGAAGGCGCTCGATACTGTCTACCGGGGGTATATCTGGATAGCCCTTCGTAGGAGGGGCATACCCACTAAATTAATTTCCGTCATCAAGGAATACTATCAGGAAGCCCAATATCACGTTTTACACAAGGGTAATCTTTCAGATCATTTTGAGGTTCACAGCGGAGTGAGACAAGGCTCCATTTTGTCACCTATTTCTTTTCCATTAACAGGGAACTAGTGAGAGCGCTTCAAAACCAGAGAAAAGTATCAGGTGGAAAATGTTTGATCACCTCCAACACCTGGACTATGCTGACGATATTTGTCTTCTTCTTCTTTTAGCGGTGCAGAAAGGTGTGAACCGCTGTGCATCTATGTGGATTCGAGTTATGGTTCGTCGATGTTTTCGTCAGTGATGCCAAGGGACAAAAACATAGCTGCTGCGATAGGGTTTTTCCCACAGTGAGATAGGGGTTAGGTTAGGTCAGTGGGCCCAGCTGGGCATTGAAACAAGTGACCCACATCGTGTGGAGCGCCAGCGCAGTTTGGACAGATGTTTTGAATGTCCGGGTTAATGCGAGAGGGTACGAATTGAGGCGCGAACAAAAGTCCGACCGAAGTTGAGCTAATGTCACTCTGGTGGCTCTCGGGAGGCTAATCTCCTCAGGCGAAATGGGTGGTGGGCGCACTGAGAGGACTCTATTCGCAACTTATCTCGCAATAGACCGACTCACTTCTGCAGTGTGAATCTCAGCGATGGCGGCTCAGTATGCATCATCGTCGTAAGGGTCCCTCTTCTATCCCTGGACCTCTCTCTCTAGGTCTCATAAACCACGTCTGACATGTCGTGGTGGAGGAATTCGGGCCATGAGACTGTGGTTGGGATGATCCTCAACAAGATAGACAGTAGGAGATTGTGTTTAGACAGTAGGAGATTGTGGTCACGTATTGGCATCAATTTTGTCTCTTGATGTAAGTGATCCTGGGCAGACATCAGGAGACAACCTGTGGCTGTGCGTAGAGCAGTATTTTGGCAGACCTGAATTTTGGACCAGTTTGTAAATATCACATAGACTATGTGACCAAACTGGGGCTGCATAATCAGCAGCTGCTGGACCCACCGCTTTGTATGTGACTAGCACGGTTACTTTATCCTTGCCCCCGGTGCTTTTAGGATTTTGTTCCTACTGCGCATCTTTTCGCAAATGGATGCCGCGTGATGAGCTAACGTCATAATGCTCTCTAAGTGGAGCCCGAGAATTTTAGCGTTAGCAACAGTAGGAATTGGATTGTTGCCAATACGTACATCAACCTCCCACCGACAATCCGCCGACCAGGTGGTAAGAAATGTCGCAGAAGATTTAGATGCGGAGATGGTGAGGTTTCGGCTTTGGAAGAAAACCTGTAATCGCCCAAGATATCGATTAATTTGGAGGCGCATTTCATCCTTATCCTCCCCTGTGGCGAGTACGGTGTAATCGTAACAGATCACCTCGATTCCTTCCGGTGGTGTAGGAAGGCCGCACATGTAGATGTTGAACAGAGTGGGGGAGAGTACCCAACCCTGTGTAACTCATAATTTGATTTTCCTCCGGTTAGAACGTTTGCCTCGAAACTCAGTGAAGGAATGCCGACCAGCTAGATAATTGGCAATCCAACGGATCTCTTGAGCAGGGATATGCATATTCAGCAGGTTCGCGAGAAGCATCGAATGATTGACATTGTCAAATGCACTCGATACGTCAACTGCTACAAGAATCGATCTGCGGCAAGGACGTCGCTGGTTTAGCCCGTCACGGATGCGTGTAGTGATCGCATCGAGGGCAGTGGTGGTACTATGCATTTTCCTGAAGCCATGCTGGTGGGGTTCTAGCTTAGCATGCTTAACAAGAGTGGGGTGAATAAGGGCCTCCAGCGTCTTTGCGACAGGAGATAGTATTGTTATGGGTCGGTAGGATTCGTGGAGACCTGCGCTCTTCCCTGGCCTGAGACAGGAGAAAATCCGTCCTGTTTTCCAGATTTCGAGATGGCAAGCGTAGAGATCGACAAGTTAAAGGCTGCCGTGAAATGCTCAATGGCTGGAAGGTCGAGATGTTTCAAATGCCATCGGGTCCGAGGGCCTTTGAGTTTTTAGCATTCTCAATGACTTTTTAACCTGGTCCGCAGTATACGATGGTATAGTGTCAACATTTCTACTGCGAATCCGTCTTCTAATTTTACGCTTTAAGCCATCGGACTTGGGATGTTCAATAAATTGCTTATTGAACAGGCTTGCGCACTGAAGGGGATCGCTCTTATGGCCAAATTTGATGGCATTATTGCCCTTTCCTTTCCTAGGATTTGATAGGGCGCCGACAGTAGACTATAGTTTACTGACACCTTCATTGAGGTTGCAGTCATTGAGGTGCTCGTTCCATTTCGCCTCCCGATAGTCTTTTCCTTCTCGATTGATTTCGGAGTTAAGCTCCTGAATTCTGGGATCACCTGGGTGAGCGCGTCTGATGTTATCTCGTTCATCGGCTAATCTGGCGGCGCTGGTAGGGAAGTTAGGTCGAACTTTCGGGATACGTCCTGCAGGAATATAACGTGCCGCTGCTTTGGCAATGACGTTCCTTATATTTCGTTCGGCCTTATGAACGCTAGTTGGTGTAGGTAGCTCGATGAACTTCGCCGACGAGTATGCTTTGAAACCCTCCCAATCGGCTTTCTTGTGATTGACAAACGTTCGCTTCTCAGACTTAGTCAGGTTTGCTGGTTTGTCAATTCTTATTATGATTGAGAGGTGATCGGACGAGAGAGCAGTATGCGTCTCCCATCGAGTAGCACTGATTAGGCTGGCACTTACAATAGTTAAGTCAGGAGAGCTACTGCAAGTGCCTGTGACTCGAGTCGGCGAGTCTTCATTGAGTGGACAGAAATCTGAGGCGTCTAGAGATTCGGCGATAGTTATACCCCTGGCATCGTTGTTGAGGTCAGAATGTCAGAGCTCATGGTGCGCGGTAAAGTCACCAAGAATGATCCTGTGCTCTCCAGATAGGAGAGGGCCAATATCGAAACGATATAGCCAGAAGGGCAGCTAGAATGAGGTGGAACATATACATTGAAAATTTCGATGTTAGTGCTCCCTGATGAAACTGAGATGGCTTGCATTTCCGCCGTACCGTCGACATCTACATCTAATACACAGTAATGTACGGACTCGTGTATTAGGAAGGCAAGCCCACCTCTAGGGTGAGAATCATTCCTGGCAGCTGGTCTATCTTTGCCCAGTATAACGTAATCGCCATGGACGCTAAGAGACGCTTCGAATGGAGCAACTGAATGGCGGAAATCCGAATTCTGTTTGCACTCATGAAGTGAGTAATCTCGGCATTTTTTTGGTGAACGCCGTTGCAGTTAAACTGCAATAAGGACAGTGGAATGAAAACTGCTGGAGGAGGGGCCGGGGTTAAGCTAGGTCTAGCATTTCTGTTCATATTGGAGGTATGGCTGTGGAGGAGATGGTGGGCTAGGGGCAGCCCGAGGTCGCCCTGAATTTATACATCCCGTTGCAACATATGATATGGAATGCTGACCAACCCTTCTCAAGCCTGAACACCTGAGATGTACCCACTCCAAGCAGCAATTACACTGTACTGACCTGGCATTCGAACCAATTCGTTGGCCGCAAACACTACAAAACCATACCTCTTGGCCTGGATTTGTTTCAATTCCGGCGCGAATTAATAACATTGAGAGCAGCCGCGCCGAGATGTAATGCTCCCAATATGACGAAAAAACACATAACTCGAATACACAGACAAACACAACCTTCTTGCATCGATTCTTCAAGGCTCTTGCCAGGGAGGCGTTTTGGCAACTTTTGGCTGTAGAAAACAGGTGCCCGTAGAGGCAGTTGCCGTAGGACCACACGATATTTGTCTTCTAAGGCTAGGGCAGCCTTCTTTACTTTGACTCCTTTCTGGCTAAATAACAACTTTTCCAGGCGCACCAAAATCCGAATCTCCAATACAGTTGTGAAATCAGTGTTCTACGTGTAAGCTGACCAAAGAGATAACAACTAATATCACATGCCTGGACTGGATAAGCACTTCTGTCAAAAGACGAAAGTGGGAATGTATAGGTCGTATCCTCCGAAGAGGGTAAACAAATATTACCCACAGAAGCCAATGCAAGCCGCTGTGTTGGACGATCTAGAAACACGTAGAAAAGATCAGAATATAACGAGGTGGAAAGTAGGCGTAGTTGATGCCCTATGCCCCACATGGGGTTGACAGACAGAACCAGACAGAAAGAGAAAATGGTGCCGTACGGGTTTCACAAACCCGAAAATCCCCTAGCTAAACATTTCTCGCGTTTTCCGGTTTCACTGTTCTCACAACCTTTCAGTGCCTAACATATTAACTTTTGGCGAGTTTGCCACCCCTACTGTGGAGGCTCGTTAAACTCAAGTTTAAATTAATAGTGTTATTTGACCAAGGGTGAACTTTAAAGACACATAACGACTTAATGAAAATCACAACTAGATGTGTATTTTTCTGTCCCTGTTTCGATGTCATATAACTGTAAAATGCGTGAGTGAACATGTTCAAAATAATTTTATTCTTCCAGGATAAAAAAGGTTCAAATTGCTAAAGGTTGATTTCAGGACACCCTATACAATTTTATACCATGATTTATGCAATTTAAAAACAAAGGACTTGCATAGAATTTTACGGACATATTAAATTTATGATCAAATGATGATTAATTTCATATGACTCATTTTTGATTTTTTTTTTCAGGTTATACCAATGAAGTTGGTGAAGCTTTTCGTCCACTAGTGCCAAAAAATGTTGTACGATTATCGTATGGAGTTGCCACCGCTTATGTTATGGCGGATGTTGTTAGTAAATCTAATGACACATATAAGGTACTGACTTGCATATTTCATCAAACTCCAGTCCTATTCCTTCCATATTTAATTGTTTTTTTTTTTTTTTCAATTTTCTTAGGACACTGGAAAAGTAAGACAAACGGCTGTGACTGCATGTGACGTATTCTTATGGCAAATGTTTGCATCTGTTATCATTCCAGGTTTTACCATTAACCGGTAAGATTTTTAAACTTTTTCGTACTGAAACAGGCACGACGAACTGTTACAGAAGTAAAATCTGTTAATCGAAGTTGACTGAAGAAATGCGAAACTTGTCATTTTGTTTCATATTTTCAGAATCACAGCTCTTTCATCGTATTTACTAGCCAAATCGAAAAAGGGAGGCGGTCTAGTTCGATTAGGACCAACAGCAATAGGACTTTTATCCATTCCTTTTATAATTAAGCCAATTGATGAACTTGTTACAATTGGGATGGACAAGACATATAGGACTTATGTTCGATAGACAATTCCTAAGTTAAGATGTAGTAAAAATGTATAAAAAAAAAACAATTCTTGTAAATATGCATTTTTACAAAATATGATATTCAAAAGTGCTTTTAGGTTACACATTAAATAAAAAACTTCGCACTCCACACATATAGAATAACTACAACCGAATCTGTTAATGTCGATCCATGAGTGACTGATGAAAAGTGTGGATCCGTCATTTTACGTACAAGTTAACAAATTGTCAGTCACAAACCTATCAACTTGTATGGAAAATGAATGGGCCGACCTTAAAGATTCTGTAAAATTCGCTGGAAGAAACAAAGAAATTAAATTACTTAACTTAATAGTGAAAGCAAAATATTTCAATTTCTTAAATTTCGGTAGTAATGTGTCAAGGCCATGAAAAATATTAGTTATGGCAATAATCCAAAGGTGAAACGGAAATTAATATAAGGGATCTAGGATGTTCGAGTGGTTGTTGTTTATTAAATCAAAATAACGCACGAGCTTTATACAATTTTCTTAGGCCATCTGAAGGCTATGCTATTCCTTAGTTATATAAATTAAAACATTTTTAGTACAATTGTTAAATTGTATGTGTGAAAAACAATAAGATAGACCATGAAGAATGAAGACAAATATTTTTTTAGAGCTAAGTCACTGTTAAATATTTTTAAACGAAAAGCAATAAATGTGTTCTCAAATAATTTCTTTGTTTATTTTCTTTTTAATATTAGATAATCAAACTATAACTACCCTTACTTCTGCGTAATTTTGTAGATACTACAACTAGAACTAGAATAGGAATTTAAAGTAAAAAAAGTTTGAAAATATTGCTTCTGAATTTATAACAAAAGATAGCAACTTTCGCGGAATCAGCAATAAATAGATAAATCACTTCGAAAGCTACACCAATTGCAATATATAGGCCAATCCACTGGAAGTACGTACGGGGGTTGATACAAATGTATGTGTCATGCGTGTATTATTATGAAAAAATAATTGTTGGAAAATACGCTCGTTCTGTATTTCATGATTTCCACCATTTGATATTGAACTTGGTTGGCAAATTCATTATGACAACATTTTAACACGTAGCCTAGTACTGACATCGAGAGTGAAATTTTTGTCCGCTGCAATTTTTTCAATGAAAATGTATTCTTACTGTCGTGGAATATGTGGGGAATGCTGGGAAATTCCATAAGCTACAATCCGAAAACAGTTCCATAATTTTTCTCGGCCGTTTTATGTATTTTTTCCGATTCCCTGGTTATTTCATCGTGCAATGTCAAATGACGGGGGAATCGAAAAATAATACATAAAATGGCCGAGGAGAATTATGAAACCGGTCTCGGATTGTAGCCAGGGCCTGAATTCTATGATTCACCTCTTTCAGTTTTACAAGAAAATTCTAGTTTTATAAAATTGCATATTGAATTGAATGAATGTGCTTTTAAAAGTTCACACAAAATAAGATTTTGCTCAGAATTAATACGATATCTCAATTTTGATCAAATGGCATAATGTACTCGTAATCTGAAACACTTGAAAAATATAATATAATATTTAGTATTAAATAAATCCAAGCGAGTATTAGCTAAATTTCCAATGGCTTTAAATCGTCCAATTGGCGAGTTCATTAGATAGTTACTACGAAAATTATGTAAATGAAAAAGATGGTGATTCCTTGTACTTCGGCTAGGTATTCTAAATGATAATTCCCACAATATGTCAGGAGCATCAATAACACCATTTAATATGTTTGTTAAAAACATAGCATCATAATAATATCTTCGACTTTCCAAAGTATTAGTGTTAAGAATATTCTGAATTTCAATATAATTAATATTTTCAAACGATATGGACATACGATACCTAAAGATATACCTAAAGAATTTATGCTGGATTTTTTCAAGATTCATTGTGTGTGTTTTATAGTGTGGATTCCAAACAACTGTCATATATTCTAATTTAGACCTTACTAATGAGAAATATAACGATTTCAAGGAGACCTTGAGTCAAGGATGCCGAAATTCAATAAATTAAATGTCATTTTCCATACTTTTTCATAGAATTCACGTACATCACGAGTCAATGCATCGTTGATTTAAGGAGAAACTCAAGGAGACCTTCAAATTTTCTGTAGTCAACCTCACTTGAAGTCAAGGTAGCTACCCACCTTCCTTGAAATATAATATTTCAAGTCTATTGAAAACTTAAGGTCTCCTTGAGTTTCGCCTTAAATCAAGTATGCATTGACTCCTGAATACAAATGATTTATATGAAAAAGTACGGGAAATTACATTTATTTTATTGATTTTCGGTATCCTTGACTCAAGGTCTCTTTGAGTTAAGGAATGTTCATAAATACGGGCCTTAGTGTTCAATAAAATTCAATTGATCAAAAATATTTCCAAGGTCTTTAATTGAGTTAACTTGTATTAGACAAACATTGTTAAATGAATAAGTGTATGGAAACGTGCTTGTAAATCGATTAAACACAATGAAATTACATTTTGATATAGTAAGTTCTAATTAGAACTTACGAGTTTCCAAACTCGGCACGACTCGTCGGAAGTTTATTATTCAGAAGAAGATGATAAGAAATATTCTTATCGTAGAATAATAAACTACCAATTGCGACTAGGAAGTGGTATGGATGACAACGATATCACACTCCGAATTCAGATGTCTTTGTAACGTTGATGACTACACAGTACACACGGTAGTCATCAACGCACCATGCTCCACTAGGAGTTACGGTAATCAAGAGAGAAGTTCTAATTTATTATTGCTACAATAGGTATAAAATGAATTCAAATTTTGTTAAAGAATTGAAATATCATCATAATTTTTAATGGATTTAAAAATTTTACAGTCGTCTGCAAATAATAGGAATTCAACACCATAAAACACACTATTAATATCATTTAAGAAAATTAGGAAGAGAAGTGGACCTAAGTGTGATCCTTGGGGAACACCAGATGTTAGAATTATTGGTTGAGACAAATAATTATTAATATTCACAATTAGTGACCGATTGCTAACAGTTCCAAATTAATTCTATCAAATGCCTTAGTGAAGTCCGTGTAAATGGAGTGGACTTGTGTGAAATTATTTAATGATTTGTAAATATAGTTTTCATATGACACAATATTAGTGGCAACAGATCTTCCAGAACAAAATCCATGTTGATTTGCAATAATTAGTCTAACTAATGGCGAAATTAAGTCTGTAACAAGACTTTCAAACAATTTAGGAATGCATGAGAGTCTGTTAATAGGTCGATAATTTTTTACATCAATTCTATCACCTGATTTAAAAACTGGAAAAACATAGCTTGTTTTCCATTTGGGTGGAAAATAGCCAGAATTAAGTGACTTATTTAATATTGTGAACAGTGGGAAAACCAAATAATTCGCACAATTATTGATAAGAATTGAAGGAAGTCCATCTGGACCTGCGTTATTAGAATTACTTAAGTCGTTCATTTTCTTCAACAAGGAATCAGCATCGATGGAAATATGTGCCAAATTGAATGAGTTATTAGCTAAAGGAGGTTCATATGATGTGATATCTGAGCAATAGACGTTTGCGAAGCTATTTGCGTATAAATTGACAATTTCTGAGAGATTTGAGCTAAGTAGTCCGTTGAAGGACATCGTGTTTGGTAAACCATTATCAGCCTTACGCGAGTTTACATATGATTCCAGAAGTTCTCCATGTTATTAGGGACCTGAGATTATATTTGATAAATATACCGCTGGTAATCGAGATTAGATTGTTTTTTACATAATGAACGTAACGAAGAAAATACATTATAATCTACTAATTCTCCAGTTGATTTGAATACTCTATGAGCAGTTTTTTTTCTTAATGATCTCTTTTAATTCAGTGGGCGTTTCGAATTTGGCCGGCCTACCGACCTTGCTTCTTATTTTCACAATCCAACGATTAATCGGTTGATCCTTGGCTCCCAAATTGTTTCAATATGACTGGCTAACGAATTAAGCGAACACTTCTAAAATTGGAATAAAGTCTGATCACTGAACTATCTGTGCACGGGGCGTTAAAAAGGCCGCCGTAGGCTTCAGCCTGCCAGTTCACCACTATAGCTTTGGGAATCGCCCGTGGGAGAAGTTACATACACTCGGAACCAAGAAAACCGGACACTTTTAGGTTTTTTTTTTACTTCTACCCTATTATAACGAAAGGTCTTGACCACCAATGGACGAAGCTGTTCCCTGGATTCACTTTCTTTCTCCAGGTATACCATACTCATCCTCCTCCTCCCAGAAACTGCGATTTCGGGCTGGTTGCATTAAGTATTGAAAACGACAATTTCGTGGGGCTACAGCTCGAGAACGGTTGCGACTAAGAGAAAAAGGACTTAATATCCATTCTTTGGAAGTCGAGACCTTTCGACTGACTTCAATTTCACTAAACGTTACGGAAACTTATATAACTTACTGAAAACAATCAATTTGGTGTGCTGTAGCGGGAGAACCGGGGTCACCCTGCTCGAAAAGATTTCAGATCCGCTCCTAAGGCGTCAAGACCTTTTGCGATAATAAAATAATTAATATCGAATAAAAAAGTACCCGTTTGTGGCACCGAGTGTATGTATTTAAGGAATGAGAGATTTTTATTTTTATATCAGTGTTCGACACAATAGAGGCAAAAATTCAAAAATCAGCTAGAGATCAGGATCAAACTATCTATTTCTCGGGAAATCTGGAAAATAACCAGTGGGAGAGGATAAAAAATTATCTCCTCATACTAAAATTGAAACCGTCCAGTTTCGTGAAGGCACTGCGCTAAAAGAGCAAAACTTGAGCTGAATGTCCGAGGGAAGGAAAATATTTTGTTCTTTCGATCCAAAGAATCCCATGTTCAAAAGGTAGTCTTAAAATATCAAAAGGAATAACATGTCTCTGGAAAGTCTAAACAGACTAAAGCGAATTCGTTCGAGTCCGCTCCTTCTTTTGAGCTCTAAGGAGTAGCCGCTCCTACATGAGCATCTAATTTCACCTTCAAAGGAGTACCTATACCTATACCTCTGAACATTAACTTTGAATCAAAGTTCAGTCCAAACACCTTTCTAGAAGTAAATTAACTGCAATTTTCACTGAAGTTCTGCTACTTCCAAAAACTCCGGAAACCAACGTATGTTAAGAAAAAATGTACACCTCACATGAATGCGACTGATCTACTTATACAGCTTAAACTTGTAACGACGAGCGGCAACTCGACTACTGACCAGGGGCGCTACAGAGGGTAAATCCGAGCCTGATTGTAGCTTATGGAACTCAAACTAGCCCCTTCAGGACTCGGGTCATGCGAAGCCGTCAACTCCGAAGCTCACACGATTTACCATACAATGCACTCCCCCACCAGAGGACACCATAATCGTGCTTGGCCTTTAGTGACTTCCCTCCCGGAAGTCATGGGAGGAGGTAGGTGACGCCATGAGCCACCCGTACATAACTCAGAAGCTCGGGAACGTTACTGCCCGAATGGTCTTTGTACAGATCCTCGCCATGGCGTATCAACTGTACCAGGGGCCCCCTTGCGCTGCTAGGTCCATGGTGGCGCAACTCACCAAAGATCTTTGTCCCACTACATACAGCCATTTCTGGCTGATGTCACAAGGACACCGACCCCCCTGCGGGGACATATTCCATGACGCAGTAAGTATGCATTTTTATTGATAAAATCGCAGCGGGAAAAATTTCACTATCGATCTTAATTCAGCCCTTAAGGTTTAAATGTTCAGCCAATTCGTGATTTGATATAATCTCTACAGCAATTATGTTTGCAGTCCTTCAAACAATTGAGTTAATTGTGTCCTCTTTAAAACATTTGCATGTTTAACATGATTGTTTACACATTTCTCGTGTATCATGTCAATTAAATTGCATATTATGTACATATTGTAAAAATTCAAAGACAAAGCGTTTGAACTGTAAATAAAGGATCATAATAAAAACAAATCAATTTATCTATTTAATTATCGTATTACATCAACCATATATAAAGCGGATGAAATTAGAATTCACTGATAGTACTAGTGCTGTATTGGTTAATTAAAAGGTATACCTAGTGATGGTCGAAAAACAGTTGAAACTTGGAACTATTTTTCGTAAGTAAGACATGTGTAAAAAAAAACTTTTTAATTTTGTAAAATCAACAAATATAAAAATTGTTTTGTATAGACAAATCCTTTTTGGATCATCCGAAGCACAACGAAATCAAACCGATGAAAATGCAACCGAAAACTGTTTGGCAAGAATTCAAGAATATCATTAAGCAATTTTTAACGAATTCATCTTTACATGGTCTGAAGTATATTGGAGATGGTTCTTTAAGAAAGCCAGAACGGTATTCTATTTTTTTTTTGCGAACTTATATTTTATGTTAGTTGTATGATAAATTTTACCAAGTTCATATAATGGAATTACCTAAAAAAATGATTAACAATGTTTTTCTAGCATTTTTTGTAATACATATTGTTTTCATTAATTTAAATAAATTAAATTAATTTATATTTAGGTATATTTTCGGCACATCATTCTGTTTGGCGATTTTTTTATCCGTCTACTATATTGTGCAGATTTATGGCAGATGGAGTTCAACGCCAATCATAATCGCAATAAATGCAGTAGCAACTTCAGTTACGGAAATACCATTTCCTGCTATCACCATTTGTAATATGAATCAAGCGCAAAAGAGTCGAGTTGCAAATATTAGGGGGTGAATAGTTTTTACTTGTTTTAGCTTTTACTTTTTCGAATAAGATGTTTCAAAAAATTTTAAAGCAATATTTTCACGTCTGTCAAGTTAGCACTACCACTTTAAAAATTCGCCAAACGCTATAGTGTATTAAATGTCGCGATTTTGTCGTAATTAAATGGAAAAAGAAAAAAATTGTCGCGCCCCTCCTTCCGCTTAAAAACTACCCTTAAGTGCATTTGAACCAAATTCGAGTTCCAAAAATGTCCCCAATGCTAAAGGTGTCCAGTAAGATATCACAGGGGCTGCTTAAGAGATTTCCACCCTGAAAAAAATTATCGCGCCCCTCCTTCCCCTAAAAACTACCCCCGTCAAGTTAGCACTACCAGCCTCAGTTCGCCAAACTCGAGTTCTAAGAATCGCCCCAATACTAAAAGTATCCAGTAAATTCTCACAACGGCTGCTTAAGAGATTTCCACCCTGAAAAATTGGTCGCGCCCCTCCTTCCTCTTAAAAACTACCCTTAAGTGCATTTGATCCTCAGTTAACCAAATTCGAGTTCCAAGAATCTCCCCAATGCTAAAGGTGTCCAGTGAGATATCACAGGGGCTGTTTAAGAGATTTCCACCCTGAACAAATTTGTCGCGCCCATCCTTCCCTTAAAAACTACCCCTGTCAAGTTAGCACTAACACACTGATAGCGGCCAATTCAAGCATTTCCGTAAACAAAGAGCATCCAATTAATTGTCGCAGGAACGGAAAGGCATACTGCATCCTTCAAAATATGTGTCGCGCCTCTTCTACCCCTTGAAAATTCTCTTAAGCTGCCGTTGTGAGAATTTACTGGACACTTTTAGTACTGGCGCGATTCTTGGAACTCGGGTTTGGCGAACTTTGGCTCAAATGCACTTAGGGGTAGTTTTTAAGGGATAGAAGGTGCGCGACAAATTTTTTGAAGAGTGGAATATGCCGTTCCGTTCCTGCGACAATTACGTGGATACTTTTTGTTTTACGGAAATGCTTGAATTGGCCGCTATCGGGGTGGTAGTGCTAACTTGACGGGGGTAGTTCTTAAGGGGAAGGAGGGGCGTGACATTTTTTTTTCTTTTCCATTGAATTACGATAAAATCGCGATATTTAATGCGCTATAGCGTTTGTCGAAATTTTAAAGTGGTAGTGCTAACTTGACAGACGTAATATTTTCACATTTTCAGTGATCAGTAACAGTCAGTTTCTATTCAAGTTGACAAATGGTCAGTTAATTGATTGACTGACAACTTTTCAACATGTATAGAAAATGACTGTTACTGTGACTTGACCTTAAGGATTTGCATTTTATTGTTGACATTATAACTGTACGTTTAGTTTTTTTTTCAGATATCTTATGACTAATCCGTCAAACAAGAATGGGAAAATTTTCAAATTAATTCATTTGTTTGTTCAACTACGCATTTTAGGGGAAGTTTGGATTATAATCTACTCCAAAGCCTTTGTCGTATTGACTCGGGCTTTGACTCAGACGTCATCTATAGTGGCAAGGGAGGAACTTGGCCGTATTTTCGACAGTTCATTTTGAATGTAAGCAACAACCTATTAACGATTTCCCAAAATTAATGCAATTCCTGGATTGAACTCTCGCATCCCTGGTCAAATAAACATCGACAATTGAAAATTTAGAGTTGGTAAAAATGTACCGTTATGCATAAGAGAATACGGTGATTAAATTTGTCCGCTATATATGATTTGACACAACAAGCCCACAACCATGTGTGCGGGTGGAAATTTTAACGACATTAAAACCAAAATTTCGTTTTGACGAAAGAGCCCTATCCACTCTGTCCTTTGAGTCCTAGACGGTGATGCACATATACATATGTAACTACTATATTCGGTGTAATAAACGATTTAAAAATTTGTAATTGTCGCGTCAATTTTGAAATACCCTTTACATTATCTATCTGTCATAAAATTCATAACTCCGATTTTTTCAGGTTTCCCAACAATGTGAGGAACTTTTACTATCATGCAGCTATGGATCGGATACTATAGATTGTAGTCGTTTATTCGAACCCATACTAACCGACGAAGGATTGTGTTGTACATTTAACACGGTTGATCCTAGATTCATGTACGTGAAATACAGGTAAAATAGAGCAAATTTCACGGGGCCAAACTTCCAACATATTTTACGTTTTTACCATTTCCGAACAGTGATGATGACGGCCTGGAAATGGAGGATAAAACAAACGGTTACAATAATGTCAATTGGAGTCCAGAACAAGGATATACGGGGAATTTGACAAAACCATATTCACCTGTTCCCGGTTTAGGTATGAACAGAAAATTCTGTAGACAGATTTATTTAATTTTTGCTTAAGGATAATTATTGTAATTTATCATTTTCAGGCACTGGAAGTCACATGGGTCTAACTGTAATTCTTAATGCATCGGCCGATGAGTACTATTGCTCGTCAACGAGCAGCATTGGCTTTAAGGTAAGATACTTTTAAGATTGGAAATATTTTGCAACTGTGGAACAAGAATATAGTTGAGCACAATTTTAATATCTCTTTAAAATAAACTGACCAGTACAGCATTTTGACCTGCCGCACAGCAAAATGCCTTCACGATGTCAACCATTAAAACCTCATGCGCAGTTTATGTAGGGTGTCGTTGTACTTCCAATCTATTTCCCTCACGCAGAAAATCGACTATCAGATATCCTTAAAAAGTTCGTATTAAATAGGGCAAGTCCGCAGATTCGACGCTTAATAGCTTAGTGATAGTAGTCGTCAGGATTAAGTCTAAGGAGCAGTAATGTGCGTTTTTTTGATAACATTAGAAAGGCGTTAAAAGCTAAGGGGGTAACATTATCTCGTCGTTGCAACTCAGCAGCGCCCGCTGTAAGGGGGGGTGGTTTATATGCAATATCATATTAATGTGATTTACGGAAGTAATGTCTAAAAAAAAAATTTAGTTTATTGAATCGGAATAGAGCTCGACCACTAAAAATGAGAATTTGAAAATGTTTTTTTTTTTGCTTTGATATAATTCGCATTCGTTACCACTGTAATAAATTTCTTTTATAATTTTTTAATGAAAACGAAAACACGTCTATTCTTTTTTATACCTTAACATTTTATTCTTTATTTCTATTTATTCTACTTAAAATTACACTTATGCTGATTAGCAAATTTGTGTCTACAAATCAATAAAGGCAAAGTTCATTGCTACGGTCAGTGATTGGTCATTGATTGGTCGACACAAATTTACAGGGCCGGATTTCCTATATGGGCATCCTGGGCAACTGTCCGGTGCGGCAAATTTTTAAGGGCGGCATATTTTGAAAGGTTGTAAAGTTTCCATTTGCTCTGTGGTATAGGAATGTATTTCTAGATCTCAAAAAGCAGATTACCTAATTGGCAAGAAAATAAAGGAACAGCGGTGGCTTGCTTGCAAACTTGCTGATCTTGCCGGCCTATCGACATCTACTCTCTACATGTTTCATCTCACTTAGTGTCGGTTACTCGTGCATATTTATCCATAATTTAAGCTTGTAGCATGGTCGTTTACACTGACCATACAATGCGTTAAGCTTATCTATTTTATAAAATGTATGAGTAACCGGTCCTTATTCTTACAATTCGAGTATTAATCGATTGATTCTAGGTTCCAAAACTGCTCAAGATTGGTATCTAAAAAATGATCAAATTTATCTTCTAAAATCTGAGTAAAATCTGGTTCCTGATTTTTTGGTTTTTCGCCCTAAACAACAGGCGTTCAATAAAGTTATAATGCCGCCCCTAAAACTAAATTGTGGCGAAAATCTGGTAGTTACATAATGTAACCCTGCTGGGAATATCTCATGTTGCATTTCGAAAAACCCAATTAGATGTTAAAATCTTGTTAGTCTCCATTTCGTGAAATTATACGATATTGCAAATTCAGTTGAGACATAATACCGTTATGTTTTAGGGGGGAGAGAAAATTGTACAGAAGTGTAGTTTCACGAATATAGGAAAATTTGAAACGGCTTCATATGAGTGGCCCGATGTACTCATAATGCGCAAAATCGCGAGTGGTAGCAGTAACATATGTATATTACACTAGTTTACTGTATATGTAATACGCTATTCACACATGACCGCAAAATTTAAATTAATTTGTTACAACAAGAAGTAGAATCTATCTTAAACCTATGTCAATGAATTATGCTCGTCAAAAAGTTACAAAAATCACACTTATGTGTACAGAACCGTGCATAAGGGCTGAATTAAGATCGAGAGTGAATTTTTTCGCTCAGGGATTTTATCAATAAAAATTGATACTTACTGTCGTGGAATATGTCACAAACGGTGGGGAACTCCATAAGCTACAATCCTAGACCGGATCCATAATTCTCCTCGGCGATTTTATGTATTATTTTTCGATTCCCCGTTAATTTGACATTTCACGATGAAATAACCGGGGAATCGGAAAAAAATAATAAAATGGCCGAGAAAAATTATGGAACTCTTTTCGGATTGTAGCTTATGGAATTCCCCAGCATTACTCACATATTCCACGACAGTAAGAATACATTAAAAAAATCGCTGCGGCGAAAAATTTCACTCTCGAGGTCAGTACTAGGCTATAGCGCGGAAAATGGGTTAGACGGCCTTTACTGTAGTGTTGACATTTTTTGCCAAAGACAGAGCTCACCACACTTCATCAAGATTTTGCTCAAGATTTTGGTTATAATCTCGGTAAAAAATCTATGAACATGTATGGAAAATTTTTAAGATTGTAGCCTCGATTTTGTAAAATCTCAAGATTTTGCAAATCTCAAGATTATGCAAATCTCAAGATTATGCAAAATCTGAAGTCTGTAGAAAGCTTAGAGCTGTAGAGTCGGTATGTGTTATCTAGTTTTATCTTGCTAGGCTTAGTGGGTTTATCTATCCTAATTTACAAAGTTTGTGTACTAATCAGCTAATAACCCTGCAGTTCAGGTGTCGAATTCTAGTCCAGCGGTAAACGTACGACAGTCTTACCATTTCAGGTGGTGCGGCTCCAGTTCGAGCAAGTTAATTAATGAAAATTTATGCAAAATTAATTAAACTTAAATGTTGCTAAAATTAGCTAACTGATATTTTTGTCTAGAAGTTACAAAAGGCCATCGAGGGATTCATTTCTTAGTGTTGGTAACGGTAGACGTTGAAGGTGTGTTAACACATTTTTTGGCAAAGGTATATACTGAGTTGACCGAACGAAAAACTTGCATATATGTCTCCCGTGAAAACGGTGCCTTTTTATTCACTAATTGTAAGATAAATGTTCACTCGCGTTCAAATTGATTGTCGATGACATCTTTTCACTGTGAAATAAAGTGCAACTGCATTATTTTCGCTGGCGAAATGTCAAAAACCGGTGTAGAGACTTTCATGTGAAGTGAGTACCACCAAGCGAATTCGATTTCACGATCATCAAAATTTTGACAGTATTTGCATGGATTTCACGTGAACTGACGATGTTAGTACCTACTCTAATGGAGCAGCAAAGTTTTAGCAAAAGTGGCCCTTTCCTTGAAATTTTGACTCCCAAATTTTGGTTCTATTGCAGTAGTGCGCTACTGTAAACATCTACGGAATTCACAAAAATAAATATTCAAAAATATAAAATTCAATTAAAAAAAATAGCACTAATTGACTTTTGTAGGTTTAAGCTTATTTGTTATTCGATTTTTCAGTGGTCAAGTGTAAAGAGTTCCCATCGAATTTCCAACATCAGTGCACGAAGCAACTAGTAAAAAAGGCAAACACAAAATGTATCTATCATCTAAAACTATCTAAGTTCGCGTTATTAAATTATATTGTGTAAGGGCCCCCATTTAAATTTCTTACACTAAATATTTTGAAAACGCTATGCCACTGCTCGACCCGGTAGTAAAGGGTGCGTATTTAAAAAATCTATCGCGATATTGCACTTTTCGCATAAACTCCACGGAAATTTTATTTTTTTCCATATGCGTCTAATTTCAGCTTTAACTAACGCATGGTAGTCGGCAATTCGGTTATTGCCCAGGGGCGCCATAGAGGATAAATCCGGCCCTGCAAATTTGCACGCGCAATTGAATGAATTTATGAAAAATGCAAGAGCATTATTTGACGGGAAATGCAATGACCGCAGTGGGGTCATTACACCACGACGGGAATATTTTTCGCAAAGTTGTAAGAAAATGGTTTATTGCTGCTCCCAAATCTGTGACGACGGATAACATCTGCTCGACGAAAGGGCACTGGCTCTGGGCGCCGTATTTACGAAACGGTGTTCAGTACGAGGCATGATTGCCTCCAACTCTGCACGGGTTTGTTGCGATATCTTTGCCCGTATCGTGTTGAGTAGGAGTCACTGGGCTTTCAATTCGACACGGGTTTGATGGGCGTCCGTTGTAGATACCTTTCCGTATGCAACTCAAGGCACACAAACCCGTGCGGAGTTGGAGGCTTTCATGCGTCGAACTGAACACGGGTTCGTAAATACGCCTCCGGGCGCCAACTCCCAGGGGCTGCTGAGAACGCGAGCCGAAAGATATTTAAAGTTCTTGTTCAATATTCTCGATATTTTATTTTCTAGAAATTGAATTTGCATTCGAAAATTTATTTCATGAAAAACCACTGGAAAGGAATCAATTTGATCCTCTTCGTAAAAGATTTCGCGCAATGAGCTCTTAGGTGCTTCTGCAAGGTAAATTCTGAACTGATTTTTGTTTTTTCATTGCGTGGGTAACGGCCTAAACTCTCAGGAAATGGGTTCGCAACGTGGTGCATCCGTTGAGTTCCATTCGCCGCAAGGATAGTAAACTACTATATGCTGCTATGATGTCAAACTTGGTGAAAGTTGCGCTTGTTCGTCGCCATCAGAAAAACAATGTTTTGGTGTAAGCCTTGTGTACCATCTAAACCAAGATCCACCAGGTAAATGCAGATGCTGCCGTTTTTCCTTTACATGTTTAGTCAAACAAAGGACGTAACAAGTTCTGCAGCGCTGGTCAGTTTTGACCCTGGTCTAGTTCGAATCTCTTCGCCTTCAGCTCCCTTAATTTTGAATAAGTATGCATCTATGCACCTATGCATCCGTTGATGTTTAACGTGTTCGAATGTGCAATAACATAAATAAATCTTTCCGATCCACTCATTACTTGAATAGTCTGATCTGGGAGGACATCTACAATATTAAGTTTCTGAGGTAATGCTTCTTGGTCACCTGCAGATTAACCCTTTGATCATTAGGTAAATGTAAGAGAGCATTTGCTTTGTTACATTTAGCGACACAAGTGCATCTTGACACCATAGATGGGATGGCTTATAGCCTGTTATCGTGTTCTGTGGCCGTGATCGTTCGGTCGCCACTCTGTAATATATAATTTCATAGAGAAACGAGTTTCCAAACTCGGCATGACCCGTCACAAGTTTATTATTCAGAAGATGATAAGAAATATGCTTATCGTAGAATAATAAACTAACAATGCGGCTTGGAAGTGGTATGGCTGACAACCGTATCACACTCCGAATTCAGTTGTCTTTGAATCGTTGTCGACTACACACGGTAGTCGTCAACACACCATGCTCCACTAGGAGTTACGTTAAAACAAGATATAGCCTGTTATCTACTCTAACTCTACCTCTCTCTTTTTCTCTCTCTTCCTTACCTGAACACGGGGTCCCTATCACTGCCATCCAGTCCAGATAGACAGGCCGGATTATCAGCTGATCTGTCAGTCGTCATGCAACACAAGTACTGCCATAGTGAGTCATGGTCCGCGCTTAGTACTGCCAAAGTACCGCTCAGTACAATCCACAAATTGTCCACAATCCAAATATCAGTGACTGTCAGCCTGTCATTTCGTGTGACTTGCTATGATATACACATGCCAGTGCGTTGGTTTTTTAGATAAATATGGTAAGTACGATGTTGATGTATACTATTTTACCACTTGCACATACAAAAAACAAACTAAAGCAAGCCATAACCTTTGTTTCGTAATAAACGCTCGGCATATTAAAACTTTTGGGTTCCGAAGCACTGGAGTTTGTGAGCTTTAGAAATGTCAACTGTCACTGGTCACGAACGCACTTTTTCCACTCGTGGACGAACAAATTTCTGCAGTTCGGCCTGTCTATCTAGATGGCAGTGGTCCTATGAAAGTCAAAGAACAGTAGGTATACAGACGAATTGCATATATTGTGGCTCACATTTTGCTGAACATTCAGAGTTCTATAGCTGTCTGCATTCAGAGGTTACAGCCATTCAAAAATGCGAAGCAAGAACCAAAAAATAGCAAAAAAAAATCCAAAAAAAAAAAACAAATAAATATCTGAGGATCAGGATGCTGATGTGTAGAGCGTATTGCGGCCATGCAGCGCACATTTTGCTTAAAATTTCAGAGTCCTAAACGTAAATGTTTAAAAGTTACAGCCGGCCAAAATGCGGCACATTGGGAAAAGAAACTCGTAGAGACGACTCATGAGATGATCGCTCAGCGATCGTAGTTCAACATCCAATTCCGAGCCCTATTTACATATTTTATGAATGTGGCGACATTCCTTGAACCAACTATGGCCTAAAGGAAAATATCGGTATAGAAAATATACGCATAAAATGCTAAGAACCGATAGTTTAAGTGCGATCGCTGAGCGATCATCCCATGAGTCGTCTCTACGAACACAAACCCTAAGAGTAGATGAGATCAATTAAAAAAAAGAGAAGCAATGGATGTTTTGCGGGACAATTTTGGGGGGATTTTCAAAGCGGGACTGACTTGTTAAATGCGGGGTATGTCACAAGATCCGGAATTGTTGGTCGCCTTTTGTATACCGGATTACCCAAAACAATGAAGGACGAAATCACTCGCCTTTAAATAAATAACGACTGTCCAGCATTAGACTAAGGCCGCATATGCGTTAGTAACATTAAAATTTCCAAAATCTAAACTGCTTTTTTGTTGAGGTGAGGAGAGTTGAGGAGATCAACAGCACGCTCAACATAAATGGGTATTCCTTTAACATCATAGTCCCTTGCATGGGCTGTGAGTTGGAAAAACACAATAAACTGAATTGGTTCACAGTGAGACTCGAACTCACGACCCTGTACACTGAAGGTGTAATGTACTAGCCATAACCCCAAATCTCTCGCCTTGCTCTCTCTGAAATAAAACTAATAGTCGTTTGGGATCCAGACTTCGCCGATGGATCATCGTCTCTGCCCAAAGTAGAATATCAAATATTTTTGGCGTATCTATCTACTGTTTCGATTTTCCTACGTGAAACATTATCTTGTAAGTCGTGGGGATTTAAAATGGGGAGACCTTGATTTGTAAACTAAGTGTCATTTTTTCGACTTCCACAAATTGTACCTCTAAGAGTCAGCAAACATTAGGGCCCCATTACACAGTCATATTTCTATTATCATATGTATGTCATATGCTTAAGCCTACTTGATTTCGTTTACTGCATGTGGGAAAATTGGAATCGAATGAATTGAGTACGCTTAAGGATATGACATACATATGATAATAGAAATATGACTGTTTAATGGAGCCCTTAGTCCGTAGTCTGGCTGGTCTAGCGGTTAGTGCGCGCACCTTCGGTGCACAGGGTCATGAGTTCGAATCTCACCGTGAGCCATGGTGTTTTTCGAACTCACGAGCATGTGACGGACTATGATCTCACTGTTAAATGAGTACCCATTTATGGGGATAAATAACACTGCTGGGCGTGATGCTGATCTCATTACCTCAACAAAAAGCAGATAAGATCTTGGAAATAGGATGTCACTAACACATCCTGCGGCCTTAGTCCAATGTTGGATTGTCGCGCCTGTTATTTTTTAATGGAGCCCTTAGACCCTCCGATCGATCGGCCAGATTTTTTGATTGCGAGCTAAATCGGAAGGTCTAAGGGACCATCGGATTCAACTTTTTGATTTGACGTGTGGAACGTATTGCCAATGCAACTTTCCGTACAAGCTGTCATGACAATCATGTGTTCTCAGTTGCTGATTTTTTGACATAAACCTGTGTTCGTTCTTCATGCTGTGATTGTGGCGGTCATTCTCCATCAAAGTAGCATTTCCATCGCCAAAAATTGTATAATTTTCGCTGTTTTGTGTTGGGTCTTGTGGACCGTGAGACTGTCAATTTCAGATTGTCCGATAAATTGCCTCATGTATGTGCTATACGGGCGGCAAATGGATTGTGGCCAATCGATTGCCCTATCGATCAGCCGAGAAATCGTCAGGTTTGTGGCGCCCTTAAGCCAATCGATTGTACAACCAAAGCTCATCTCTGTGGAGAAAGTTAATTTTTTAGGTTCCATTGCCTAATTTGCAAGAGAAAATGAGCTTTCTCCATAGAAAATGTGCTTTCTCCACAGAAATGACCTTTGATTGTTCGCTAAGTCTATGGCGACCCTGACAAACTAAGTGACGATTTTTTGAAGCGAATTATGTGCAGCTAGCAATTGGCAGCAGTAATCGAGCCTTCAAAAAACCCACGAATACTCATGAATTTCCACAAAGAAATCGTAATTTTTAGACGTGAGAGATCGTTAGCTTTACTTAAAGGTAACGTGACGCATATTCACAGTTACCAATGTGAGTGAGGCTGTACCCAAAAAAATCTGGCACAGATTTGTATCTCCGGAATATGTTTCAGAATACTATGAGTACCATACTGTATAGGCATTTGAAGTATACGGACAGAGCATTGGGGACTGCGGTTTCATTGATAAAAATATGCAACGGTGTCAGTTCAGCAATCTAGTCATGTCATGAGCAGTTCTTCAAACTTATTACTTAAACCCGGAAAGGCGCTACAAGCCCTTCTTCCCCCTATTTTCCTTAGGGCACACTTCTGTAGCTGACGGCCAAAATAGTAAGTGTTTCAATAACTTCTGTACTGTCAACTAATAGCAAAAGGTAAATACGAACATCTTTTTCTAGGCCCGTCAATACCTTCAGAGACTCGAGCAGGTTGCAACATTAACCCGGGAACACTAATGTGAGTCATTTTGACGCATATTCCACATATTTCCATTTTTCGTAGAAAGGGCCGTTGGCCCATTGGGTTCCGCTACCCATGTATTCTTTAAGAAATATGTTTTCTAATGAATGTCCGAGTAAGCAAACCTTTCCGATTTTATGGTAAGCAGCTATTTGTATTTTTCTGTGACGGGGTTAGTACTAAACGAACGTTTCTTGTGAGTCAAAATGACTCACGTTAGTAACAACCGTCTAAATTCTTTAGTTGGCATATTTGGTTTCTTGGTTGTTTCTACAGTTTATTCGGATATAATGCACAAACTCTTAATATAGCTTGTATAAAATAAGTATTCCGAAGAATTCTGGCACAAGTTTTCATACTCTTCCACTTTAAATACAGCAATTTCCATAGTGAGTCAAAATGACTCATGGTTAGTAACAAGCGCCTGAAATTAAGGTTAGTGTTCCCGGGTTAAAGATCTTTTGGCAAAATATCGAATTAAATAGTTTCGTCTGAATTCGTTGACGATATTCTGCCTGTTCTAAATAATCGCATAGGAAATAACAATTCCATATACATAGGTATGTACATATTTACTCATTTATAAATTCCTCCTAGGTTCTCCTGCACAATCCCATCGAAACTCCTAAAATTGCCGACTATGGACTATCCATCCTCACCGGGATGGAAACTCGAGTGGCCATCACACCCGACAAACAGGACTCATCACAGGCCATACGCAAAGTGGCCATTAAACAGCGTCGATGCCTATTTTCAGATGAAGCTCGAAAATCCTATTTTCGCACCTACACCAGCTCCAATTGTCAACTGGAATGTGAATCACGTCGCATGGAACACATCTGCGGCTGTGTACTGTATCATATGCCTCGTAATTCACTGGAATCGATAATTTGTGGTCCCAAGGATTCGATGTGTGTAGAATATGTTCAGGATCAGATTCGTGCCGACTCAAATTCAAGCAGTTGCGGTGAATGTTTGCCAGCATGCTTTTCGCTGCTCTACGAGCCGAGTGTGACTAGTGCAACGCTCTTGCGTAAGGATGTTAAAATGCGTGGAATTTACCCGCAAAAGACGAAAGAGAGTAATATCGATTTAAATGATTTGGCCATAATACATTTCTTTTATTTGCGAAACACTTTTCGCGCGTCGATACGTGAGGAGTTTTTGGGATTCGTTGATTTTATTGGTGGGTATGTAATGTCTCGATTTTTGGCGTTTTTAATCAGAGTTTTGGCTAATTTTTCTACAGCCAATAGTGGCGGAATATTAGGACTATTCCTGGGTTTCAGTATTCTATCGGTGGTGGAGCTTTTATATTTCTTCTTCGTAGCCCCGTGCTATGACGTTGCTAGGGAGAGGAATGACCAAAATGGTGAGGTAAGTAAACGTTCAGAAACTTTGTGATAAAATCCAACAAAATTATTCTTTTTTTAGCAAAATCCACAATTGCAACGTAATTCTGATAGAGTTCTCTCCCTAAGTCAGGAAATAAATTTATATCGTAAAATTTATCCGGTTGCTAGAAAATCCAAGCTTTCAACTGTTATTGATGTTAAATCTAAATATTCGTCAAACGTTGATAGTTATCATCAGTGGCCATATTGCGAGTGAAAAATATTTTCTAGTCAAATTCGTGGTTTTTGAATTTTTTCGTATCCAAACTAAGTATGTGTGCTGGCTTTAAAATGTCCTATAGCAATCAATAAATAATTAAAACCCGTTTTGAAAATTTATCACTAAATCAAATTGTTTGCAGTTTATTTCGTACTTACAACTTTTTTTCGGTATCTTCTATCATATTTGAAATAATCACCAGAAACTGGAAATAAAAACCACCAGTTCTAATTTGTAGCCCCAACCAATTGATGATTCTTAAATAAGATTTCATTCACAATAGGGTAGAGGAAGTTTGGTCGCAATTTGGTTGTCGCTCTCGTAATGTCCATCGAAACCAAATCCTCTGGACTTTTTGCGTCTTCGTTGAATTGTCAGCCGACTTCTGACTCTGTACATTGACGAAGGACGATTCACGATTAATGACTCCGCAGAGCTTAGAAAGTACGATGACTCCATCTAAATGTACAAGATTTTACTAAAATTCAAGGCAAAAATAGAGCAACTATTCTTACAACTTCCGACTTCTTGACATGCCGCTCATCCCTCTTTTGTGTCATGATTGCTTTTATTATATCATGCGGCACGGATATCAAAAAGTGAAAAAATTCTATCACGGAAAGCATGCTAAAGCCCAGAAAGAGACTGAGAATTCCACCACTATTAGCTAAATAAAATTGAAAAGTATCAAATGATATTCCTTTTAAATAAACCATAGAAAACGATTTACCCAAAAAATCAGCAAAACCCAAAAACTCATCTTTTGTTCTGGCCCTGAAAGAATTCCACTCGTAGAAAAAATGCACAACGGCAATTTCCTTTAAATTCAAATCCTTTTCCGATATATTTTCCATAACAGCAAAATCCTTTGCATGCAACTCAGTGCCACTGATAACTGGCAAATAATTAAGAGAAATACAACCGGGCAAACAGCGACCACATCCACCCGCCTCGTCCTGGAGTGACTCGGTTTCGTAACGAACTCGTGATACACATTCGAAATCCTTGAGACCACATACAACCGTCCCGTCACTGGCTCGTGGCAAAAAGTATGTGACACATCCGCATCTCTGCTCCATTTGCCGGGATTCACATTCCATTTCGCAATTTCGTTTTGTGTATGTGCGATAGTAGCGCAGTTTGACTTCATCTTCGAAAACACAATGCCGGGCTGAGTGGCGTATCCTTCGTATATTATTGGCAGAATTGTGCAATTGTGGAGTTATAGCCACTTGGGTTTCCAGACCAGGAGCGAGAAGAAATCCGTAATTCATGATTTTTGGCATTTCAATGGGACTGTGAAGGAGAATCTGTGTGGGGAAAAAAGTATGTATAGAGAAAGTCATTAGTATGTTTCTAACGCCTCAAAATAGCTTGGCGAAATGTAGAGATTTTCAGGAGCTGAGGTTTTTGCCAATTACAAAATATATTTTTTTTTCGATAGAATCTGTTCAATTTTTCAGGGTAATCAGATTTGTCATTCTGTAAGCCGATAGGCGACAGTCAATTTAATTTTCTTTTTGCTTCCTTAAAATTGGAAGTCTGGAAACGTAATGAACGTTGAATTGCTATGAATCATTCAACATCAACCAGCTTTGATGGTGCCCATCCTAGTCCTTAATTTTGCCTGATTTACAGCTAGACGACAGCAAAAAAGTTAATAGACCCTCCCGCCTGCAAAGTGCAGGCCATAAAAATTGAGTTACTGACGCTTGTCGCCTTACAAAATGCTACCGCCGATTATTTAAGTTTGTTACTTGTTCGGAATTCGGCATCTGAAGCATTGTGGTTGGCGGAATCCAAAGTACCGATCTTGACCCGATATACTGCGCTGGGTTTGGCGAGCTTATTAGCCAGAAAAAAAGTCATCATCAATGTTGCTCGAGAGCCCGATATAGGGCTTTGGCCGCCTGAATCGTTGACCTCCAATTGTCGTGGTTACGCGACCTTGTCCTCCAGTTTCGGAAGCCCAGTAGCTGGTGGGTGTCCGGACCTAAAGAGTTCCTCCAGCGAGGTCTCGGTCGTCCAAGCAACCTCGCTCCATCAATTCGTTGTACGTTCATCACTTTCTATGGCATGCGATTATCCCGCCCATCGCAATCGTTGAAGCTTCACGATACTTCCAGCCCATCGTACAATTGATAAAACTCGTGGTTGTACCGGATGCGACAATGGGTGCGGTTCTGAAACACACCGGTCGCATATGTTCCCACAACATATGTTGTCTATTCTGATCCTATAGCTGCGGTTTTGCGGATCAGCAATAACTTTCGGTGTTTTCCGTATGTCTGCCTATGTGGAATATGTAAACGAAAAATTCCGGAGATCATTTCTAATTCGTAAAATCGCAGTTAGAGGATCAGAATGGTTTCGGAACCGTACCCAATGAACGGCGAACTATTCATTCACCGAAGGACCTTTCGTTTCTTTCGAAAAAAATTTAAGGGTATCTAAATTTTTGGCGCGCCCTCAATTAGCTTCGGTCTCATTAGACCGCACACACAGGGTCAATCCGTATAATTTTTTTTAATTCTTTCTGTCAAAATAATATATTTTCTTGGATTTTTATAGAACGAAAATCACACACACAGAATTGAATCGAATTCTCCGTGTTTGTTTGTGTTAGTGGTTGATTTCAGTCTGGTGCGTTAAATCCCTTTATGGATCGCAGAAAAATTCGGTTTCTTCAATTTACGGTGCGTATACCATAAGAAATTTTAACAAAAATTTTGGTAAGCCTCGAGCAAATTGGGGGAAAGCTAAATTTTTGCATGACGCTTGTTTTCGATGGTCTAAACAAGACCCCAAATATCGCTGTCTTTACGAGTTTCGCTATCATTGCTACAAGCGTCAAAAACCGGTTTTCTGACAATCGATAACGGTAATGCTGGAAATAGATTGGACGCATCAACAGCAACACCAGCATCAGCATTTCAATTTAGAACACACGCATTTGCCTTTGATGACCCACATTGACAGCAGCAACAGCAGCAAGAGCAGCATTTTTTCTGTTGCTGCTATCAATGTGGGGCATCAAAGACAAATGCGTGTGTTTTATATTGAATTGTTGATGCTGCTGTTGATGCGTCCAATATATTTCCAGCATAATATGTGCTGAAAACTGTTGTTTAACACATTTGTACCTCTTGCGGCCTCTGAATAAACTGTCCAAAGGCGATATTAATTCTTGCATTCGTATAACGGTTCCAGGAGGTCAAACAATATTTTTTTAAAAGGTCAATCCGAATAATCCGAAAATCTTTACAACGGTATCACTCGTAAAAAATTATATGGTTGTCAAATTTGCCTACAAAGGCGCTACGCGGTTTCAACTCTTTCACAGACCAATAAGACTTCATTCAAACGACGCGAAAACGGTTCGTAAGCTCGAGACATACAAATGCATTGGGTTATATGGGAAGCAGACGATAAGCGAGAGCCGTGATTCTGTCAAAGCACGGCTCCCGAGCCGTGAATTTGCGAATCGTGGTGCGCGAGATGTGAAAAAACATCTCGCGATCCGTGTTTTGTCATCGTCACGGCTCTCACCCCTCGTGTGCTTCCCGTATAAGCCAATGCATTTGTATGTCTCGAGCTTGCTTGAATGAAGCCTTAGAGGTTGCTTGCGATGTCTCTGCCTGGGAGAGGCTCCGCTAAGGGACGGCGAGAGAACTGGAGGGCCAAAAAAATTGCGGCTTTTTCGGAAAAAATGCCTGAAAGCGCGGAGGCTTGCCCAAACGGCGATGCGCACACTGGCACACAGCAATCTGCTGTATACTTATAAAACCGCACGTAAACTGCTAAAACTTGCTATTAAGAAGATCAAACGAGCTTGCTTTAGGCAGCTCTGTGAGGATGCTGATATCCTTCGTATGGGGATGGCATATAAGGTGGTAATGAAGAAAGTAGGACAAAATGTTCCACCACTTAAATGTGCGGTATTGCTGGAAAAAAAATTCTCAACTGTTTTTCCTGCACACAAGTCGGAGCCCGGAGACCGAGCACCGAATTAACGGAAGTCCGAATTCCCGGCATCACAGATAGTGAAATACTCCAAGCTTCATTCAGGATGGAGGTAAGACACCAGGTCCAGATGGCAGACAATGCTCTGAAAATAGCAGTTCAAACAATGCCGGTGAAGTTTATCGAAGTTTTCGAAACCTGTTTAACGGCAAAGAAGCAAAACCAGGTGCTTATTCCAAAACCTAATAAACCAGCTGGCGAGCCGAATTCTTATCGCCCTATTTCTCTGGTTGATAATACTGGAAAAAATTTTTATGTTCAACCGACTGTCAGCGGTAGTCAACGAAGGAGGGAAACTCTCAACACGACAGTATGGCTCTTAAGGAGCACGTTCAATAGTAAACGCTATCACGTAAAGGTCGCCGTAAGCAGTGCGATGAATTGAGCAACTAAAGCTCATTTCTCTAGCGGAAGCTCATTTTTTAGGCTCCACTACCGAATTCGATGGAGAAAATGAGCTTTTTCCACAGAAAATATGCTTTCTCCGCAGAAATGAGCCTGATTGTTCAATTAATCGCACTGCTACTCTTAGTAACAAACTTAGCAACCGACTAGTTGGGCAAAGTGTGGTAAGGTGACGTTAGATGGGATAAACGCATTTAACTCCGCGAATTGGGAGAGTATCCATGCCTACAGAATATAGGGATGCCCGACCACCTGGTTGGTATAGTAAAAAGCTACCTCTCGTGTTGCAACCTAGGATATAATACTAGTGGTGGTGGCGTTCCACAGGAATCCGTGCTTGGTCCCCTTCTGTGAAATATAATGTATAATTCCATTCTGGAGTTCTCCATGCCTAAGGGACTGAAGCCAGTTGGATTCGCGGAAGCGGTGGTTGCCATCGCCAAGGATGCGGAGTACGTCGAACTGTTCGCTAGCGTGGCGATAATAACCATCAAACTATGGCTAGAATAAGTGGGAGTGGAATTTGGGGAACATAAAATAGAAGCTGTTCTAATTTTAGCCCTCCCTCAAAATCAGAGCTAGAAAAACGGTTATAATATCTAAGTCAGCGTTAGGTACGTGCATTACGGTTTGCCTGTAACGCAAAACCCTTAAACGCGATCTATCGTTGGTGCGCTTTGAGAGTGTGTTGTGCATACCACCACCACATCACATCAAGCGGCCTACGTGTGAACATTACGCTATCAGCTCTCGTAAGAAGAATTTTCTTGTGCTTCTTATCGACACTAGCGACACTTACATTTCCATCCGCCATATAGCGGACATATAGCGGAAAATATCGGAAACACAAAAGTTCTCCCTATGAGAGCGGATAGCAGAATAAGCCAGGCTTAACACCGAAGATGCACCCAGGGCGAAGAAACATTCAAAGGCTTGAATCTATGAGAAGGTGGCAGGCTCGATGGGATGAGGCCTCTACTGGCCGATGGGCACATACCCTTATCCCTGACATAGTCATGTGGGTTAACCGAAAGCACAGGGATATGAATTTTTACATGATCCAATTCTCAACGGGCCACGGAGGGTACCGACAATATTTGCATCGGTTTAAGTTAGATGACTTGCCAGAATGCCCGAGAGGCAAGGGAGTGGCGGAGGTTCCGCAACATGGAGCTACAGAGGGAGGAGCGTAGACGCAAGTCTGCTACCCGTGGTGATGACTGATTAGCCTAAATTGGTCCTGTGAAGTAATATTGAAAGGTGGTTCCGCAAGGTCAAGCTGTGACCAAAGAGGTGTTTAGGTTGGTATATTACGCTTTCAGGTCCCCAAGGGAAATTTTTCTTGTTCTTATCGACACTAGCGACACTTATCTTACCGTCCGCCATATAGCGGACACATAGCGGAAAATATCGGAAACATCAAAAATTTCCCTTTGGGACCTGAAAGCGTAATGTACCCCCCGACAGGATTAGAAGAAGACGCGAGGCACGTGTGAAATTCATACGGATCTCCGTATGAATATAATATATAAGGAGGAAGGCAGGCGTAAGTCAACAAACCCCGCTGATGGCTAATTAGCCAGTCGTCCTTGCGAAGTAAAACTGAAAGGTGGTTCGGCAGGGACCCACGGCATGGAAGAATTATTTTGGAGTTATGTAGTCAGTACGAATCGGACATATCTCAGGGCCTACTACAGGCAATTCTCAGAATTCTTTAAGCAAAACAACAACAACAACGCCATAGCAACTACCTCCGAACAACCAAGGGATGACAGTCATCAAACTCGTACCAACGGGTACTTTTGGACTCTTGTTTAGGAACTAGAAAGCAAAAAAAACCCTCTTTACCCAATTTTTTTCCGAAGTGAAATCTATATTTCTTTGAAGATAAGAACTAAACTCATTCGCCAGTGGTAGCCGACTTGCCAGTGACAATGCAACTGCACCACAAATCGCCTTGTATTCATTCAAAACTTTACATTACCTTAAATCCAGCGCTGCGTGAAGATGAGCAAAAATATTCATTGTTGGAACTATTGATGACAACCGTTAGTCCCAGATTTACACCAGTTCCTGCAAAAATATTAATTTGACAAGATCATACAAAAAATTATATTGAAAACGCTACCTATCACCTTTCTGGGATAATACAGCTCTGGTAGATTTGATTGAAATCCACGTTCAGGAGTCCACTGAATCGGCTTGGGTATGGCATCGTGACTTCCTGCCACTAAAATATTGCCGCGGCTGAGAAAAGCTTAGAATTAGTTAAATTATTCGACGCCTCGTCGACGAAGTCGCCGTGTACCTGGATTGCCTTAATAAGAAGTCTGGATGGACATTGTTAAAGGTGCAGCAGAGCCCTTCATCAGTGAGAATCGGTTCAAACATAGCGAAACACGACCGCCGCACGGATCCATAGCGGCACGACACAAGTAGTTCGGCACATGGTGGAGATACCTAAAGGATTCGAATGTGATTTTTTAAGGACTGTTTGTTTTGCATACCTAACAAAACAAATTGATTCTGGAAGCTGATATCCTTGCCATTACCGAACTTTCCATAAAATTTCGTCCCGTATAAATTTGTCTAAAATAACTCTTGACAAATTGGTACGGAAAAATAAGTAAAGTCTCGGTCCAGCTTTTATGATTATACCTTTAAAATGAAATCCTTTAATTTCTCCCAGTTATCAGTTTCATTATAGTCTGTAATGTGTGCATTTTCTTCATTTTTACACAGCGTCTGCAGATTTCCGTAGTCACTCATGTTTCTGAAAAGAACCTTCCATTTAGCGCAAATACACGGTGAATCCATGCATTTAATTAACGTAGATATAAATAGATTCAGAATGCTTCTGAACCGTTCCGTGCCCAACACATGGCAAAGTTCTTCGAATGGAGTTTGTATAATACATTATAATGAACGGCACGGCCCGAAAGCAAAATTGTACTAGGACTCCTAGGAACGTAACGGAATGGAGTCGTTCTGTTGCAAGCTTAATTGCATATGGATTCATTTTTAAATTTTTTAAATTAAGGAATTTTTCACACTTACGACCAGATTACGTAATCTGTGCAAATTACTTAATTTGAGCTATCAAATTCCATACAATTTTGAATTCACCACACCGCAAATTACGTAATTTGGCCAGATTAAGTACAAGTAGTGTGAAAACCTTCTCACTCACGGTTGAATTTTGTCCACCAAACTTCGTTTTGCATGATTCAAATTACAAATTGTAATAGCCGGAAAAGGAATTGTCGAAATTGAAGTAGACGTTGAACTGATTGTGATCAATAACGGTGTCGAATGCCATTTGTTGTAAATAATGGAAATGTAATACGAAGAGGTCAATAAAGACAAAACAAAAGCCACTAAAAAGAGAAATCTAAAAAGCGACATTTCACTAGAACTCGCTACGGTAAGATATTTTAATTTTAATTATACCTTTCGAACTGACTTAGATTTCTGTCACCAATGAATTTTAAACCATGCAACGATGTTGATTGCAAATACCGATAAATGCTTTTGGTCAAGATAATTCCATAACTGCTTGGAGAAGTCGGGGAACCATCAGGTTTTGATGAAGATTTTTCATTGGCTTCAGAAATACCTATAAAATAGTTAAAATTCAAATGATACTAAAATCAGTTTTTTACTACCTGTGCTTGTCCATCCGTAATGAGATTTTGAAAATTTCTTCGCCATTTCCCGTACAATGCTTCGATCTCAATACTACGACACGTATCCTTGAACATTTTCATATCCTCTACCTTTTTATAACTTGTGTATCTTTGAATTTTGCAACAAAGTAGCCAAATGATCTGCAACATTGTACATTATCCTTTGATATTATTTACCATCTGCCTGTATTATTATTAAAGGACACTTATTTATTTACTTAGATTGTGGAGCTTCAAGTTGTCCGAAAGGGTTTTAACTATATAAGCATATACGGAAAACTAATGCCGAAAGACTCCCATCGTTTAAAACAAAGTCCTTGTCAGGATGGAGCACGTGTTGGCAAACTTGTCATTAACTAGCGTTTCTACACTCCTAAAGTCATGCAATGCAATCCTGATAAGGATCAGAATTGTGTTCTGCGTGAACTACATTTGAATAGTGGTTTACAATGAAAAGGATAATAATTTGTTGATACTCAATAATTATAGGCTATTATGTTCTTAGTCGGTTATGGTTCAAAAGCGTGTTGGCAGAGCTCTGAAATTGTAAAATTTTATATTTGACCGAGGTACTACGGCCGGCGGTGGTTATGTCTTAGATGCAATTAGCTTCAACAGTCGCCATCACATGAAACGATTAGCTTCTGCCGCTAATAAGTTTGCTGATCACTGATTTCACACCATCATCAACTTGGCACCTCTTAATTATTTTCTTTAAGTTTACATCAAATTCTTCGTCTAAATGTTAAGCATCCAGGCAGGGTCGGACAGCCAAACTGCGGCCCGTCTCTGGTTAAGCCTGGAAATACAACAGTCGCAATCACATGAAACGATGAAGGTGGTGGGTGTAGATGTAGAGTGACCCCTGGATTAAGGAACACATTGCGTTCCGGGATCAAGTTCCTTATCAGAAACATTTCTTAAGCGAATCCTTTATTAGCTTAACAGACAATGGATCCTTTATGATCGGAAGACTTACACACTATCATTTGTATTTATTGATTAAAGCGTTAAATTCTTTTAAAATGAGGACTTGTTTCAAAATTAATTCAAATTTCACGCCAAAATCTGAATTCCCACTATTTTGATCCGTTTTTTCGGAATTTCGTTTGTTAAGGGAAACATTTTCCACCAGAAAATTTCGAACGTTATACGAAATCTTCGCTATCTGAAAGGTTCATTAACCACTGTACATTGGTGCTTTGATATGCAGTCATATAATATACTAAACCAGAGGTGTCAAACATATTTCTTACGCGGCCCAAATTGTTGCTCGAGAAGTTGTGACAGACCACGCCACACATTTCCATAAAGCAGACAACATTTTTATACATTTTTATTGTTTGTAAATCATACAAGAAGCATTTCTGAAGATTCAGATTTTGACATCTGACGCCATGATTGGAAGCTATTCTGAATAGTGGTTATTCTTGCTGGCTGGCATTTTTAGCAGGAGTGAGGTGATAGCCGTGAAAAAGGTCGGAGAACTATGCGGCTAAGAAACAGAAAAAAAATCTTGGTTAAATTGAATCGATCATAGTGAAAGCTATAAGGTCTGTGGCCCCGTCCTTAAAATTGTATTTTTTGTCACCTAACAATATGAGGTTTGATGATTGATTTTCCTGGGTCGGGTTAGTTTGTTTTTAATTGGAAAACTTTTATGCAGGCATAATCTATGAGTCCGTCAGAACCCTAACTCTGATCTAGCCAGGTTTTTCCAACGTGCAACCACACAAAAAGTTGCCTTTCCCCTGAAAGGGTCGTGAAAAATTACGCTGGGATGTAATTTGTCGACCAAGGTAGGAACTTGACCATCGTATCGCAGTAGGTTCAGGGCAATGCAAATAATGTGCCATGGTATGATAGCACTTCTTTTAGATAACTGCTGGCCCGCTGCTGAAAGCCATTCATTGGAAAAAAATAACGAGAATTTGAGCGCTTGTTGATGCATTTAAGACAAAAATAAAATAATTTAGGAATCCCGGTTGGTTACGTACTTCTGAACCAGACGAATTTTCGTCCGGTAGGAAAAAACAACTGAAATCGAGACCTGATCTGTAAGCCTTATCGAATGTCTTACTTCAGTCTTAATGGCACATGAGCACAAAAGACTTTTGTGAAAAAAAAAAATCCGTCAGACTCATGGTCATTAAAAGATATCTGCTTTTGAAACATAAATTGCAAATTTGACGGCACATGAAAACTTTTTTGAAAATGGCTTGCGGGCCAGATGAAAAACCTTTGCGGGTTGGATTGTGGCCAGCGGGCCATATGTTGGCCTGGACTTGACTTATATTAAATTTTTGGGTTTCATAGTCGGATCCAACCTGCAAAGAATGCTAGCGTCAAGTTGTTAGTCTCCTACTTCTGCTTGTGGGTTGAATAAATCGGTTTTATCTCACTGATAAAATCGTGCTTGTATGCAAGGTGTTGATATTATGAATACCTTACAGATTAGTAATGTAGTAATGTCCCAGCCAGCATCGGCGTAATGTACCGTCAAAATAGCCACAAATAAGCTTTACTTCATGAATCACGAATCGGCATTATGTATCGATAGGACGCATTGAAAATTAGATACATGATGGTCAGCTGAAGGAATGTCGACGGATCATGCATATAGGAAATATAATGGTTTTCTCCTCAAGTGTGATTTTTGTTGCTGGGGTAAATAGAATCGCGAATAAAAGATGATCATTCGTATAGTCTGGCTGGAGTAGTGGTTAGGGCGCGCACCTTCGGTGCATAGGATTATGAGTTCGAGGCTCACCGTCGCACGTGTTTTTTTAATTATTTATTTATGCATTGAATATATATGATACTTAACTATTACATAATGTTTACGAATAACGATTTTGATAATGATTATCCGTAATAAGGCGCAAATGCATATATACATGAGATAGGGGGACATCGTCATATACTGCTTGTATGAAAACGTGATGAATGAATAAGCAACATGTGCTTACGCGTGTTGCATGAAATAATGATTACAAATGTGTTAAATGCTGGCTGGGGTTTTTATCTGTATACTCCACTGTGGTATGACAATTGCCTGTACCAACCCAGCCAGCATTTAACACATTTGTAATCATTATTTCATACAACACGCGTAAGCACATATCGCTTATTCATTCATCACGTTTTCATACAAGCAGTATATGACGATGTCCCCCTATTTCATGTATATACGCATTTGCGCCTTATTACGGATAATCATTATAAAATCGTTATTCGTAAACATTATGTATTAGTTAAGTATCATATATATTCAATGCATCAATGAATAATTAAAAAAAAATACGGGCGACGGAGAGTCTTGAACTCATAACCCTATGCACCGAAGGTGCGCGCCCTAACCACTGCTCCAGCCAGACTATATGAATGATCATGATTTATTCGTGATTCTAATCACCCCAGCAACAAAAATCACACTTGAGGAGAAAACCATTATATTTCCTATATGCATGATCCGTCGACATTCCTTCAGCTGACCATCATGTATCTAACTTTCAATGCGTCCTATCGATACATAATGCCGATTCGTGATTCATGAAGCAAAGCTTATTTGTCGCTATGTTCACGGTACATGAGGCCGATGCTGGCTGGGAATAGTCTATTGTTTCTAGCGCAACACATCCTACATCGGTCATCACTCACCCATTGATTGCAAATATGCATTAGATAAGAGCAAGTTATGACCACGTCATCCTGAATGGCATATAATAGACCCTTTGTTCCGGCAAAGGTAAAGAGCATCAAATGGCCGTCAAACCCTACCCACGTGCTTACTGCATGTATTGCCTTCGTCTTCCATTCGTCAATCCCCACTTCTTCTGTGTTCATTAAACTTAAAGGTTAAAATAAATTATCCTTGAACTTCAGAGGAGTAAGACCGTCATCCACTCTACAGAGAGCGTTGTGCAGAGACATAGATATTACTTAGCCGTAAAAAGAAGTGCGAAGCGAATCGACTATGAAATTAAGCGGCAATGTTAATTGACCCTCTGCCTCAGATCTTTCGAGGCAGGGTCATTCGCTGCGGGTTCGGGGTGCAACATTCGGAATGTGGCCATTGGGTGAGGTTATAAAACACAACGTTCGCGCAACGTTACCTTTAATTTCAAATTAACCGGCCGTTACGGATCAGAAACTTCTCCCTACAAACAGATCCCCTAAGCGCTTAGGGAATCTGTTTGTAGGGTGAATTTCTGATCCGCAACGGCCGGTTGATTTGAAATTAAAGGTAACGTTGCGCGAACGTTGTGTTTTATAACCTCACCCATTGTTACACGACCTGTCTATGGACTGCCTTCATTCGTTGACACCTTAGAGCAGGTATTAATAGAAGGAGAGGGCGAAAGTCACGAATATCATACAAAGTGACATCTAAAAAATGTGCCGAGAATCGAATCGAATTCGTGTGCGTTTGGTTGAATTTCTTCTTCTTCTTTCTCTTTGTGGGTTGTTAAAGCATGGAACTTTGTTTCTATTCCGAATGAGTATGACAGCGAAGGAATGGCATTGGCGTTGATCGCACCTACTTTATTTCTTCCGTTGGCGTGTTGTGCGCCTTGTATAGTTCCTAGATACTGTTATATATTTCTCGTATTTTCTAGATGTTCCAGTGGGTTCGACAGATTTTCGCGTACACAATAATGAATAACACCCAAGTAACAATTTCATCCCTATAATTCTTCGTAAAATATTTTCCTCAAATGATAATAGGGGCACTTTACAGGGTATAAACACTGAATAGTAGTCCAATAATGACATTTGGCGCGGTTTTTTTTTTGAACCATATTGTAGTACTGAATTACACTTTGTGTTATGTCATCATTTTCTGTCATTTTCGGAAAATAAAATCCCGCAGCCAGCGTGGAACCAGCGACTGTCGTACGCAAGTCCGACGCCTTAACCACTCGGCCAACCTCACATATAGTCAGCTTTGCTCGTAAACACTACAAGTGGTTCGTTGCTTCTATCGAAATGCTCAACACTTCTCTGCAATGCACCTTCTTCTTTATATGTCAATCAGTTGAAGCTCATTAAATTCACACGTTCATCAATAAAATGCAGCCAGTTTCTGCGCTGAGATTATCTCAATCGATTCATAAGTTAAGTATGAGTGAGGAAATGTTGGTTTCATGCAATATTTCAATGAATTCAATTCAAGAAACGTGGTGTTCCAGAGCACTTCATAAGTATCAATTCAATAAAAAATCACAAAGTTCATCCTTCTATAAAACTACGCTGAACAATTTATTGGATGATCACACGAATGTCACACTATAAAAATGAAATCGACAGTGCTATAGAAGATTATATGTATGTGTGTGTGTGTTGATTTCAGTGTGTGTTTATGTCATTCAATAAAGACTACAAAGAAGTATTTAATGGGGCATATTTTTAGGTTAACGTTTAGAGAAGTGTTATCGAAGTCTTATTGGATGTAGTCGTGAATTGATTATATAAGAACTTTCCAAGCTTTCCGAAAAGTGTTTTAAGGGGTTTTTATCGGATCAAAATACTTCTATAAGAGATATCACTCGATAAACTGATTTTGTGTTACTATATGATTGTTACTGGATGAAGTGCTTCTTTAAAGCATACGAATTGTTAGTTGGGCACTCGCTTTACAGTAACTTTATTTATTACAAACTTAGAGGCACCATAGACCCTCCGATCGATCGGCCAGATTTTTTGATTGATGGGACCATCGAATTCAATTTTTTGATTTGAGATGTGGAACGCATTTCCAATGAAATTTTCCATACAAGCTGTCATGTCAATCATCCCAAGTAACAATTTCATCCCTATAATACTTCGTAAAATATTATCTTCTAACGACAATAGGGGCACTTTACAGGGTATAAACTCTGAATAATAGTCCAATAATGGCGTTTGGCGCCGTTTTTTGATCCAATTGCACCTTATTGTAGCACTGAACTAAGCTTTGAAAAAGACATACATCAATGTGTTATGTCATCATTTTCTGTCATTTTCTCGTGAAAAAAAAAGAAAAAAAAAATTCCCCCAGCCAGCGTCGAACCAGCGACTGTCGTACGCCAGTCCGACGCCCTAACCACTCGGCCAACCTCACATATAGTTAACATTGCTCGTAAACACTACAAGTGCTCAACACTTCTTTATCGACTCTTCTCCATTGCACCTTCTTCTTTATATGTCAGTCTATTGAAGTTGAATAAGTCCACATCCACACATTCATCAATAAAATGCAGACATTTTCTGCGCTGAGATTATCTTAATTGATTCATAAGTTAACAAGGAGTGAGGAAATGTTAGTTTCATGCAATATTTTAATGAATTCAATTCAAGAAACGTGGTGTTCCAGAGCACTTCGTAAGTGTCAATTCAATAAATCACAAAGTCCATCCTTCTATAAAACTAGGCTGAACAATTTATTGGATGACGATACGAATGTCACACGATAAAAATGACACCGACTGTGCTATAGAAGAATATATGCATGTGTGTGAGTTGACTAGAGCGACTATTGCATGTGTGTGCTGTATCATCCAATAAACACAAGAATGGAGTATTGAAAGGAGTGTCTTTTTCAGGTTGACGTTTAGAGACAGTTTTATCGAAGTTTTATACCACAATCTTTGAATTTATTCCATAATGATGACAGAAGATTTCCGGAAAATACTTTAAGGATGGTTTATCGGATCAAAATATTACTTTAAGCGATGTCACACGATAAAGGAATTCCGTGGTACTATATGGTTGCTACAGTGTGAAGTGCTTCTTTAAAGCAAACGAATTGTTGCTTGGGATGTGTTCTCAGTTGCTGATTTTTTGACATAAACCTGTGGTCATTTTTCATGCTGTGGTTGTGGCGGTCATTCTCCAACAAAGTAGCAATGCATGTCCATCTTCCATCGCCAAAAATGGTGTAATTTTCGCTATTTTGTGCTGTGTCTTGTGGACCGCGAAATTGTCTATTTCAGATTGCCCGATAAATTACCTAATGTATGTGCTGTACGGGCGGCAGATCGATTGTGGGCAATCGATTGCCCGATCGATGGGCCGAGAAATCGTCAGGTTTGTGGCGCCCTTTAGAGACAGCTTAGCAACCCATACCATGCGTTAGTCCAGAGTGGCTATGAGCTCACACAGCCCATATGTGTTTGACTCCAAATTAATGACACTACACTCCACAAATTAATTCAAACGTCAAAATATTGTCGATGCAATTATTAACCCTTCTGTCGCCGCCTACGAGCTATTATGCCTATGAGGTGTAGCTAAATCTTTTGTGAAATCAATCTTATTTTTTGAAGAGGTATAATAGAACTAGAAACAGTTTACATTACTATGTCTTACGATGATACGCCGTTTTTTTCGTTTCTTTAGACATACTTGTTGATAATTCGCCAAACATTTGATCGCATTTGTGGCCGTCAGTTCCTTTGAAATATATGTACATATATGGAAAGGGGTGGAAAATATTGTTGAACGATAGTTTTCATCAAGATATAGTACCAATGGTCTGTCTAGGTCTATGTGCCAACCGAAGGGTTAATTATGGAATGTTGGGTAATAAAAATTACGCGGACATTATATTCTCAATTGTAACCAAAAATTTGACATTTGAATAACATTTTTGTTTAGATGTGTGAACTGCGATAGTGTGAAAACGGTGCTATTTTTATTTTCTGATGCGCACTTTTGGAGTAACGCATGGCATTAAATTAATAATGAATTCGCCTGGTCTGATTTATACGAAAATGTTGGAATCTACCAACTGGTCTATAATTCCGTGAAATTTCATAATAGCCATCAGCATAATTACGTAGAGATACCTATAATGGAAATTTCTGATTTAAAATATCTCTTTCGCGAATTGATAGTAATTTACTTACGTTAAATAGTTTTTTGTATCTGACACTGGCACGATATCTTCTATTAGCAAAGTATGGTCGCACCAGCATGTAATAGACAATTTCAATAATAGACAAAACACTGAATCCCAAAAATAATCCCATCAAACCACCCGTGTTTGCTGAAAAATAATAATCAGTTTCTTAGTCGTGACTTTCAAAACACACTTACAAAGAAATTCTGTAAATCCAACAAATCGATGTTTCGTCTCACTTCGAAATGCCCTTCCAACATAGTAAAAGTGTGCATTGACAATATTGTCTTTCATATAACTATGACTCATGTTTTGAATCATTTTGTCATGGATCAAAAAATCCGAATGACTCAGCCGCGCTAAATAGCCATCAGTCCTGAATTTCAGCTCATAACAAGACGGCAGGCATTCTCCACTGCACTGAAAATCTTCTTCACTCGTATCATGGGTCCGATATCGAACCCTTTCGGAGCACTTCATATCCGATAGGCTACAAACACTCATGTTCGGCTCAAAATGAGGCATATAGTATTGGACACAATTGCAATGCTGCCGATGCAGCTTTGCCTCACATTCCATTTCACAATTACGTCGTGTATACGTTGCATAATATTTTAAATTGGCTTCGTCCGAAAATATGCAATGACGATACTTCGGTGCCATATTTCGCAATACATGTGAAGCATCGGCAATTCGTGGTGTAATGACGACGCCAATTTCATGACCAACTTCCAAGGAGAAACCGTAGTTGGCGACATCAAGAATTTCGGCAGGATTATGCAGGAGTGCCTGGGAAAATGCTGAAGCTATCAAAAATCTGGAAAAACAAAACCTGATTTAAAGTTACCTTAAATCCTGCACCATTTGTCGTAGAGCAATAGTATTCTTCAAATTGAGCATCCAGGACGATACTAAGGCCAAGCCTTTTCCCAACACCTAAGACAATATCTCCAGTAAATTTCAAAAGTAAAAGGTATTCAATGAAAGTGATTTTTAAAATTGTACTTACCAGGAGCCGGTCGAGGATAAAATTTCGGAGGCAGTGCCTGTTGATACCCTTTCTCCGGGGACCAACTTACTGGAACTTCGTCCGGCGGGTTAAATGGTCCGAAATGATCGATGATTCTGAATAATTAAATATTTTTATTAGCTTAATTTCTTTGCTTTCAGAGCAAGACAGGTTAGCCTAACTTTCGTAAAATTTGAAAGGATGTATCCTATATCAAGAGACGCGAGAGCGTATCGCCCGCCAAAGGAAAAAAAACGAAAGCGAACAAGTCTATGATTACCGGACACAACTTGTTTTTTCATTGACAGGGCTACAGCCTTCCAGGCAACATCCCCCAAAAATTATTTTACCAAAATATTTCACATATCCTGTTCTAGTGCCTTTCAAAAATATCTTCGATCGGCACAATAACGGGTAAGATATACATATGACACACGGTGCAATTTTCACCCTGACAGACTTAAGCGAGTAACCCAATTTCAGACTGGAGTCTACAGTTGCAGAAATACTTGCTTCTAATGTCTCTCTCCGTGATGGGATTTTTATGAAATTTGGAATGAATGATCCTCTGGTGGCCCTTCTAAAGAATCAATGTCTTCCATTTAGATAAGTGGATGGAATAACGGTAAATTAATAGATAAAGTAAAGAGTAAGTCAAGATTTCTAATAATTGCGGCTCATCGCATTGACAATTTTTTAAAACGCACTGGGACATGGGGACATCGGGATATTGGGGCATTGAGACATCGGGATATTGGGACAATGGTATATTGGAGCATTGGGACATTGAGATATTGGTACATTAGGACACTGGGAGACTGGGACATTAGGGCAATGGGATATTAGGACCTTGGGACAATCGGACATTGGGACACTAATACATAGGGACATTGGGCCACTGAGATATCGAGATATTGGGACATTGGGACATCGGGATATTGGGTCATTTGGACATTGGTGCACTGGGGAAATTGGGACATGGAACACTTAGACAGTGGGACACTCGGCCATTGGGACACTGTAATATTTGCACATTGGGACATAAGGACATTAGGAAATTGGGACACTGGGACATCAGGATATTAAGACATTGGCACATTAGGATATTAGGACATTGTGACACTGGGATATTAGAACATTGGGACATTGTGACCCTGGGACACTGTGACATTGGGACACTGGGTCAGTGAGGCATTAAAACAGAGCAGTAACACAATGTTAACAAAGCGTTAGCAAAGCAACAACAGAGAGTTAGCAGATCGTTAACAGAATGTTAACAGGAAATTAACAGAGCGTTAACAGAACGTTAACCGAGCGTAAATCGAGTAATAAGAGAAAGGTGACAGATCGTTGATTATAGAGATTTAACAGAACATTAAGAGAACGCTATACAGAGCATTAACGAAAAGATAATAGAGTAACACGTTAATAGAGCATTAACAGAGTTAACAAAAAATTAACAGATTACTAACAGAATGTTAGCAGAGCCATAACACAAAGATAACAGAAATCTGTAGAAGATTTACTGGAAACTAACAGAACATTAATAGAATGTTAAAAAGAACGTTAACTGAGCTAACAGAATGTTACCAATGCATTAACAGAATGCTTACAGAATCATAACAAAGTTTACTGAATGTTAGCAGAGCATTACAAGATCGCTAGTAGGAAAGAGGACACTAGGTTAGGTTAGGTGCAGGAGCCACTAGAATTGACATCCAGTGCACTTAGACCGAAAGATTGGTCCATTGTGATACCCCATGGAAGAAGAAAAGTACGTACTAAGTCATGCTGTAAAACCAGCCCGTTGCGTTCTGGCAATATACTTATTGAGCAATATTGGGCTCACATCCCGAAGATCGTCCATATCATAGAAAAACCTAGAACCAAGAATACGTCTTCGTACTTCGGCCAAGGCCGGACACTGACAGAGAAAGTGATGCACGCTTTCTTCCTCTTCTTCGTCATCACAACTTCTGCAGTAGTCATTATGGGGAATGCGGATTCTCCTTGCGTGCTCCCCAATAGGACAGTGCCCCGTTATAGCACCGAGCACCCCACCAAAGTGTTTCCTGTCCAGTGACAATAATATTGTTGATCGGGCCGAGTCAAGCCGTGGCCAAATCAACCTAGTTGTCACGCAAGTGCTGCCGTGAGTTCTGAGAAAAACAGCCGCTTCTACTGCCACTCTGCAGGAGGAAATCGGCGTTTTTAGGTTACTATGATGGTCCTCTAAATTCATATTTGTCGCATTACGGGCGAGGCGATCCGCATTACAGTTCCCCGCGAATCCACTATGACTAGGTATCCAACAGAGGGTAATATTGAAAAAACGACCCATCTCTATAAGAGCCGAGCGGCAGGTTTCGACAGCTTTAGATGTTGTTAGGACCGATTCGAGAGATCGAATTGCAGCCTGGCTGTCAGTGTAAATAGTGAAATCCCTCGCAGTGACGACATGATTACCTAGCCATGTTAAGGATTCCATAATCGCCGAAATCTCCGCCTGCAGGACGCTACAGTAATTAGGCAGACGAAATGACAGGCTAACATCAAGAACCTCCGAGTGGATGCCAATACCCACTCCTTCGTGTGACTTGGAGCCATCAGTGTAGATAGCAAATGATTCAACGTCCCGAGGCATGTTGTTGTCCCAGTAATCCCTCGACGGAATCAAACTGTAATGGCTCTTACCAAAAGCGTATTTAGGAGTAGTATAGTCAGTTTCCAAAGGTAGGTTAAAATTACTTAGTATAAGCGAATGCCCATAATCAAGCGTTCGCCACTGATTAGTTTCCCGCAGACGTAAAGCAGTGTTAGCAGCCAGCTTTTGACCGAACAAATCCAGTGGCAGCAGGTCAAGTAGCGTATCCAGTCCGGCTGAGGGGGTGGTACGAAAGGCTCCAGTTATGACAAGAGAAGCCATTCTTTGTACCTTCGCCAGCAAGTTATTATAGGCTGTCTTGCTGAGTGCCGTCCACCATACACATACACCGTATAATAGAATAGGACGTACAACAGCAGTGTAGATCCAATGTAAAGCTTTTGGCGGCAAGCCCCAGGTTTTCCCTACGGCTTTCCTACATGTATAGAGTGCTATAGTTGCTTTATTCACTCGTTCCTGAATGTTAGGCCTCCAGCAAAGCTTCCGGTCTAACAATATGCCAAGAAATTTAGCCTTTTCAGCAAAAATTAATGGACTATTCCGTAGTGTAGGTGGGTCGAAAGAAGGAAGAGTATGTCTCCTAGTATAAAGAGCACAAGCTCTGTTTTAGCAGGATTAAGTCCCACGCCACTGAGGTTGGCCCATTTAGTTACAGAAGATCGGGCGTGTTCAAGTAGTCCACTAAGGACTTCCGGGAACTTACCTGTAACAGCGATATAGCCACATCGTCAGCATATGCAGTGACCTTACATCCAGACCTCTCAAGATCCGGAAGCAATTGATTGATTGCTATGTTCCACAGTAAGGGAGATAAAATACCACCCTGTAAGGTGCCTCTAGCAACATACCTATATAAAGACGTTGAACCCATGGTTGTAATAATGCGCCTCGATATCAATAGCCCATTCACCAGTATGCAGAAAGGCTCGTCGACATGAAGGCTTCGAAGTGCGTCGGTAATCGCCCTAGGTTTAATGTTATTGAAGGCGCCCTCAATGTCTAGGAACACAGCCATCGTGTATTCCTTCTGATGAATAGATTTTTCGATGGATCTGACTAGAGAGTGCAGAGCCGTATCCACTGACCTTCCTTTCCAGTAGGCATGTTGTGCCGTTGGAAGGAGATGTGGCGGAATAGTCATTCGTAGATGTGTATCCACAAGTCGGACAAGAGGACACTAACGGAATTAACGAAGAGCGTAAGCAGAATTTTAGCAAAGCATTAACAGAACGTTAACTGAGGATTAGTATCTATTTATTTTAAGGAAGACCTTGTGAATATAACTTATGATATTAAATTGATGAGATCTCATTTATGGAATACGCTGAACAAAAACCTATTGACACTTTTTCCAAAACAAAAATATTAGTTGGCTATTTAAGTATGCAAAAATATATGATATCTGACCAAAAACAACAAAGTTGTTAAAGTTACCCCGCCAAACAAAAATGGAGAAGTTTAAATGTACAGGACTACTTCTTGAAGTAATTTTGTGGGAGCCGTCAAAGTGGCACTGAATAAAATGTTAAGGCTCCCACCAAATTACTTCATGAAGTAGTCCTGTACATTTAAACTTCTCCAGCATTTACATCTAAAACAAAACTAAATATGAGCAGTGGATTGGGGTGATATGTATTCTTTTTGCGGCAGATGAATTTTATCTTTGGCGGGGTAACTTTAACAACTTTGTTGTTATTGGTCAGATGCAGGATACTCCGGAACAAGAATGTATTGTCAGAGTTGAGTTATCCTACATGTTCGGTTCAAACTTACTTAGACTTCTGAAACATAAATTGTGTATCAACCAAATTGAATGCACAGCAAACTCCTTCGTCAGTAATTACAGATCGAAAAAGATGAGAACAATTCATATCCTTTCCGCCGAAGCGACATGTAAGAAGCATTCTATCGCATGGTTGAGCTGCATTCACAATGAAATTTTGAAACATTGACCAATCGTTAGTACCGTTGATTTCACTAATATCAGGATTTCGTCCGCATAGTGTGCGTAACATCGCAAACTCAGTGGTACCGCTGAAAGATATTCGAATTTATTACTTACATATTTTGTTTAGATTCTTTCTGTGTTGATGGAGTTTCAATATCAATTTAAATATGTACTACCAAAAGGCAAGCAAGGATGCATCTTACTTTTGAAAATGTCGAACCTTACTAGCCAATGCTTGATTCATATTACATATTGTAATAGCCGGAAATGGAATTTCATTAATATAAGTGGACTTGGGATTGATTGCAATTATTACTGGAGTTGCGTTCCATTCTTGATAAACTTTGTAGACCAAGTTGGACGCTAGTAGCAAAGCGACTATGAAACATATGACGAAAAATACCCTAAAAAAGAAACCGTTATTGTTATTAAATAGGTACAGGTAATAGGTAAAATAGGTACAAACCTTTCATAAATGGACAAACGATCATCACTAACAAACTTCAATCCATGTAGTGATGAATTTTTCCCAAATGCAAATAAGTTTTCCCCAAAAGATGGTTTATTCACGTCGAAATTTTCGAAAATGTTTCTTTTCACGGAATCATCACCACAATTCATCACTGAAATAAGAATTGTCCTTATTAAGAATCACTGAGTAATTTTATTATTAGTATGGTTGCAGACATTTTTTACTACAAATATAGCTGGACAATCTTCGCTTTCTATTGATGGTCATTGCAGCAAATCAAATCAATGTTAGCTCAAGACTGTTGACCAAGTATTGCGGAACGATGAAGGTGACAAAAATCGTATCGATAAATAAATTGATTACACAATGCAATTGATTCTATGGTGTATTGTAAAGAATCCCCCGCATTAATTATTTTAAGTAATGTCAAAGAAAATGGATATCAAAGGAAAAATGAGGGTGAGTAAATTTCCAAAAAAAAATGTCGTTTTCCTCGATAAGGTTAAATGAATACAATATGGACCTACTTAACTTAAACTTAGTCTGGCTGGTCTAGCGGTTAGTGCGCGCACCTTCGGTGCACAGGGTCATGAGTTCGAATCTCACCGTGGATCATGGTGTTTTTCGAACTCACGAGCTTGTGACGCACTATGATCTCACTCAGATGTTAAACGAGTACCCATTTATGGGGATAAATAACACTGCTGAGCGTGATGCTGATCTCATTACCTCAACAAAAAGCAGATAAGATCTTGGAAATAGGATGTCACTAACACATTCTGCGGCCTTAGTCCAATGCTGGATTGTTGCGCCTCTGTTATTTATTTATTTAACTTAGACTTAGATAAATAGATATAACCATCATTGTGTTTGAACAGGGTGCTGCCAATGACAAGCTGACCAGAGTTACAAATCTCTACGAACAACTCACCATTGTTGTTCGTAACACCCAGACCGTGATTGCCCATTAGATGTTCCAATCCAACATTGTCAGACCCAATTTCAGCATTGAGATCCCCCATAATAATTTGTGTCGCCAAGCAGGTGATAAAAGGCGTCCTTAGCATGCTGGTCGGCTGACTCAGTCGGGGCGAAGCACTGAATTATATAGTAATGTTTGTTATTCTGGAGTTATTATTCGGAAATAGGCCTCCAATCTATAAGAGATTGGCGAGCTTCCTTGTTCAAAAGGATGCCGACTCCAGCTCCAGCCATTCTGGGTGAGGCTTCAAGTTCACTACCAGAGTAAAGCAGCACAGTTTGGGAACTAGGTGATAAGGTCCATCTTGTTTCGCTCAGTCCTAATATCGAAATTTTATATACGGTCATTTCCCGTTCGACTTCCGTGAGTCTTGTACTACTGCACTCGCCCCACATCGTTCGAACGTTCCAAAAACCAATCGTAGTCCGTTGTATGTAGCCAAAGGTCGTTGCCGGTAAATTAGTCCGTGGTATCCGAGGCTCGTTCAATGTTTCGAGTGTAGCTTAGTTTCGGGTATGCAAGGTACAAGCCAACATACCCTATCCCTCAAGTCCCCTTCTACGACAAGCCTGGAACGCTGTGGCATAATTCTAACCCCAACACCACAGGGGTCAATTTTTGTTAAGCTTCGTACATGTATACAATTGAACGCAATCAATGTCGCGCGCAATTGTATAGATTTGTACGAGACCCAGGAGAGTTTTATTCTCCCCTGCCTCTTTAGTCGCCTTCTATGGCACGCCGGGGAAAGCGGTGACACTATTCTTAACCCATGCCACAGGGCATGTTCCTGTGTGCAAGTTTCGAATTAATTATAGGGAGGACCAAGAAATAGGTTTTATTGGCTAGTTGTATCCGTCGCTTAATTTCGTCGGTTACGTTGGCGTCCTTTGATAAGTTACAACCCAGATAGTTGAAGTTGTCTACATACTCGATATTGAGCCCCCCTGTGATGCTTGAATTTGCTGGCGTCCTTGTTTTCGATTGCATCATGGCCTTTGTTTTTCTTTCGTTGATATGTAGTCCAACTTCCTTGGTGGCGTTATTGAGGTTATGCAGAAGGCTTTCTACATCACCCAATCTTGGAGACATGATGTTGATATCGTCGGCGTACGCTACTAATTGAGTCGACTTGATGAGTAGCGTTCCGCTGCTGTCCATATTCACGGCTCGAATTACATACTCCAAAGCAAGGTTGAAGAGCGTCGGCGCCAGCCCGTCGCCCTGCTTGAGTCCAGTACGAGTTTCAAATATGTAGGTCAGTGAGTCGGTTCTGCACTCTGACCTGCGAGACGGTATTAGTCATGTCATTCTCGTGAGTCGCACTAACTTTGCCGGTATACCAAAATTCAGCATAATGTTGCACAGTACACTTCGATCGATACTGTCGTATGCCTGCTTAAAGTCGACAAAGATTTGGTATACGTCGATGTTATATTCCCAGCACTTTTGGAGTAGTAGCTTCACTGTGAAAAGCTGATCGGTCGTTGAGGGACCAGGTCTGAAGCCGCCTTGATACTCGACAATGATTCGTTCTGAGAAGGGATTAATTCTTAATTAATTTCCAGAATTTTCGATAGGATCTTATAGGTCGTACAAACTAATGATATGCTCCTGTAATTCTCACACTTCAGCTTGTCACCCTTTTTGTGGATTGGGAAGATTATGATTTTCCGCCAATCTTCGGGGATTACCTAGTCGTTCCCTATTTTCAGCAGTAGCACGTGTATAGCGTTTGTTTCAGCAGTTCTGCTGGGATCTCGTCAGCGCCGGGCGCTTTATTACTTTGGAGTAACTGTATGGCGAGACTCACCTCCTCTACTGTTGGGGGTTGCACGGGAGGGCCTCGTTCAGATAACTGCTCATGAGCTGGCTCCGTGAAGGAGGTTGATAGTGCCTTGAGGAGCTCTTCGAAATGCGAGGCTCATCATTTATTCACGCTTTCGATGTCGCTGATGATGCGTTTCTTACATCTAATTAACTTATTAATATTTAGAGCTACATTATGGTGAAACAACCAGGATCCTAGCTATCACCGTTTCCGAGATACAGCCGCATAAAGGTGACCAGCATTTATAGGCCAAATTTGACTGCTCTAGGGTCAATATTAACGGAGATATGGGCAATTTTGTGTTTTCAAGTGAAAATTTTCGATAACGGGTTTTGAAAAAGTCGATCTAGATCGTATTTAGAGCTACATTTTGGTGAAACAACCACGGTCCTAGCTATCACCGTTTCCGAGATACAGCCGCCTAAAGGTGACCAGCATTTATAGGCCAAATTTTACTGCTCTAGGGTCAATATTTACGGAGATATGGGCAATTTTGTGTTTTCAAGTGAACATTTTCGGAGATGGGTTTTGAAAAAGTCGATGTAGAGCGTATTTAGAGCTACATTTTGGTGAAACAACCAGGGTCCTAGCTATCACCGTTTCCGAGATATAGTCACCTAAAGGTGACCAACATTTTTAGGCCAAATTTGACTGCTCTATGGTGAATATTTACGGAGATATGGGCAATTGTGTGTTTTCAAGTGAACATTTTCGAAAATGGGTTTTGAAAAAGTCGATGTAGAGCGTATTTTGAACAGTGCCGGATTAACCACGTGGCAGAAGGTGGCAAATGCCACAGGCCCCGCGCTTATGGCATGGGGGCCCCGCGCTTGCCAGAAAAAATAATAAATAAAGAAAGAGAAGTTTTAATTTTTAGGGTTTTTTGGGAAAATTTTCCTCGGATGGTTGGGTTAGGTCTGACAGACCAAAAAGAAAATTAAATCTCAACATTTTTACAGAAAAAATTTGTGCATTATATTTTCATGCATATGCAATTTGAGTATGTGTCACATACGAACTTTTAAGCATGCATTTGTTTGAATTTGTGATTTAGTTAAAAAGTTATAGCAGTTTGAATCTGCTCTGGGAACCCCACCCAACCATTTATGTACCTATGCCTTTTTTCAAACCACTTTTTTGCATTTTAAGAAATTTTCAAGTGATGTACATTAATTGGGAAATGGTTAAATCTTACAATAGTAGTCGGGCTCAATTCAATTAGAGTATATTTATGGAAATAAGTGGCACTTTTTAGAATGAAACGCAGAAATTAGGGTGTTCGTAATAGGGACAGTGATGTGTTTATTGTCCCAACTGATAAATATACTTTCTGCACTAACTAAGCACATGGAAGCTTATCATCAACTAAATCAGGGGTTCCCACCTTTTTCAACGAACATTTCGCTCCAAAACGGAAGAAACATTCTTCAGCTCATTTGTTTCTTTTGTTAAGAATTCGCCACGTTGAGAGAGAGAAGATTTGCTATCATTGGAAAAATCTCTCATAGATTTGGAACTAATCACATCAGATTTTTCCAATTTAAATTTATAAGCAGTTCTAAAGCTTTCATTTAGCTTATTTGATCATTGAATTGATTCCACACTTAAACTCTAAACTATAAAAAATCGCTTCAGTGAGCGGGCGATTCGTCACACCAGGGCAACGTTTGAATTTGACTTATACGAAGTGAAGAGAACGTAGCAGCCGTAGCGTACAGCTGAATTGTATATTGCCCCAGAGCTACATTTGGCCCTACATCTCTCCTACGTCCTACATTGGGTGAAGAATTGAAGCCGCATGATCATAAGACGGTTACTGAAAATGTTGTCTTAAGATCCGTTTTTAGACCAAAACTTGATTTTCCCTGGCGAGGTATATTTTTTTTTTTTGCTCAGCGGTGCGCCAACATGCAAAATTGTAATCATGGGAGTCACTATACATACATATGTATTTTATGAAACATCATTTCAATTTCATTCAAGTTTAGAAGGTATTGCACTCCTGGTTTTTCCCTCGGTGTCTATTCCTAAAACAATTTCAGCCATCATCAAACAGCCTTTATGGACAGAGGCCCCTCGCTAATATTTTGTGGTTGGAGCGATTTAGAAATGTTGTTCATGATTTGAAGAATTTTACCAGCTCATGGTCGTTGTAATAATATTATATTATTATGATTCATCACCTCAACAGTCAACACTGAGTTTGGCCCACTGAAGGGAAGTACTAAATAGTTTAATTTGAAATTGATGATTTCATCGGCAGAAAATATCTTAGAAAAAGGTGGAATTTTCGCCAGTTCATATCTGGACTCTACATATCGTCCAGATAAGAACTGGCGAAAATTCCAGGTAGCCTCGGAAATAAACTGGAGAAGTTTCGCCAGAGTCATGTTTTTCGAATGTGTTTTACGGATTTACCTGTGCCTGATGGTAATCAACTGTAGCGTTCTTAATTATCTAACAATGGCTGCGTAAATAATAATAATTTTTCAAAAACACCAAAATGTATTATTGTAATGTATTTTTTTGAGTTTAATAAATTTAAATTGTTTTTGTTACTTGCAATAAACTCCTATTAACCTCCTCTTTCTAGTAAAGATAGATTTGATTTCAGAACATTTGGATGAGTTACGAGAACTATTAATTTGGGTAATCTACGTTCCAATGTTTCAAACATTAATACATAATTAATACATGTCAAAGGGGCCCCGCACTTAAAATTTGCCACGGGCTCCGCGCTGGCTTAATCCGGCACTGATTTTGAGCTACATTTTGGTGAAACAACCAGCTATCACCGTTTCCGCGATAAAGCCGCCTAAGGGTAACCAACATTTTTAGGCCAAATTTTACTGCTCTAGGGTCAATATTTACGGAGATATGGGCAATTATGTGTTTTCAAGTGAACATTTTCGAAGATGGGTTTTGAAAAAGTCTTATTCGAGTGTCGCGTTTTTCTGTTAGTTTCTATGGGTTGATTACCAAAAAAAAAATATGAAAAAATATGAATTTAAGATTTTGAAATTTCATTGGATTTGTTTTCTTTATACTTTAATTAACTTTCTTTAAAAATAAAAAGGGAACATTTTTTGCATTTGTGGACGATACAAGAATTTGAAAAAATAATTTTACAGTGGTCTATTCAAGTATCGCGAAGTAGCTATAAATAAATCCCTTTATCACAATTTTTGGGTAACAGTGATTTTCTTTATCCATACAGCGAAACAGACGCCATTACCGCGAAACTGCAGTGGACCCTTTAGACCAGTGGTTCCCAATCGTTTTCAGTCCGCGCCCCCTTTTGCGAAATTTTCTGAGGCTGGCGGGAAAATGTTGGCCAAAAACCAAAAATAGATGTGTACATTTTTTTTTTATTTCACTACGTGCTAGGTTGCGGACTTTTAATTATACCTGCTTTCTTCGGTTAATTGCTTAATTTTGCTTATAACTTCTGAAAGCGGTCAAAATACGAAGGTATGATTCGCTATAGATTTTAGCAATCACACACTGATCTTGGACAGAGCCCAATTCCAAGAAAATTGTTCAATCATTTTCTCAATCCTGCATGGAAAAGCATAATTGTTCATGGAAAAGCACAATTGTTAGTTAGTGAAGCCCAAGTTTTGGAACTTTTGCAACATGATTTCCGTCGGAAGTTCGACTGTCGCCATTACAGCAACTAGACTTATTTTTGGTGTGGATTTGCATGTTAATTTAAAATCAGTTTTTTTTTTGGCTCAGCCATACGTCGATAAGTAAAGAAGTGTTATTACTGGAGCTACCAAAATCTTAAGGAATCAAAAGAAAAGTATTTAAGCACGAGCCTAGACGTCAATATCAAGTGACTCTGGTATAAAATGTTTTCAGCGGTCTTTTGGTCAGGGGCCCTTAGCTAGTATGAAAATAATTTCATTTAATTCACATAAGTTGTTCTCACGCCCCCTTCCCAAACCGTCGGGGAGGCGTCCTATAGGGTGCTCCCCACAGTTTGGGAATCACTGCTTTAGGCATAATGTTTACAACATAACCTAAACTATACTCACGATAATAGATACTTTTTACTAATATTTCAGAAAAATGTGTTGAGCTAGTTGAAAATTTAGATTTTTCAAATGAAATTAAGACTTCAGATGGTTTTTTTTTATACTCTGAAAATATGAAATCGCAAAGGTTATGGCATATTGCTGACGATGTGACTTTAACAATACCAAAAATGTCAAAAATTCATCGATCTTATATCGGTTTTCGTTGAAATTGTTTGAAGTGGTCTCTTTTAAAAAAAACGAGACCGAGGCTAATTTCGGGCGCGGCCGAAATTTGAATACCCTTCACTCTCCTCGCGCTAAAAGTTTTTTTGGGCGAACATATGACTTGTGTTCAATCCTTCCCAATTCTTTTCCTTCTGTGGCGTCGATAAAACAATATTTGTGTGTTTTTGGTTAAGTGGGAAAATGAAAATATTTACTCAGAAAACTTTATTGGGGGATGCGGGAGCATGGTCCCATAGTATGATTCCATTCGTTTTAATTTTTTTTTGTTTTGACAAGGACGCATTAAGTTTTTTTGAAATTGGTGTGGAAAAAAATGTTTCTTAGAAGATCTGAAATAGGGGGGGTTGGGTTTGTATGGTAGCCCCATGACCCCATAGACCGATTCCATTCATTTTTACACATGTCTTATGGCATCAATAGAGATGCACTTTTACGAGTTTTGGTTGAAAGTGATGCACAAATAAAAAAGTTTTTCGTAGAAGAACTCAATTTGGGGGGTTGGGTTTGTATGACAGCCCCATGACCCCATTGTCCGATTCCATTCATTTTTACATATGTTTTGTGGCATCAATTGAAATGCACTTTTATGAAGTTTGATTGAAATTGGTGCACAAATCAAAAGGTTTTTCTTAGAAAAACTCAATTTGGGGGGTTGCGTTTGTATGACAGCCCCATGACCCCACAGTCCGATTCCAACCATTCTTACATATGTTTTGTCTTATCAATAGAAACACATTTGTGTGAAATTTGGTTGAAATTGGTGCACGCATGAAAAAGTTTTTCTTAGAAAAACCAAATTGGGGGGGTTAGGTTTGTATGGCAGCCCCATGACCCCACGGTCCGATTTTAGCGATTCGAACATACAAACTGCCTGCAATAAAAAGAAGCATGTGTGCAAAATTTCAGCTCGATAGCTTTTAAACAGGCCGAGTAAAACGCGTAGCAACAGACGGACAGACGGACAGACAGACAGACGGACATCGCCCAATCGACTCAGCTCGTCATGCTGATCATATATATACATATTTTATATGGTCGGAGATGCTTTCTTCGGACAGACGGACAGACAGACAGACGGACATCGCCCAATCGACTCAGCTCGTCATGCTGATCATATATATACATATTTTATATGGTCGGAGATGCTTTCTTCAATGCGTTACAAACTTCATGACAAAGTTAATATACCCTTTACTCTACGAGTGAAGGGTATACCCTTTACTCTACGAGTGAAGGGTATAAAAAGAGGAGCTTTCGATGAATGAAATTACCAAACAATCATCAATATGCATTTGCATAAATAGTCTAAGAGCCCAAGTGGAAATTATTTACAACTATTTCCTCTGCATTCTGTTACACATTATCGCAAATTTCACGATTGGAGATGCCCCAAAACGGTAGTCTGCCTCCTGGACAGTGGGGCTAAAGGGGTGGCAGACAACTTCAAAGTCGTTAATAGTTGCAAAAATTTGCAACTATTTCCTCACTGTTCGTGCTTTGCACGATGATAGTACTTGGTCCACTGATAACGAAAATGCAGATGGCAGACACTTTCAGTGGGGCTAAAGTGGTGGCAGACGAGCCCAAAGTCGTTAATAGTTGCAAATATTTGCAACTATTTCCTCGCGTTTGATTCATATACCATTTCATAGAGGACGAGTCCCCGCATATAAATTCCAAAAGGCAGACAAAAATTGGGGGGCTAACATGGTGGCAGACGCGCTCCAAAATTTGAAATTTGTATGAAAAATGGCAAGTGCTTCTACAAAAATAACGCTAACTCCATCATGCTAAATCATATAGGTACAGAAAGAGCTTAATTATTTTCCAGACACTTCCCTGAGTACTTAAGAAAAATTTCATTTCAAAATTCCAGTTACAACCCGGTTAATTTATCAATCGAAATTTGACTATTTTCAAGTAAATTTACAGGCAATATAGTACATACACAGAAAACGAATATACAAAGTGACATTTTCCCCTAATATCACACGGATGGCCCTCAGCAGCGATTCTTTTTGAACGGCACATCATTCAGGACACCATGCTAAGTATATGTTTCCAAAGGCAGACAAAAACCTTTAAAAGGACGACGAGCAGACGAGCCTAAAGTGGAGTAAAAAGTGGGATTTTGTGAGAAATAACAAGGATCTAATTTTCCCCTAATATCACACGGATGGCATCCAGCAGCGATTCTTTTTGGACCGCATATCACTTAGGACACAATGTTAAGTAAATATTTCCAAAGGCAGACATACAGTATTAAAAGGACGATCAGCAGGCGAGCCCTTAAATGGGGCAAAAAGTGAAATTCTGCAAGAAACAACAATTATCTCTCGCGGAAGCATTTCCCCTTAATATCACACGGATGGCCCGCAGCAGCGTTTCTTTTTGACCGGTATATCATTCAGCACACCATGCTAAGTATTGGTTTTCAAAGGCAGACATACAGCACTAAAAGGACGACCAGCAGACGAGCCCTTAAATGGGGCAAAAATTGGAATATTGCGAGAAACAACAATTATCTCTCGCGGAAGCATTTCCCCCTAATATCACACGGATGGCCCGCAGCAGCGTTTCTTTTTGGCCGGTTTTTCATTCAGGACATAATGTTAAGTAAATATTTCCAAAGGCAGACATACAGTATTAAAAGGACGATCAGCAGGCGATCCCTTAAATGGGGCAAAAAGCGGAATTTTGCGAGAAGCAACAATTATCTCTCGTTGCAGGATTTTACCTTAATATCACACGGATCGCCCCCAGCAGCGATTCTTTTTGGACCGCATATCACTTAGGACACAATGTTAAGTAAATATTTTCCAAAGGCAGACATACAGTATTAAAAGTACGATCAGCAGAGGAGCCCTTAAATGGGGCAAAAATTGGAATATTGCGAGAAACAACAATTATCTCTCGCGGAAGCATTTCCCCCTAATATCACTCGGATGGCCCGCAGTAGCCTTTCTTTTTGGCCGGTTTTTCATTCAGGACACAATCTTAAGTAAATATTTCCAAAGGCAGACATACAGTATTAAAAGGACGATCAGCAGGCGAGCCCTTAAATGGGGCAAAACGTGGAATTCTGCAAGAAACAACAATTATCTCTCGCGGAAGCATTTCCCCCTAATATCACACGGATGGTCCGCAGCAGCGTTTCTTTTTGACCGGTTTTTCATTCAGGACATCATGGTAAGTATATATTTCCGAAGGCAGACATAAAGCATTAAAAGGACGATCAGTCGACGAGCCCTTAAATGGGGCAAAAAGTGGAATTTTGCGAGAAACAACAATTATCTCTCGTTGCAGCATTTTACCTTAATATCACACGGATGGCCCGCAGCAGCGTTTCTTTTTGGCCGGTATATCATTCAGCACACCATGCTAAGTATTGACTATCAAAGGCAGACATACAGCACTAAAAGGACGACCAGCAGACGAGCCCTTAAATGGGGCAAAAGTTGGAATATTGCGAGAAACAACAATTATCTCTCGCGGAAGCATTTCCCCCTAATATCACACGGATGGTCCGCAGCAGCGTTTCTTTTTGACCGGTTTTTCATTCAGGACATCATGGTAAGTATATATTTCCGAAGGCAGACATAAAGCATTAAAAGGACGATCAGCCGACGAGCCCTTAAATGGGGCAAAAAGTGGAATTTTGCGAGAAACAACAATTATCACTCGTTGCAGCATTTTACCTTAATATCACACGGATGGCCCGCAGCAGCGTTTCTTTTTGGCCGGTATATCATTCAGCACACCATGCTAAGTATTGACTATCAAAGGCAGACATACAGCACTAAAAGGACGACCAGCAGACGAGCCCTTAAATGGGGCAAAAGTTGGAATATTGCGAGAAACAACAATTATCTCTCGCGGAAGCATTTCCCCCTAATATCACACGGATGGCCCGCAGCAGCGTTTCTTGTTGGCCGGTTTTTCATTCAGGACACAATGTTAAGTAAATATTTCCAAAGGCAGACACACAGTATTAAAAGGACGATCAGCAGGCGAGCCCTTAAATGGGGCAAAAAGTGGAATTTTGCGAGAAACAACAATTATCTCTCGTTGCAGGATTTTACCTTAATATCACACGGATCGCCCCCAGCAGCGATTCTTTTTGGAACGCATATCACTTAGGACACAATGTTAAGTAAATATTTCTAAAGGCAGACATACAGCATTAAAAGGACGATCAGCAGGCGAGCCCTTAAATGGGGCAAAACGTGGAATTCTGCAAGAAACAAGAATTATCTCTCGCGGAAACATTTCACCCTAATATCACACGGATGGCCCGCAGTAGCCTTTCTTTTTGGCCGGTTTTTCATTCAGGACACAATCTTAAGTAAATATTTCCAAAGGCAGACATACAGTATTAAAAGGACGATCAGCAGGCGAGCCCTTAAATGGGGCAAAACGTGGAATTCTGCAAGAAACAAGAATTATCTCTCGCGGAAACATTTCACCCTAATATCACACGGATGACCCGCAGCAGCGTTTCTTTTTGACCGGTATATCATTTAGCACACCATGCTAAGTATATAATTCCAAAGGCAGACATAAAGCATTAAAAGGACCATCAGCAGACGAGCCCTTAAATGGGGCAAAAAGTGGAATTTTGCGAGAAAGACCAATTATCTCTCGTTGCAGCATTTTACCTTAATATCACACGGATCGCCCCCAGCAGCGATTCTTTTTGGAACGCATATCACTTAGGACACAATGTTAAGTAAATATTTCTAAAGGCAGACATACAGCATTAAAAGGACGATCAGCAGACGAGTCCTTAAATGGGGCAAAAAGTGGAATATTGCGAGAAACAACAATTATCTCTCGCGGCACCATTTCTCCCTAATATCACACGGATGGCCCGGAGCAGCGTTTCTTTTTGACCGGTATATCATTCAGGACACCATGCTAAGTATTCATTTCCAAAGGCAGACATAAAGCACTAAAAGGAGGATCAGCAGACGAGCCATTAAGTCGAGCAAAAAGTGGAATTTTGTAAGAAGCAACAATTATCTTTCGTTGCAGCATTTTTCCCTAATATAACACGATATCATATCATTCAGAACACGATGCTAAGTGTATATTTCCCAACGCAGACAAAAACCTTAAAAAGGACGATCAGTAGACGTTCCTAAAGTGGTGCAAAAAAGGTCAAAAAGTGATAATTGTTGTTTTCCGCAAAATCACACTTTTCGGCCGACTTAAGGGCGCGTCTGCTGATCGTCCTTTTAATACTGTATGTCTGCCTTTGGAAATATCTACTAAACATTGTGTCCTAAGTGATATGCGGTCCAAAAAGAATCACTGCTGGGGGGCAATCCGTGTGATATTAAGGTAAAATGCTGCAACGAGAGATAATTGTTGTTTCTCACAAAATTCCACTTTTTGACCCATTTAAGGGCTCGTCTGCTGGTCGTCCTTTTAGTGCTGTATGTCTGCCTTTGATAGTCAATACTTAGCATGATGTCCTGAATGAAAAACCGGTCAAAAAGAAACGCTGCTGCGGACCATCCGTGTGATATTAAGGGGAAATGCTTCCGTGAGAGATAATTGTTGTTTCTCGCAATATTCCAATTTTTGCCCCATTTAAGGGCTCGTCTGCTGGTCGTCCTTTTAGTGCTGTATGTCTGCCTTTGATAGTCAATACTTAGCATGGTGTGCTGAATGATATACCGGCCAAAAAGAAACGCTGCTGCGGGCCATCCGTGTGATATTAAGGTAAAATGCTGCAACGAGAGATAATTGTTGTTTCTCGCAAAATTCCACTTTTTGCCCCATTTAAGGGCTCGTCGGCTGATCGTCCTTTTAATGCTTTATGTCTGCCTTCGGAAATATATACTTACCATGATGTCCTGAATGAAAAACCGGTCAAAAAGAAACGCTGCTGCGGACCATCCGTGTGATATTAGGGGGAAATGCTTCCGCGAGAGATAATTGTTGTTTCTCGCAATATTCCAACTTTTGCCCCATTTAAGGGCTCGTCTGCTGGTCGTCCTTTTAGTGCTGTATGTCTGCCTTTGATAGTCAATACTTAGCATGGTGTGCTGAATGATATACCGGCCAAAAAGAAACGCTGCTGCGGGCCATCCGTGTGATATTAAGGTAAAATGCTGCAACGAGAGATAATTGTTGTTTCTCGCAAAATTCCACTTTTTGCCCCATTTAAGGGCTCGTCGGCTGATCGTCCTTTTAATGCTTTATGTCTGCCTTCGGAAATATATACTTACCATGATGTCCTGAATGAAAAACCGGTCAAAAAGAAACGCTGCTGCGGACCTTCCGTGTGATATTAGGGGGAAATGCTTCCGCGAGAGATAATTGTTGTTTCTCGCAATATTCCAACTTTTGCCCCATTTAAGGGCTCGTCTGCTGGTCTTCCTTTTAGTGCTGTATGTCTGCCTTTGAAAATCAATACTTAGCATGGTGTGCTGAATGATATACCGGTCAAAAAGAAACGCTGCTGCGGGCCATCCGTGTGATATTAAGGGGAAATGCTTCCGCGAGAGATAAATTGTTGTTTCTTGCAGAATTCCACTTTTTGCCCCATTTAAGGGCTCGCCTGCTGATCGTCCTTTTAATACTGTATGTCTGCCTTTAGAAATATCTACTAAACATTGTGTCCTAAGTGATATGCGGTCCAAAAAGAATCGCTGCTGGGGGCGATCCGTGTGATATTAAGGTAAAATCCTGCAACGAGAGTTAATTGTTGTTTATCGCAAAATTCCACTTTTTGCCCCATTTAAGGGCTCGCCTGCTGATCGTCCTTTTAATACTGTATGTCTGCCTTTGGAAATATTTACTTAACATTGTGTCCTGAATGAAAAACCGGCCAAAAAGAAACGCTGCTGCGGCCATCCGTGTGATATTAGGGGGAAATGCTTCCGCGAGAGATAATTGTTGTTTCTCGCAATACTCCAATTTTTGCCCCATTTAAGGGCTCGTCTGCTGGTCGTCCTTTTAGTGCTGTATGTCTGCCGTTGATAGTCAATACTTAGCATGGTGTGCTGAATGATATACCGGCCAAAAAGAAACGCTGCTGCGGGCCATCCGTGTGATATTAAGGTAAAATGCTGCAACGAGAGATAATTGTTGTTTCTCGCAAATTTCCACTTTTTGCCCAGCCCTCGTCGGCTGATCGTCCTTTTAATGCTTTATGTCTGCCCTCGGAAATATATACTAACCATGATGTCCTGAATGAAAAACCGGTCAAAAAGGAACGCTGCTGCGGACCATCCGTGTGATATTAGGGGGAAATGCTTCCGCGATATATAATTGTTGTTTCTTGCAGAATTCCACTTTTTGCCCCATTTAAGGGCTCGCCTGCTGATCGTCCTTTTAATACTGTATGTCTGCCTTTGGAAATATCTACTAAACATTGTGTCCTAAGTGATATGCGGTCCAAAAACAAACGCTGCTGCGGCCATCCGTGTGATATTAGGGGGAAATGCTTCCGCGAGAGATAATTGTTGTTTCTCGCAATATTCCAATTTTTGCCCCATTTAAGGGCTCGTCTGCTGGTCGTCCTTTTAGTGCTGTATGTCTGCCTTTGAAAATCAATACTTAGCATGGTGTGCTGAATGATATACCGGTCAAAAAGAAACGCTGCTGCGGGCCATCCGTGTGATATTAAGGGGAAATACTTCCGCGAGAGATAATTGTTGTTTCTTGCAGAATTTCACTTTTTGCCCCATTTAAGGGCTCGCCTGCTGATCGTCCTTTTAATACTGTATGTCTGCCTTTGGAAATATTTACTTAACATTGTGTCCTAAGTGATATGCGGTCCAAAAAGAATCGCTGCTGGATGCCATCCGTGTGATATTAGGGGAAAATTAGATCCTTGTTATTTCTCACAAAATCCCACTTTTTACTCCACTTTAGGCTCGTCTGCTCGTCGTCCTTTTAAAGGTTTTTGTCTGCCTTTGGAAACATATACTTAGCATGGTGTCCTGAATGATGTGCCGTTCAAAAAGAATCGCTGCTGAGGGCCATCCGTGTGATATTAGGGGAAAATGTCACTTTGTATATTCGTTTTCTGTGTATGTACTATATTGCCTGTAAATTTACTTGAAAATAGTCAAATTTCGATTGATAAATTAACCGGGTTGTAACTGGAATTTTGAAATGAAATTTGGCTTAAGTACTCAGGGAAGTGTCTGGAAAATAATTAAGCTCTTTCTGTACCTATATGATTTAGCATGATGGAGTTAGCGTTATTTTTGTAGAAGCACTTGTCATTTTTCATACAAATTTCAAATTTTGGAGCGCGTCTGCCACCATGTTAGCCCCCCAATTTTTGTCTGCCTTTTGGAATTTATATGCGGGGACTCGTCCTCTATGAAATGGTATATGAATCAAACGCGAGGAAATAGTTGCAAATATTTGCAACTATTAACGACTTTGGGCTCGTCTGCCACCACTTTAGCCCCACTGAAAGTGTCTGCCATCTGCATTTTCGTTATCAGTGGACCAAGTACTATCATCGTGCAAAGCACGAACAGTGAGGAAATAGTTGCAAATTTTTGCAACTATTAACGACTTTGAAGTTGTCTGCCACCCCTTTAGCCCCACTTTCCAGGAGGCAGACTACCGTTTTGGGGCATCTCCAATCGTGAAATTTGCGATAATGTGTAACAGAATGGAGAGGAAATAGTTGCATTTGAAGTGTCGCTGGCTCTAGGTCTAAAAGGATAAAACCGACACTCCGCATTTATCTTTCATTAATTTCATATGACTTTAATCTCGCCAGCACTTACTATCAAAATATTATAGTACAGTAAACGGGTATATTTTACTTAAATACGTAATGACTGAAAATTTGTGGAGATGTTAAGCAACTTGCCCTAAGTCTAAATCTGAGTTTTCGTATTTGTGGGAGTGGGGGAAGTTATAGAAATTTGCCTACTTATAGGAGAATTTTGCGTTTTTCCTTAATATCATTCTTGCTGGTGTTCCTATATAGTTAAGTGATGTGTATAAGTTTTGTTTCCAATCGAATTGTCTATTCAACGGTACCTAAGTCAATATCCTAGGCGAAATAGTTCCGTTATACCCCGGGTAAAGGGCAAAATAGCACTAATAATAAGAATATTTTACTTAAGTAAAACACGTAATGAAATTTGGTGGAGATGTTAAGGGATACGTCCTAAAGCTATATCTGAGTTTTCGTATTAATTGTAAATTGCCTACTTATAGGTTAAATTTGCGTTTTGCCTAATATCATTCTTATTGTTGACCCTTCAGTAAAATGGTAGAGGTTTTCTTTCCAAATCAAATAATCTATTCACCGGTAGGTACCTTAATCAATATCATAGGTCAAGTAAACCCGTTGTAGTTACCGGTCAAGGGTCAAAACAGTACAATAAATCGATATTTTCTGTAAAAAAACGTGATGGCTCCAATTTGATGTAGATTTTAAGAGACGAATCTTTTGTCTAAAACTGAGTTTTCGTATTAGTGGGGATGGAGGAAGTTGGGGTAAATTGCCTATTTAAATGCGTATTTGATTGCTTAAAACTTCGCTATGTAAAGTTATCTCTTAAACGAGACCAAAATCAAACTAGGGGGTATTAGCGCAGTCGCAGGGATCCTTCCAAAAAATAAAAAATGAATTTCTTCACATAGTCACTGGAGTTTTATTGATGTAACAACAAAAATATATGACTACCTCTATTTTGGTTTCTTAAATTGATGTTCTTCCTCTCTTTCGGATTCATTATTGCTTGCGCTAAAATTGTGACCAGCTTCGTATCCTTCTGGGTTCGATGAAAAAAGCCCATCGTTATGGAGGAAGTCGTCGTTTTCGGTAAGAGTAGAAAAGTCAGGTATATTGCTACACGCGTTTCCACAACAAACCAAACTTTAATTCTGCTTTCCGACACCCACATGCTTTTCCACAACCAGTTTTACAGGCACACGAAATAGCTCTTCTCAAGCAAAAACGCAAATTTAGCCTATAAGTAGGCAATTTACTATAACTTCTTCTTCTTTATGGCACGATAGCCCGACGTCGGGCCTTGGCCGCCTGGATTCAAGACTGGAGGTCTTGAATCCAGGCGGTCATTGTCGCGGTCACGCGACCTTGTCCTCCAGTTCTGAAAGCCTAGCATCTGGTGGGCGTCCTCACATACAGAATGCTCCCATCGGGTTCTCGGTCGTCCACTCGTTGCGCGTTCATCACGTTTTTGGGCATGCGATCGTCGTTCATCCTTTGTACATGTCCCACCCATTGCAATTTCACGATTTTCGACACCTGTAGCTCATCATACAGCTGATACAACTCAAGATTGTACCGGATGCGCGAATTTACTATAACTACCCCCCTGATATATACGCAACTTCAGATATTATAACGCATCCCTTAACGACTCCACCGAATTTCAGTCATTACGGGCGGAATTCATAGTCCCCACTTAAGCAATAAGGATTCCCTTAAGGAATAAGCGTTTTGTTTATATAAGGGAACCCTTAAGGAGGCTTCGTATTCATATATGTACATCACTTATTATGATGTTGACTCATTTAATAAACGATTCACTTATTGGGCATATGTATGGAAAGTGACAAATAAAATATACAAAATAATCTGGTAGTTAAAAATTCAAAATTTTTAAAAAAAATTAAAAGTGTTTCAATAAGGATATGTCAAGAAATATATGAATTCATATAAGGTTACTAGATATGAACGAATAAGGGAACCCTTTCCCAGCTAGACAATTGTTTCCGATACCCAATGGAATCGGTAAGTCCTCGATTATATAGCGATAGCTGCTATCGAAATGTGAACCTACTGAATCGATAAAGTCATTGATAGAAGTCACTAACTTGTCTACTATACTAATGTAATCGACAAGCCTTCGATTCAACTTCGATTATTTACATCCAATTGTCTCCGATACACAACAGAATAGAAATGTCTTCGATCCCAAATCGAAGAACCTACATTCAGTTGTCTTCGATACCATTGACATCAAAAAGTAATTGATCCGAAAACGTTGACTTTTTATTCATTTGTCTCAGATACCATGTAATCGAAATGTCCTCGATCACATGTCGATGACTTTCATCTAAAAGTTTCTGAATTAGATTTAAATTTTAAAAAATAAAAAAAGGACTAACTTATTCTCATAATTAGTAATCGTAGATAGCTCAGGTGTAGGACGTAGGACTACGAAACAATAGGTGCCCGGTTCGATTCCCAGTAGAAGCGAAGTGTAAAAAGGTAAAGTTAAAATAAGGTAAAAAAAAGTCATCGTTTTTCATAAACACTTCATAGCCCGCCCCGCAGTGGTCGATTCTACATCAACGATAGTCTTCGGAGTAATATCGATTCCAGTTCTCACTTTCGGTATCGAAAAAACGGCCAAGCCCATACAAATGTCTCCATAGTTTGATCGATAAAGTCATCGATTCCTTAGGAGACGGTCTTCGATTCCTTGTCGATGAATTGTCGATTCTGTTCTAACTGAGTTAAGAAACCCTTAAGCATTTGCTTATTGAGTGACTATGAATAGCGTCAGTCCCTTAAGCGTTCCCTTGAGTATTAGCCCTACATGCTTCATTTAAGCAAAATATTCCCATTATTGGCACTATTTTGACCTTTAACTGGTCACTATAACGGAACTACTTGACCGATGAAATTAATTTAGGAACCGTACAGTAGGAAAATAATATAAAAATTTTAAGGTAAAAATAAAAAGGCATAAGGAAAAATAGTTGTAAAAGGCGAGTTAGTGAACTTTTTAAACCAAGGAAAGAATATATTGAGACAAAGTTGGGTATGTAACAAGATAATAGGTAAGTTCATTCGAAACTCCTAACCACTTTTCCGGTGTTGAGCAGCTTGCCTTATGTGTGAGATATGTTTTTGAGAATACTTTGCATGAAGAATTTTTAGCGTTTATTGATGTTAGGGATATGTCTGGGGAGGGTCTTGGTGCTGCAATTGTTAAGGGTCTCAGGGATGTAGGAATAGAAACTCGAAATATGTGCGGGCAAGGTTATGATGGTGGGGGTAATATGAAAGGAAACTTCAGGGGCCCCTCTAGCTCTATACTTGCATTGTGAGTCTCATAGTTTTAATTTAGCAGTATCCAGTGCATGTGACATCAGGGGAATCAGTCATTGATTGCAGAAGGTGCCATAAAAACCTTGCAGGGAATGCGAGCCAATGCGATCACAAGCTTCAGCCAAATTTTTAATGAAGTTCAATCTCTCTGCACCACATATGGCTTAGAAATTACTATGCCACGAACGACCGGTCGTCAGACGCACAGAAACAATGTCCCAGCTGATAACGCTGAAGGGTTTTACAGACGATCAGTGTATTTGCCATTTCTGTCTACAGCAATTGTCGAAATACAAGAACGGCTCACAGCCCATCGCACTGTATTGTCATGCTTTTCTTCAATTCTCCCGGGAGAAGGGCTTGTTACAGATGGCAAACAATTATTATCGGAGCAGTGCCTAAAAGAGAGTAAAGTTCTGTTCGAAACCTACCAATCCGCAGGTTTCTTGAACTTAACTCTACTCCTCTAAAATTCGAATGTGAATTGCTCCAGTGGCACATATTTCTAGAAAAATGTGAAGATACGTTGAAGGCATCTGTGATGTGCTTGTATAATCTGTGTTCGCCGCAGGCATTTCCTAACATCAGTATGCTGCTGCATCTACTAGCTACTTTGCCAGTGACTTCGTGCACACCGGAAAGGTGCTTCAACACTCTAAAGCACCTAAAATCATACCTCCGTTGCACAATGTCCGAGGAGCGACTAAACAGGCTCACTCATCTCTACGTTTATGAAGGATTATGCTCCGAGAAGGAAGTGCTAGACTATATTGTCCAAAATGGCAGCCTTAAGAAGCTTGGTTATCATTTTAAGTAAAATATACTTAGGTACTTAAGAGCCGTAAACGTGTTTATGCAGTGTGAGAAATCCACGCATTACACTAATAACGAGTGCTGTACAGAGTAAGTTGTTAGTGTAATGGGTGCATTTCTAACAGTGCACGTCCAGATAAATGTAGTTTAAAAGATAATAACACAATTTTAAACATATTTTTACAAACTGAATTACAAATGTATGTTACATTCTAAATCCGTAGTTAATTAGAACACTTAAGCAAATAATGTTTGCTTGTTTTGTTACGTTAAATGCTAAGTTAAATTTTAAGCCAATGATCAAACAATAAAAAAATTTCGCAGGAATTAGATAGTTTAACATAAAAACAATGAAAGCAAAGGTAAATACATATTCTAATTCGCTCTACTCTCTTTCCCGTATAAGAAAGTTCCATATCACACCCCCTTATCATACCACTGCCCTCTTATATGCATTGGCATTCCTCCCAACATGTATAGAAATCGACCAAACCCCCGCCCCCCTTGGGTGTCCTCTAGTTACGCGCCTGGTACCATAGGATAGATAATTTGATTAGAAACAAAACTTATATACATCACTTTACTGTATGATCAACAGTAAGAATGATATTAACGAAAAATGCAAAATTCGCCTATAAGTAGGCAATATACTCCAACTTCCCCCACCCCCACGAATACGAAAACTCAGTTTTAGATAAAAGACATATCCTCTAACATCTCCAGCAAATTTCAGTTATTCGTATTTTTTTTTTTTTAAGTAAACGGCCGTTTGGTGTCTTTATTTATTGTACTTTTACTATAATTACATATTTCATCATCATCAATGTGGCACGATAGCCCGACGTCGGGCCTTGGCCGCCTGAATCGTTGTCCTCCAATTGTCGCGGTTACGTGACCTCGTCCTCCAGTTTCGGAAGCCCAGCAGCTGGTGGGCGTCTTCACCTACGGAGTTCTCCCAGCGAGCTCTCGGTCGTCCACGCAACCTCGCTCCGTCAATTCGTTGTGCGTTGATACAACTCATGGTTGTACCGGATGCGCCATTGGTCCCGCTCGCGAACGGCCCCGAAAATTCGCCGAAGGACCTTTCGTTCGAATCGGTCTAGCAAAATTTCGGAGGCTTGGGTGAGGGTCCATGTTTCGCAGCCATAACATAGCACGGGTCGGATGATCGTTTTGTACACGCGGAGCTTCGTATTCCCGTGCGCAAGTTTCGAATTAATTTTAGGGAGGACCGAGAAATATGTCTTATTGGCTAGTTGTATCCGTCGCTTAATTTCGTCGGTTTCGTTGGCGTCCTTTGATAAGTTACAACCCAGATAGTTGAAGTTGTCTACATACTCGATATTAAGGTCCCCCACTGTGATGCTTGAATTTGCTGGCGTCCTTGTTTTCGATTGCATCATGGCCTTTGTTTTGCTTTCGTTGATATGTAGTCCAACTTCCTTTGCGGCGTTATTGAGGTTATGCAGAAGGCTTTCTGCATCACCCACCCTTCGAGACATGATGTTGATATCGTCGGCGTACGCTACTAATTGAGTCGACTTGATGAGAAGCGTTCCGCTGCTGTCCATATTCATGGCTCGAATTACATACTCCAAAGCAAGGTTGAAGAGCGTCGGCGCCAGCCCGTCGCCCTGCTTGAGTCCAGTACGAGTTTCAAATAGGTCAGTGAGTCGATTCTGCACTCTGACCTGCGAGACGGTATTAGTCATCGTCATCCTTGTGAGTCGCACTAACTTTGCCGGTATACCAAAATTCAGCATAATGTTGTACAGTACACTTCGATCGATACTGTCGTATGCCTGCTTGAAGTCGACAAAGATTTGGTATACGTCGATGTTATATTCCCAGCACTTTTGGAGTAGTAGCTTCACTGTGAAAAGCTGATCGGTCGTTGATCGACCAGGTCTGAAGCCGCCTTGATACTCGCCAATGATTCGTTCTGCGTACGGATTAATTCTCTTTTCAAGAATTTTAGATAATATCTTATAGGCCGTACAAACTAATGATATGCCCCTGTAATTCTCACACTTCAGCTTGTCACCCTTTTTGTGGATTGGGCAGATTATGCTTTTGCGCCAATCTTCGGGGATTTCCTCGTCGTTCCATATTTTCAGCAGTAGTAATTACATATTTGGTAAATAGAAATTTCCTAAAGAAAGCCTACTTTTCTTATAAACGAAAGTAAGTATGTAAATATCCCTCCGAGTTTCTATTATAGCATACGGACAATACTTCTTTTGAAAAGAATCTTCTATTGTGCTCGTTTCTTTGGCATTACTTAGAAAAATTAAAAAAGGGATTTGGCATTAATAGTAATTATTTCCCTGTGCAGGCCTTCATTGATTTATAACTTATAATGGATTTTTGGTGTTTAGTAAACCACTTCATCGAAGTTGGATTAGTTTGCGAAAAACTGCTGCTGCAGTTAATGTTAGCCACATTTTCATAAAAGTTCACTCTTTTCAAAGTTCCCTTAATTCCGATATGAACAGAATAAATCCACGAATAAACCAAAAGGAACTGGACGCAAGCTCCTGCAGTGAACAATGTTTGCATAACAATTTCCTTAAAATTTACAATACGTCAGTACATTCATATTTTTGTATTTCAGTTTTGAATTGTGACGATGATTCCGTTAAACGAAATATTGGCGAAAAATTTGATGTGTGTCAACCGTCAATTTATGAAAACACCATTGCATTTGTAAAGAACTCCTCGCTGCATGGATTGAAGTTTGTTAGCGATGATCGATTGTCTTTTTATGAAAGGTATATAAAATTAATTTAAGTGCTACAATTTATTTATTTAGTTTTCTTTATCTTTCAGAGCATTTTTCCTTATATCATTTGTCATTGCCCTTATGCTGGCGTCAAACTTGGTCTACGATGTTTATCAAGAGTGGAATACAACTCCATTGATTATTGGTATTAATCCTGATTCAACTTATATTAATGAGATCCCATTTCCGGCGATTACTATTTGCAATATGAACCAGGCGCTGGCTAGCAAAACTCGAAATCTTAAAAAGTAAGTGTTTGGTCCAAGGATTCTCAGTTTTTATAATAATTGAGAATAAAATTTTTTCAGTGGATCTACTGAATTCGCAATGCTACGTACACTGTGTGGCCGAAATCCCGATATAAGCGACATTATCGGCACCAAGGATTGGGCAATGTTTCAAAGTTTTATTGCAGACGTGGCCCAACCTTGTGATAAAATGCTTGTTGCATGTCGTTATGGAGCGAAAGATCTAAATTGCTCTCATCTCTTTAGAACAGTAATCACGGATGAAGGAGTGTGTTGTGCATTTAATTTGATTGATACAAAATTTATGTTCCGAAATGTCAAGTAAGCCCTTGTTTAATGAATAGTCTTAGGCCGCCCACTTACGATTTTGACAGAACGAAAATCCCAAAAAATGAATTCGGAATGACCGTGTGTGGGTGGCCTTATGAAGTATGTAATTTTCTTATTTGGCCAATTCTAGCGTAATCGACCATTTTGGTCCATTCAACCCACCCGACGAGGTAGCTGTAGATTGGTCTCCGGAGGATGGATATTCAAATCCATTGCCACCGAAATTTTATCCACGACCGGCTGCTGGTATTTTCTGTTTAAAATTAATTTTCAATTTAATTTATACCTCTTTTATTCTACATCGATGCTGTTGAAAAATTAATGATCCAGCACAGGATAAATTTCAATACAAATTTTGACAGGAGTTGTCCTCAATAAATTTTAACGATTTGCATGGAGATTTATCTATCCTGTCCCCTTACCTTATACAAATTTTATTAATTTAATATATCAAATTAAATAATGAAAAATTACATTAATTTTTTTCAATTAATAATCATCCTCAAGGAGTAGGAAAAGGACTTGGATTGAGTATTATATTGGATGCACAATTTCAGGAGTATTACTGTTCCACAACAAACGGTGCAGGTTTTAAGGTAAGCTAAAATCCGATGTGTATTTTCAATATTTGAGACTTAATTAAGCCTAATTTAGGTACTTCTCCATAATCCTGCCGAAATTCCCGACATTGCCAACTACGGTTTCTCCTTGCAAGTTGGACATGAAATAGGCGTTGTTATATCCCCTCAAATAGCCGATGCATCGCACTTACTTCGTAATATGGCCAAAAAGTATCGTCAGTGTATGTTCTCAAAAGAGGCTAATTTGAGATATTATGCCACCTACACACGTCGCAATTGTGAAATGGAATGTGAAGCAAGGCTGCATCGAGAACATTGCAACTGTGTTCAATACTATATGCCTCATATTGCACCGAATATTAGCGTGTGCAGTCTTTCGGATATGAAGTGTTCCGACAGGGTTCGCTATCACACCCATGACACGAGTGAAGAGGATTTCCAGTGTAGCGTTGAGTGTATTCCTGCGTGCTATGAATTGAAATTTAAAACAACAGAATATTCGGCACGTCTTAGTCATTCGGAATTTTTGATTAGCGATAAAAGGATTCAAAATATGTCGGAAAACTATATGCGAGAAAATATTGTCAATGTTCACTTTTATTATGTGGAACGGGCATTTCGAAGTGAGACGAAACAACAGTTTGTTGGATTCACGGAGTTTCTCTGTAAGTCGAAATCTCATCGAATCATATTAGTTATCAGTAAAATGTTAAAGAAAATTTATCAAACAAGTTTTAGTTTTTGGATTTTTACTCAAAATTTTACCAATGTGAGGGACCCCTTAGCCGTGCTAAAAAAAATAATTTCTGTTCCAGCTAATACTGGCGGCTTGATGGGACTGTTTTTAGGATTCAGCGTACTGTCGATAATGGAAATTGTCTATTACATATTTATCAGGCCATATTTTGCAAGTAAACGATATCACGCTAGTGTAAACTACAAAAAAATGCAGAATGTAAGTTAAAATGCTATAGAATTCATTTTAAATATTTCATAATACAATATCTAAATAAGACTTTTAATTTTAGCAACCACCGCCCGCATATCGTGACGAATACTATCCAGTTTCACGGCGTTTCAGACGAACTATGGGATTTCCTCAGGCTCGTTCAATGAAGCCTGAAATAATTGAATATAGAAATTAAGAATTTCATAAAGTACCAACCTTTCATTAGGCGCATTTTTTGTACTCCGGTGTAGGTTAATTTAGTGTAACTACATGTGGTTACAATAACAACATAATCTCCCAAGTAACAATTCGTATGCTTTAAAGAAGCACTTCACACTGTAGCAATCATATAGTACCACGAAATTCATTTATCGTGTGACAGCGCTTAAAGTAATGTTTTGATCCGATAAAACACCCCTAAAGTATTTTCCGGAAAGCTTTTATCATCATTATGGAATAAATTTAAAGATGGTGGTATAAAACTTCGATAAAACTGTCTCTAAACGTTAACCTAAAAAAAACACTCCTTTAAATACTCCACTCTTGTGTTTATTGGATGATACACCACACACATGCAATAGTCTCTCTAAGCTAACTCACACACATGCACATATTCTTCTATAGCACAGTCAGTGTCATTTTTATAGTGTGACATTCGTATGGTCATCCAATAAATTGTTCACCGTAGTTTTATACAAGGATGGACTTTGTGATTTTTTAATGAATTGACACTTGACAAAGTTTTCTGAAATACACAATTTCTGCATTAGAAATCCTTGAAATCTTGCATGAAACCCACACGTATGCACTCATTGTTATCTTCGAAATTAATTAAGGTTATCTCTGCGCAGAAATTCACTCTATTTTATTGGGGTACATTTGCAGAAGAGTCGATAAACAATTGTCAAGCATTTCTATAGTAGCAACAACCATGTAGTGTTTCCGAGCAATGCCGACCATATGTGAGGTTAGCTGAGTGGTAGCGTGTAGGACGGGCAATCAACAGACATTGGTTCGATGCCAGCTGCGGAAATTTTGTTTTTCTATTTTTTTTTGCAAATTCGTTCAATGACAGAAAATGATGATATAAAGCAAATGACGTACGCCTTTTTAAAGCATAATTTAGTGCTACAATAAGGTTCTATTGGATTAAAAAACGGCGCCAAATGCCATTATTGGACTGTTATTCAGTGGTTATACCCTGTAAAGTGCCCCTATTAATGCTAGAAGAGAATATTTTACGAAGTATTATAGGAATGAAATTGTTACTTGGGCTGTTTGCGTCACGTTGTTATTGTAACCCCATGTAGTTACACTACACCGGAGTACAAAAAAAAACACGCATGTTTTATTGTATGTCTCTGTAGCAATTCTTTGGCTCCATACAGGATTGGATAGCCTAACTTTTCATTCAAATCTTAAAAACTAGAACAACTCCTGTCGAATTCGAATGAAAGATATTTTATTCTGTACTACTCCGGAACCAATGAAATCCGAATAATGTGTAATAAAAAATGAGTATGTATTTTAAATCAAGGAACTTTTGACTTTATTTTCCTTCTCTACCAAATGAATCTAATGAACTTGACCAGAATACGGATTAAAACAATTAAAACAAAACAATTCTTTGAAAATCAATCTTTTTTGAAAAAGTACCATATACTTACACATACTTGCACATATTTGCTTTTGTGCATAATTGATGCGTTCCTGTTGTCCTATTCCGTTTGAGCTCCACCCATATTCGTGCTCAATTGTCATTTATGAGAACAAGTACTCTTATCTACACTTGGAGTTGTGGGCTACTATTCCTAAACAATGTTAATGGCAATTCAGAGTTGGGATTAAATACGAAGTTTTCTCCATAAACTATCCATACACTTCACTGAATAAAATGGCGAACGTGCTACCTTCCAAACGGATATTTCGCAATTTCTCAGTAGAACGGAATAGAGACGGCATAACAGGTTGAATTTTCAATTTAAAATGCTTATTCTAATTTAATAATTTAATTTTTTAACAGAAGTAAAGCCCTCCACTTTTCCGGAAGAAACCCAAGAAGTGGCGCATTCTGAAAATCGTTTCAGTAAAATGCCTAATGTAAATGAAATTTGTTTTAAATTTCTGCGCACCACTTCGTTGCATGCCCTGAAATTTGTTGCCGATACGGACTTGTCGGTGGGTGAAAAGTGAGTAAGGACAGTTCTAGATTTTCTTTTTTCAGAATGATTTTCTTGCTGTTGGGTTTTCAGATACTTTTTCTTGGCTGCATTTCTTTTGGCTGTTGGCACTTCATCGTACTATATCGTGGCTATTTATTATAATTGGATGGCTTCGCCAATTATTACGGCTACGAGTTCGTTGCCGTTTTCAATTGCCACAATTCCTTTTCCAGCGATTACGATTTGTAACTTAAATCAGGGAAAGAAGAGTTCCTTGCGCGTATTTAAAAAGTAAGTACTGAACACTACACTTTTAACTGAAGTACTGAAGTCTGAATTTGGGAATACATACTTTAGGTGTGTTTTTTTGGTTATCCCGTGCAGGTTTGGGTAACGAAACTCCATATAAAAAAAATGACAGCTGACGCACCTGTCATTTTTTTTATATGAAGTTTCGTTACCCAAACCTGCACGGGATAACCAAAAAAACACACCTTTTAAAAGTTACAATATTCGTAGAGTGAAAGGGTATATTAACTTTGTCATGAAGTTTGTAACGCATTGAAGGAAGCATCTCCGGCCATATAAAATACATATGTATAAAAATATATTATCAGTATGACAAGATGAGTGGATTGGGCGATGTCCGTCTGTTGCGACTCGTTTTAAAAATGTTGCACACTTGCTTCTTTTTGTTGCATTCAGTTTGTATGTTTGAATCGCTAAAATCGGACAATGCGGCCACGAGGCTCCCATACAAACCCAATCTATTCACGAATTTCCGAGTTATCGGAAAATTTCGATTTAAAAACACAAAATCTGTATTTTATCCACATATACAGGGCATTCCCAACGAGCTCTCCCATTTCACAAATTCCCTTTTCTGGATACATAACTATATGATTTATTTTAATTCGTGTTTTGATGTGTTCCGGCCAGAAAAGCGGTGATGCTAGGTTTTCCGTGACTCCGAAAAGTTTGGGAACCACTGAAATAACCCAGTAGCGAAAATTTGTACGAAAATGGGAATACTGTGGATTCACTCACCGTAATCTTCTTGATTTGCACTAACTCCTAGTGGAACATGGTGCGTTGACGACTACCGTGTGTAATCATCAACGTTCCAACGACAACTGAATTCGGAGTGTGATACGGTTGTCAGCTATACCACTTCCTATTCGAATTGTCAGTTTATTATTCTACGATAAGTATATTTCGTATCATCTTCTGATTAATAAACTTGTAACGGGCACGATCCATGCCGAGTTTAAAAACTCGTTTCTCTATGAATCTCTATATCACAGAGTGGCGACCGAACAATCACGGCCACAGACAGAGGCGCAACTAGGATTTTGTCCAGGAGGCGGTATGTTCATCCACATTACTGTATTTTTTATGTAGCTGCCGCAAGTTGGGGATGGTGTTTTTTTTTCATAGCATAATAACATTGACACACATATCTTCGAATGACGCAAATACGTCATTATGACGAAAATTTACCATCATTAGCACGAATTCCAAATTACACATTTGGACTATCATTTCCTCAATAATGACAGGGAACGCAATCTGTTGCAAAAATGAAGAGCAAAAATTTTTGCAAAAATATTAAATTTCTTATCAATTTTTATACGTTTCTATTCAAATTCTTCAAGAAAAGTGAGCCTTTAAATTATCAGTTTCTTTATTTCTCATTATTTTTATCAAATACATAGTTTGCTGAGATTCATGATTTCATTTTTGGTAGGAGATCAGGCTTTACTTATAGCCTATACAGCTCATAATTTAAACAAATACGTAACACTATTTTATAACTATTTTAAGAATTTGAAGAGGAAAAAGATACAAAAACCTCGATGATCTAAAATAAAAACTTAAAATACTAGAATCTTAAGAGCTAGACTTAAACTATTTGGCAATAATAATGCAAAAGTAATTCGTGGAGAGATAAAAAAATTCCTAGGTGTACAAAGAGTTGAACAAAGAATTGTTAAGCCGAAGGCAGGATTGTACAAATTTTTCAGTGCGGTAATCTATTGTTTCCTGAATATATTTCATGTTTGAGATTTTATGGAGACGGAGGAAGATTGAATATCAATTTGAGAACCTTATTTTGTGCAATTTGTAGTTTAGATAGATTTGTTTTAGCCGCGCTTTTTAATATTGGAGAGCCATACAAAAGTGTTTGACGAAAAATGACTTTATAAATAAGGAGTTTGTTCTCTAAGGACAATAGCGATGTGCGATTTATTAATGGGTATAATGACTTAATTAGGGTTCCGTTTACTTCCACCTTTTTCAGGATATGTGATTTAAGTATTAACTTCTTGTCTAGAGTAAAACCCAAATACTTAGCAGAGGTATTCCAGTTAATAGGTTGATTGTTCAATGTTAAGCATCGCTCAGGAAGAAACTCATCGACTCTATGTCTTGTGAAAAACATGGCCTGTGTCTTAGCAACGTTAATTTGAATTTTCCAGCGGATGTAATAGCTGTTCAGTATATGAAATCCTTGTTCAAGAGTATCTATAATTTGTTGTGGTTCTATGTGGGATGTGTAGACTGCGAATTGAGCAATTTTACACCTGGCTAATGTTGGTATGTCGCTTGTATATATATTGTAGAGAAGCGGGCTTAGTACAGAACCTTGGGGTACTCCCGCCGGTACTGTGAATAAATTCGAGATGTCAGATGAAACTATAACAAAATATTTGCGATTTGATAAAAAACTGCTAATAATTTTAATTATTTCAAATGGACAATTCAGGATAACTAGCTTATGAAGTAGCCCATCGTGCCAGACTCTATCAAATGCTTTCTCAATATCGAGAAAGATTGCCCCCGTCGATAACTCAGAAGTGAAGCCATATTTAATATCTTTGGTGATTCTTTTTAGTTGATGTGTCGTACTAAGCCCGGGACGGAAGCCACATTGGAAATCAGGAATAACATTGTTTTCACTAGTAAATTTACTTAACAACCCATATATAAGTTTTTCAAATATTTTAGACAGCACATCGAGCAGGCTTATAGGTCTGTAACTTTTAGGGCTTTTGGGATCTTTGTCTGGCTTTAAAATAGGGATCACTTTTGCAATTTTCCACGCTTCTGGAAAATATGATATGCTCATACAAGCATTGTATATGTGGGTTAAGAATACAATGTATTTTCTTGGAAGGTGTTTTATAACAATAGGTTTTATTTTGTCTTCACCTGCAGATTTCTTGGTTTTGAGTTTATTTATTATGAGCCTAATATCCTTCGGGCGGAAGAATACCATTGGGTTGACCCCTGCATTGTTAATGAACTCGATGCTTCTTGATACGTTGCGCTCAGTCTCATTTAAGCTGTTACTTGTAGGAAGATCGTGGTGAGATCTAAATTGTTCTCCTAGTAATGCAGCTTTATCCTTTGGATGTACAAGATAGTTGCTATTTTGTATTAAGGGGGGCCTTTAAATTATTATTGAACAGAATATTCATCAAAATACCGCTGTTGTTTACACAAACGTTAAAAGTAAATGACGAATTCTAATGACGAAAACATATGTGTCACCTCAATTTCGAACTTTCATCATTATCACGGATTATCGCCATAATGATTTGGATATGTGTGAAGCTTGTTATACGGTAGTGTCGTTGCATTCACGGTTTTTTTTTCGATGTAAAATGTTTCGTAGCGTTACATCAATAACACTTTGCCAAGTTCATGGTCCACCGCAATCAGAGCAAATTTAGTAGATGTACAACAAAAAAATGGGAGTTTAGTGAAAAACTAAAACCGGATCGAAGTTGGGCTAATGGCTACAGGCAGTGGCGTATTTACAGGGGGGGCACGTGCCCCCCCTGTGAGCACATGAAACTTTTTTCAAATACTAAAAACTGAAGAACCAAACGTTCCCTTTTTATGTTGAGCATTTCTATTACTAAACTTTGGAATCCTTCGTCGAAACATTAACATCAAATGATCTTCTCAATTTGCCAGATCTCCTTGCTGATGGACCCTTTCAGTTTTTCCAACGAGTTGAGCTTATTTTCATAGAGGCGTGGTGTCAAGAACAAGAACTCTCAGATAATAAGTAGCAGCTATGGTTATGTCGGGGCAATGAGGTTGTTCACGGAAATATAGCGGCTCAACTTAAAACAGCGGCGCGGCATTACCAGCGGGCAGTGTGCTTTGAGCACCACTGCATCTGCGCATGCAGCCAACTTCACTCTGACATTTTTACCTTCTTCCGGTTTTGATTGTCACACATACTAGACGTGTAACCAGCGGTCTCTAAATAAATAATTCAAAATCACTAACCATCATCAGACTTTTAATTGGGATTTACATTTTTCATTGGTCCGTCGAGCCGGATCCCAATTTCGGTTACGGTTAACAGCGTATTTCGCTCGGTAACATTTGTCAAAAACAAAAACATCAAAACAACGCGGTCCGGAACTTTCCTGTGCGGTCTTGCTCAATCTCATTCGGTCGTGTGCAATTTCATGCAGTGGTGTGTAATCTTATGCGGTCTTGTGCAATCTTATGCGGTTTTGTGTAATTACGAACAAGTACAATAACAATTGCGGGTTAATCATACATTTCGGCGAGCTAACAAGTGAAGACATTAAAAATGACAAGTCTAGCCAACTTAAAACGTGCGCGGTCTAACTTAAAGCGGTCAATGGACAAACTACGTGATTGCAATGTTACGGAAATGAGTGCGGCGGAGATCAACGTGCGGCTTGAACAAATTGAGAAATTATACACGGAGTTTAAAACTACACAAGACAGCATCGAAGAGCAGCTGCTCAACACCACAGGCAGCGAAGACCTTTTAAAAGCGGAGGAGGCGGTACGTGACAATCAGGAAGAAACATACGTCATGATTAAAACAAAATTCATAACCAAGCGGGATGAGATCATGGCCGGTCAGGCAGCAGAGGCGGCAGAAGCAGCAAACGAAAGTGTCACAAAGATGATTGGAACACTAAGCCAGGAGCAAGCTCGTCTTGGCGGCATGATTGAGCGGTTAACTACAACAGACACTCGTCCATCAAACTCATCCAACACGGTCAAGCTGCCTACCATAAACATACCCAAATTCAGCGGTCGGTATGAAGATTGGATCTCGTTCCACGACACGTTCCAAAACCTCGTTGACGAGAATCCAGCGTTGTCGCCAGTACAACAAATGCATTACCTAAAAGATGCACTCATCGGAGAAGCGGCTTCAACCATACGTCACATGGCGATCTCGGATTCCAATTATAAGGCGGCATGGGCTCATCTCAAAGCGCGGTACCACAAGTCAAAATACATTACGGATGCTCATCTGAAGCGGATGATAGACTTTCCTCCCATCAACAAGCCCACTGCACAGGACATTCGCCAGCTGTTAAACACTTTCGAAGAAGCCACCAGGGCCTTACAAGCATTGGGCTACAACACGTCACAGTGGGACTGTTGGCTTGTGTACGTGGCCAGCCACAAGCTGGACTCAACATCGCGGCAGCTTTGGGCAAGACATTCGGCATCAGATGAGAGACCAACGTTTTCTTCATTCATTTCCTGCCTTGAGGAACGGCTGCATGAGCTACAATCGTACTCAATGACATTAGAGCGGCAAAGAACATCGCGGTCTCCAACATCACGAACAGTTGCGACAGCCAACTCGCAATCATCATCGGCATCACAATCATACTGTTTTCAATGCGGCGGCCTCCATCCGCTCTTCAGATGTGAGGAGTTCATCAAGATGAATGAGACACAACGGAAGACAACGGCTCTTCAGGCAAATGTATGCTATAACTGCCTCGTCATCGGTCATACTGCATCACAGTGTAAGAGTATTCGGTGCAAGGTGTGTCAAGGACTGCATCACACCTTACTGCATGCATCACGCGGGGCGCTTACGAATACACACCAAGCGGCTACCAACACATCGAACGGCGGGCGGTAAACTTTTCTCTTTCGATTGTTTACCCACACACATACTAAATTTATAATACACTAGCGGAGCGGATACATCATACATTCTACCAACGGCTACTGCACATTACCATTTACCACACGGAGTAACATACCCATGTCGAATGTTACTCGATTCTGGATCGGAAGTATCGTTGATAACCCACAACTTAACCAAAACATTACAACTATCGTGGACAGCACTTCGGGTGCCAATTTCCGGAATTGCGGAAAACTCTAAGCTAACAACACTCGGAACAACCACACTAACTTTGACATCCAAAAGCGGTACGGAGCGCATCACTATATCAGCGCTTGTGGTGCACAAAATCCTCAACAATATACCAACAAAGCGGATTAGCAGAACTCACCTCGGAATTGGCACGAAACTTCAGTTAGCGGACCCGGAATTCGACAAACCAGCACCAGTTGACATATTACTCGGTGCTGAACCAACATTGCGGATATTCCGGGATCAACAAGCCATCACAACGAATAGATACACGGCTCGCAACACATTGTTTGGTTGGGTTATCACCGGCATCATTGACTCTAACACTCGAATAGCGGCATCTACTTACATTGGCGAAATTATCATCGATCCTGACATCAACAATTCCAACATAGAAAAATTACTGCGGAGATTCTGGGAAATCGACACCATCGACAACGGCACGGTCATGACTCCTGAGGAAGCGGAATGCGAGACACATTTTACAACTACAGCCAAACGTACACACACCGGACGGTATATAGTGGAACTTCCATTTAAACAACAACATCAACCGCTCGGAGATTCTCGAGAGCGAGCAGTTCAACGGTTAAATGGGCTGGAGAAACGATTTAAGAACAATCGTCATTTACGGCTGGAATACACTAAGTTCATGGCAGAATACTTGGAACTTGGACACATGTCACCTCTCACATCTCAGGACATGAAACTCGGCCCAGAACAAACATACTACATTCCCCATCATGCGGTCATCAAGCCAACAAGTTCGAAAACTAAATTACGCGTAGTTTTCGACGCGTCCGCCAAAACAACGTCCGGAGTATCACTCAATGACAAATTAATGGTCGGCCCAACAATACAAAGTGACATCTTTGCACTGCTAAGCGGATTCCGAACATACATCATTGCCATGATCGCCGACATCACCAAGATGTATCGACAGATATTGGTTGACAACAGCAGTGCAAATTACCAGCGGATAGTTTGGAGATTTTCCACGGACGAGCCGATCATCGACTACAAATTAAACACAGTCACATACGGTACAGCATCAGCACCTTTTCAAGCGGTTCGTACATTACATGAAATAGCAAATGACGGACGTCTCGGATCGGAACAGGCGGCACATGCTATACAAAACAATTTCTATGTTGACGACTACTTGGGCGGCGCTGACACCATACACGGGGCTTTGCAATTGAAGCAAGACATCAAAAACGTCCTTATCAGCAGCGGAATTGAGCTACGCGGTTGGGTATCCAACTCACCTTTATTATCAGACACATGCAGTAGCCAAACGCAAGCGGAACCACATGCATTTGACAACAACGAACAAAGCTCAGTATTGGGATTACGCTGGAATCCTTCAACGGACACATTCACATTCAACATCAACATATCAACACCTACAATCAACACGAAGCGGACGTTCCTAGCAACAACAGCACGCATTTTCGACCCACTCGGCTTTATAGCTCCAATAACCATCATTGCTAGGATACAACTACAACAACTGTGGACGTTGGGTATTGGTTGGGACGATCCAATACCAGACGTAGTAGCCAACAAACTTGCGAGGTACATTGGACAATTAACACAACTATCTGACCTGCACATCAGACGTTACATCGGATCAACAAAGTCATTGGAACTATTCGGTTTTGCTGATGCATCGGAAGCAGCGTATGCTGCAGTCATCTATGCACGTTCACGTACGGAAAATGGATCATTCGAAGTAACTTTAGTAGCATCTCGAACTAAAGTTGCGCCCATCAAACAAATCACGTTACCACGGCTCGAACTATGTGCAGCGGACTTACTCGCCAAACTAATGCGGAAGGTAGCTTCAAGCTTGCACATCGACTTTAGCAAATGTCACTGCTACACGGACTCGCAAGTCACCCTCGCGTGGATATCTGACAACCCTAGACGCTGGAAAACATTTGTGGCAAATCGGACATCGAACATTATTAGTGTCATTCCACCTGAAAGATGGCATCACGTCGGTACAAAACACAATCCAGCCGATTGTGCATCCCGCGGCTTAGATCCAGATCAACTACTTGGTCATCATCTCTGGTGGAACGGACCACACTTTCTGGGGGCAGAAATACATCAATCAACTCGGCCAGCTCTAACAGCGGATGATAACGTTTTAGCGGAAGCAAGAGAAGTCATAATCAACGTATTAACAGTCGAGGGCGGTTTTCCGGTTTACAAGTTTTCATCATGGATTAAACTGCAGCGGGTTACAGCAACATGTATGCGGTTCATACAAAATTTACGCGCGAATCATACACACCAGCGAAAAAGCGGACCATTAACCATAGACGAGTTCAATCGCGCATTCAACATTCTGATACGCCTGGCGCAAGCGGAATCATTCGAACAAGAACATCATCTATTACAACGAAACTCTCCACTTCCCAAGTCTTCTCGGATAGCGTCTTTGGACCCTTTCATCGACAAAGACGGTGTCATGCGGATCAACGGCAGATTGGGAAATTCAAAGCTGCCTTTCAACCAGCAGCATCCAATACTACTACACAGGAAGCATCACATCACTCAACTAATAGTCAGGCATGAACATCAAATAAATCTACATGCGGCGCATCGTTTACTTCAAACAACTTTATTGAATCGGTTTTGGATTATCGGAGCACCAGTTCTCATCAAACAGACCATTCGCGGGTGCATCACTTGTGTACGACACAGGGCACAGACACTACAACAGAAGATGGCTCCATTGCCATCCGTTCGTGTAACAGCAGCACGAGCCTTCGCAAACTGCGGCATCGACTACGCGGGCCCCATTATCATCAAGTCCTGGCATGGACGCTCAGCAAAGCAGTACAAGGCGTACATTGCTATCTTTGTGTGTCTTGCTACCAAGGCAATTCACATTGAGCCTGTCACAGAGCTCACCACGGAGTGTTTCATCGCGGCATTACGACGTTTCATTTCAAGACGCGGACGACCAGACAACATCTACAGCGACAACGGAACAAACTTTTCGGGAGCGAACAAGGAAATTTCTCGGTTGTACGACGCTCTCAAGTCTTCGGAAATGCATCACGGAATCTCGGACTTCTCGACATCACGAGGGATTGCATGGCATTTCATCCCTCCAGCGGCACCCCATTTCGGCGGAATCTGGGAAGCCGGCGTCAAGGCGGTCAAATTCCATTTAGTCAGAGTTATCGGCAACGCATCACTGACTTTTGAGGAACTTTCAACTTTACTTTGCCAAGTCGAATACTGCCTCAACAGTCGTCCACTCTGTCCACTGACCGGGGATCCCAGTGACATCAGCTCGTTAACACCCAACCATTTCCTCATCGGACTCTCACCAGGACTCCTTCCTGATGCGGAACAAACCTCACGGCACTGCAACTACCTACGAAGATGGAAGTACATACAACGGATACACAACGACTTATGGAATCGATGGAATGATGAGTACTTGCGGCAACTTCAACATCGGAACAAATGGACATCACTGGCAGAAGATGTCATACTCGGCAGCCTCGTCATTGTCAAGACAGACAACAGCCCACCAGCTACATGGCAACTTGCACGGATTATTTGTTTGCATCCCGGAAAGGACGGTCATGTACGCGTGGTCACCATTCGAACTCAGCACGGCGAGTTTAAGCGGCCCATCACAAAACTTGTGTTACTACCTGTCAATCATCTTTAGCCACGGATTGTTGACACCTGCCAACAGGCTGTCAAGGCGGGCGGCATGTTCACGGAAATATAGCGGCTCAACTTAAAACAGCGGCGCGGCATTACCAGCGGGCAGTGTGCTTTGAGCACCACTGCATCTGCGCATGCAGCCAACTTCACTCTGACATTTTTACCTTCTTCCGGTTTTGATTGTCACACATACTAGACGTGTAACCAGCGGTCTCTAAATAAATAATTCAAAATCACTAACCATCATCAGACTTTTAATTGGGATTTACATTTTTCAGAGGTGGTCATGAAAAGTTGCCCAATCTCGACATGAATCTGTTCGGAAACAAGGACTACTATTGAATTGAGGTTGAGGGGAATCAACAAACGTTTTTGTTTTGCGGACTCGATGTCTTGTAAGCCGCTGAATTGATAAATATTTGAAACAATCGGTCTGATTTTTCGGTCGGGCTTCTTTAATTGGGCCGTAATTGCACGTTGGAACTACTTTACAGGTCTTTAAACCAGATGCTTCTCTTTCTGTTAAAGTGCTTAAAAAGTGTTTTGGTGAGAAAACATTTTTAGTATACATTTTCGAATTCCTACGGTTAAAACAAAGGTCCCTGTGGTGCCCTGTGCCTGCCTGTGCGTCAATTTTCACGAAGTAAACATCATCGTAGTGATTCTTTCTTATTTATACTTCGCAATTTATTTGTTAAAACATGTTGCTTCAGCTTACCATCTAGGACCCGTTTTAAACGGTATTGCAGATACTACAGATTGTAAGCTAGTGTATATGGAATATGTAGAAATGGAAATAACAAACACTCATACCGTTCTGCTTACTTTTGTTGCTTAATTTTAATTAATCGATTGATCACTTCCCGGCTCTATGCCAGGGATAGTTCCTAGGATTCTGGATTGTACTTGTAAAAATCTGTTACTAGATTTTTGACAAACCATACAAAGGCTTATTTTTCAGTAAATCCTAATTTTGCATTCAAACTCGCCTAAACTTGCCATGGAACTCAAGACCACAATATCAGTAAAAATTTGTTGTATCAGTTTTTCATCTGTTTTTCTTTTAAAACTAAGCAGAACCACTTTTTGGTCGAAAATGGCAGAATTTTGGACGATATATGAAATTTCTCCTCCAAAGAAAAGTGTTCCGCCTGCAGTCCGTTATATCATATGGAAACGGTCTCTCATTGCATTAATTTCACAGCCAATTAAGGATTTGTAAAATTTCCTTTTCGGCTTCAGGCTCCGTCGAACTACACTACGCAAACTTTTGCTGTCCCTCCGTAATTTGTTTTCAGGAAAAGCCGAAGTTCAGTCAGCCATAGAGTGATCACCTGCTTGCCTTCGATTTACGGGTCACTAGCGTATAAAATACGGGATTTCAATTTTTTTACGGGGCAAAAATTAAAAAAAAAATGTTATGCCGTTATTTTTACATGTTATTTGAAAATTGCATTTTATTTTAGGCTCACCCTTGACAGTGTGAATATTTGGTCGGTTACGGTTATCTGTCCATACGTTACCGCAAAGCGAGAATATTCTCTCGATCAGTGAATTAATTGCCAAGACGAGTATTTATAGGAAACCTTGTTCAGTTCGTCACCTGCTTATGGACGAAATCGTTGAGGTTTCTAGTGGCAAAACTACCCAAAACCCTTATCGATTTCGTTCTCTGTACGTCGAGTACATTCTACGTCAAAAACACCAAAAACCCCCTTTTTCAGCTCAAAAAAGTTTTTGCCTGTTTTCGACATAAAATGTACTGGAAACCCTATGCCAGCTCGTCCACTTTCAGGAAACGAAATCGATAAGGGTTTTTTGGTACTTAGCCACTAGAAAAGATGATCGATTTCGTCACCTGCGTCTGGAAAAACTGACCCTTGTTCAGTTTGTCCAGACGCTAAACGATAGAAAAGACCAGTTTCAAATGGAATCATATTTTGCTGCTATTATTGATAGCTTTAAATAATTTTGTCCGTGTGTCAGGGTTTATCACTTCATCAGCATCTCTTCATCTCTTGTACACTTTTATTAATTAGGGGCGAAGTTACACAAAATTCTTCATAATTCCTCATTTTCTTAAATTATCCATTGTTTTCCCCGTATTTGATTTTTTGGATTACGGGTTTTTGGACTTTCGGTGCCCGAAAAACGGGGTAACCCGTAAAATACGGGGCATCTGGCCACCCTCAGCAAGTTAGTGCTAGTGTTATTCTAAGATCTACATAATTGTATTATGTTTGCTCTTAATAAATAATAAAAATAATGTTATCAGGAAAACTAAACTTTTGGTGCATTAACCTGAAATGCAAAGGATTCTCATTCTTTCATAGAACACAGCCCTGAACACCATAATTTCTATATTAATCAAACTTTGTATGCAGGCTTCAAATCATGCATGTCTAGGTACATCATGATCAACAACGTACCATGTATAGATCTGCTTGATTTCCTCCCTTCAGTAAGTTTATCAACCAGTACGGTGCAAATGCTATCTGGTAGACTTAGGTGCACAAACTTCAGCGATCCCTCAATCTTAACAATGTTTTTCCTATATAGATGCTACCGGATGTCCCCACACCAAAACTTTATGTACCAAGTTAGTTCCGTACTCTGTGCCCCCCCCTTTGAGAATTTTCTAAATACGCCACTGGCTACAGGGAACCTTCTTCTCAGGCAAAACAACAATGGAAGCTCCTAGAGGACTGCAAAGAACCAATTTATTTCGGATATGAATTGATATGATATATGATACAATTTAATTCAGTTCAATTTTTTGTGAGCATTCATTTTGAACAATTTTTTTCTTCAGAACAGTGTGTCTTCTTTTTTTTTGCACAACGATGTTCCTAAAATTGTGGTAAGGATATTGCAACCTGAACAGATCATCGACACTGGCGAGGAACTTATGCTCAAAAACCACGCGTTTCATATTTTTTATAAAATTTGCAAAGCAACATTTGCTTCATATTTAATTTTGCAATTTTTCCTTTCCTAATTTCTGGGTCTGGGAGGGGCTTTAGCCCCCTTAGCCCCTCCCGTGGTTGCGCCACTGGCCACAGAGCACGACACCGTAGTAAAAAAGCCAAAATTGTCTATTGAAGTGTAATAAATACAGAAATTCTGAAATTCAACATTTGATAACCATAAAAGTATAAGTAATCTTGCAAAATGATCCCCCCCCCCCTCCTCTCCGAAAAGCTATCTACGCCACTGCGCGTAGAAGCTATCTATTTTCGTGGGGAATAGATAGTCTAAATCATGTAAACACTAAAACCATAGGCTACAGTGGACTTTCGTGGTTCTGGCAAATTGTTTTGGAGATTCGCGGTTCTGGCATCTGTTACCTCGGATTCTTAACTAAAGGAGGTATTACACTATCAAATAAAGTTTGACCAATGACGCAAAAAGTTTGTCCCACTCCACTAGTGTAATAGCAAAATAAATGACCAAAAATGTGTTTGACCAAAAATGAATGACAATCGTGGTCATTCATTTCAGGTCAAACATATGACCTTAGTGTAATAACAAAACACATCTTTGGTCAAATTAATTTTGCAGTTTTTGGTCATACGGGCATTCCAAAATTAGCAATTTCTTGTGTGACCCATGGTGGTCAAACGAAATGTTTCGATTGGGTGCATTTAATGATCAATATAAAAAATAACGTCAATTTTATACTTTTTTTGCAAACTGTGGGATATTGGAAAATTCTAAATTTAAATTAATCCGTGGAATTACATCGAAGAAATTGTTTTAAATAAACTTTCAGTAATAGCTTCGACTGGAACAATCTGCGTGTTCAGGACACAACTATAGTTGGAGATCTCATCTCTATCAAAAAATGTTGGTAGATGCACGCCATTTCGATCATTTTCTCGAATTTTTCTGGTTCTAAAAGTTTCTTTTTTTTTTCTCAACAACTTGGAACCTCTTGGCCATAGTCTCAACAATAAATTAAATTGCAACTAGTAATTAGTAATCCACGATTTATAAATGAATTTATCTCTTTTTCCGGTGGAAACACAGCACATATTTCCCATTAAAAAATGTGGAAAAAATTGAAAGGACGAAAAATATTGATTTATTTGTAAATTTGGGTTTACCTTTAGGCAACTGTTAGATATTGTATCTTATTACCAGATATTGGCAATAAATCGAGAACGGAAATATGAAACTATCGCTGTCGCTCTTAAAGTCACGATAAAAACGTTCCCCTGCTTCAATAATTTCGTTCAGGGTGGCAGTTTGATTTTTTACATGGTCCAACGGACTCACAATAAATGACTTGAAACTAGTGTCGATCCTATATATGGGTTTGGAGATTCCAACCCCCTCCTAAATTTGGTGATGATATTTGGATGAGAAATCGGCTTAAAATAAAACACGCACCGCAACTTCAAAAGCACAATGTCCAAGTTTCGAGCCCGGCATACAAGTAATCTGTAGCAACTTAACAGTAAGCAAGAGCAAGGGATATAACAATACATGGATGATAGCAAGATGTTTCTTCTATTTCTTCTTTCACAAATTTTATTATGAACCCAGGCTGATCATTGGAAAAAGATTGATTGTAGGGACTCTCAGGTTAGAAGTAGGACAACTAAAACTACTCCCCGGTGTTTCTCATTTTTTCTACTAGCTTGAGACTAAGATCCGCAGTTAATTTTGAATTTGTCTTTCCACAATTTTAGATGAGACGGGAGAAAGAACCTGATCAGTGACTAGAAGACCCCAAGGGTGGTCTATGTACTATGAAGCTTTGCAGCGCTTTTAATGCTTTCTTTACAACCGTATAGAGCGGTGAAAAAATCTCCAATACAAATTAAACTAAAAGAAAATCGAATACTAATTTCGAGGATCACGGAATACGAAACACTTGATTTTTACCTTTACCAATAAGTCGCTAGTATGTAAGTTTAGTAAAACCTTCGCTTTATCGATCAGAAACAAATATTTTTTTTAGAAATAAAAGAGGACCACATTATTGAAGCTACAAACGAGAAGGCGGAGAACATATTTGGTTCAAAAATCTGATGGTCCCTATATAACTAACGATAATTTCCCAGTGTTCTTAAACTCAGTGATTTTGATGCACTGAGCAGTTATAAAATATGAGCACCACCAACCTTATTCCGAAACCCCCTTTCGAAATATTTTCTTGAGTACACCCCTGCATGAAACACACAGAAAATTTCTAGAAAGAGCTAGCTGCTACTCTAATTTTTCCTAAGTTCTCCGTACACCCCTTTTTTGAATCTAACTTTCTTTTCATTCTCCGCGGTCACTTTTCGTCTTCTTAAATTTTAAATCGCAAGAGGCAAGATTACGCCTTCAAGCAAAATTAAACTGATTAACTAAACTAAAGAAACATTTATTCAACTTATCCTTTGCAAATTCGATAAAGAAATGAAACAATGCACAATAACCACTCTAAATACGTACATATTGCAGCTAAGTTACCTTTGGTCATTTTTTTCTGAAACGGTCATACTAGTGTGATAGGTAAATTTGCTTCGGTCAAACAACTGACTTGAAACCTGACTACACTATAGAACAAACAAATGACCAATTAGTTTGGCCAACGACGTAGTCAGTCGGGTTTTGGGTCATTTGTTTGACTAAGGCAAATTTCCCTATCACACTAGTATGACCGTTTTAAAAAAATTACCAAAGCTAACTTAGATTCAATATGCATTTAGTGGTTATTATGGTATTGTTTCATTCCTTTGTGGAATTTGCAAAGGTTTAGTTTAATAAATTGTTGCTATATAGTAAATCAGTTTAATTTTGCTTGAAGGCGTAATCTTGTAATCTTGTTATTTAAAAGGACTCGTTTTATTTCATCAATCATCAATGTGGCACCTTCACCTCGGGCTTTGGCCGACGAAAAGTGGCCGCCGGGAGAATAAAAAGAAGAGTTTGGGTTCGTGAATGTTAGAAACAGATTAGAAAAGCAGCCAGCTCTTTTCACAACAAATTTTCTGTATGTTTCATGCAGAGGCGTACGCAAGAAAATATTTCGAAAGAGGTCTTAAGGAGGTATTACACTATCAAATAAAGTTTGACCAATGACGCAAAAAGTTTGTCCCACTAGTGTAATAGCAAAATAAATGACCAAAAATGTGTTTGACCAAAAATTAATGACAATCGTGGTCATACATTTCGGGTCAAACATATGACCTTAGTGTAATAACCAAACACAGCCTTGGTCAAATTTATTTTGCAGTTTTTGGTCATACGGTCATTCAAAAATTACGAATTTTTGGTGTGACCCATGGTGGTCAAACGAACTGATTCGATGACACTTAATGATCAATATAAAAAAATAGCGACAATTTTATACGTTTGTACAAACTGTGGGATATTGGAAAATTCAAAACTTAAATTAATCCGTGGAATTACATCGAAGAAATTGTTTTTGATAAACTCTCGGTAATAGCTTCGACTGGAACAATCTGCGTGTTCAGGATACAACTCTAGGCGATCATCTCTACCAACAAATTTTGGTAAACGCACGCCGTTTCAATCATTTTCTCGAATTTTTCTGGTTGTAAAAGTTTTTTTTTTTCTCAACAACTTGTAATGAACCTCTTGGCCATAGTGTCAACAATAGTTTAAAATGCAAATAGTAATTAGTAAACCACGATTTATAAATGAATTTATCTTTTTCCCGGTGGAAACACAGTACCTATTTCCTATTAAAAAATGTGGAAAAAATTTAAAAAAGGCGAAAAATATTGATTTATTTGTTTTTACTTTTAGGCAACTGTTAGATATTGTATCTTTACTAACAGATATTGGCAATAAATCGGAGATATGAAACTATCGCTGTCGCTCTTAAAGTCACGATAAAAACGTTCCCGTTCAGGGTGGCAGTTTTTTTTACATGGCCGAACGGACTCACAATGAATGACTTGAAACTAGTGGCGATCCTACGTATGGTTTTAGGGGTTCCCACCTCTCCGAAATTTTGTGATGATATTTGGACGAAAAATTTGTTTAAAATAAAACACGCACTCATGTTCATTCACCGTTTCGCAAATCAATTTTTTTTTAACTTCAAAATTACAATGTCAAAGTTTCGAGCCCGACATACGAGTAATCTGTAGCAACATAACTGACAGTTGCTTCTGTTTCTTCTTTCACAAAACTTATCATGTAATTACTTCCAGAATTTTATTATGAACCAAGGCTGATCATTGGACAAAGATTGATTGTAGGGACTCTCAGGTTAGAAGTAGGACAACTGAAACTACTCCCCGGTGTTTTTCAATTTTTCCACTAGTTTGAAACTAAGATCTGCAGTTAATTTTGAATTTCTCTTTCCGCAATTTTAGATGAGATGGGAAAAAGAACCTGATTAGTGACTAGAAGACTCCATTTTTTGTAGAACTAAAAGAGGACCATATTATTCAATCTATAAACGAGAAGGCGGAGAACATTTTTGGAGGTTCAAAAATCTGATGGTCCCTTTAATTCTCACTACAATTTCCCAGTGCTCTTATTCCTAAAACCCGTTTCAAAATATTTTCTTGAGTACACCTCTGCATGAAACACACAGAAAATTTGTAAAAAGAGCTAGCTGCTACTCTAATTTTCCCTAAGTTCTTCATACACCCTTTTTTGATTCTAACATTCTTTTTATTCTCCCGGGCGGTCACTTTTCGTGTTCTGAAATTTTAAATACCATTTTAAATAGCAAGAGGCAAGATTACGCCTTCAAGCAAAATTAAACTGATTTACTACAGAACAAACATTTATTCAACTAAACATTTGCAAATTTGATAAAGAAATAAAACAATGCACAATAACCACTCTAATACATATTGGAGCTAAGTTAGCCTTGGTCATTTTTTTGAAACGGTCATACTAGTGTGATAGGTAAATTTGCCTTGGTGAAAAAACTGACTCGAAACCTGACTGACTACGTCATTGGCCAAACCAATTGGTCATTTGTTTGTCCCATAGTGTAATAGGTCTCGAAAAACACTTTTCGTCATTGCAAATGTTGGACAAATTTTGTGTGACCCACTGTACAAACTTTATTTGATAGTGTAATACCACCTTTAGGTATAAGGTTGACGGTGCTCATATTTTATAACTGTTCTGTGCATACAAATCACTGAGCTTATACTAAAGAGCACTGGAAAATTATCTTGAGAGTTATATGGATCATCTGATCCTTACACCTTCAAAAAATATTCTCCGCCTTCTCGTTAGTAGCTTGAAAAATATAGTCCTCTTTTATTTCTAAAAAAAAAAAGTATTTGCTTTTAGGCAATAAAACGAACGTTTTACTAACCTACAGGCTAGCAACTAATATAGGTAAAGCTCAAACTCAAGTGTTTCGTGTTCCGAGATCCTCGATATTAGAAGAGAAGAAGTATTCGATTTTCTTTTAGTATAATTTGCATTGGAGATTTTCTTCACCGCTCTATACGGTAGTAAAGAAAACGTTAAAAGTGCTGCAAAGGTTCATAGTACATAATTGGACGACCTTTCGAGCTTCTAGTTACTAGTCAGGTTCTTTCTCTCCACCCATCTAAAATTACCGAAAGACAAAATTTAAAATTAACTGCGGATCTTAGCCTCAAGCTAGGAAAAAATTGAGAAACACCGGGGAGTAGTTTCAGTTGTCCTATTTCGAACCTGAGAGACCCTACAATCAATCTTTGTCCAGTTTTTTATAATAAAATTTGGAATTTATTTCCGTGATAATTTTTGTGAAAGAAGAAACACCTCTGAAACAGCAAAAACATCTTAATATCATCTATGTAATGTTGTATCCCTTGCTCTTGCTCACTGCCAGTTAGGTTGCTACAGATTACATACTTGTATGCCGGGCTCGAAATTTGGACGTTGTTCTTTTGAAGGTGCGCTTTATATTAATCCGATTTCTCATCCAAACGTCATCATCAAATTTCGGAGGGGTTTGGAACCCCCAAACCCATATACATATATGTTGGATCGCGTCTAGTTTCAAGTCATAATTTTATTGTGAGTCCGTTCGACTCGACCATTAAAAAAAAGCTACCATCCTGACATCCAATGACAACGATAGTCTCATATCTCCGTTCTCGAATATCTGGTAGTATATTTACAATATCTAACAGTTATCTAAAGGTAAAACCAAATTTACAAATAAATCAATATTTTTCATTATTCCTTCAATTTTTCTACATTTTTAATGGGAAATATGTACTTTCTGTCCTCTGGAAAAAAAATATTAATTTATTTATAAATCGTGAATTACTAATTGTAATTGAACTTATTATTGACACTATGGCCAAGGTTCTAAGTTGTTGAGAAAAAAAAAGAACTTTTAGAACCGGAAAAAGTCGAGAAAATTATTGAAGCGTGTCGTGCGTCTACCAACATTTTTTGATAGAGATGAGATCGCCAAACTAGAGTTGTGCACTGAACTTACACTACACTTCGAAGCTATTACCGAGAGTTCAATTCAACACTTTCTTCGATGTATGTAATTCCACGGATTAATTTAAATTTTCAATTTTCCAATATCCCACAGTTTACAAAAAAGTATAAAATTGTCGTTATTTTTTATATTGATCAAAATGCACCCAATCGAATCATTTCGTTTGACCACCATGGGCCACACAAAAAATTTGTAATTTTTGAACGACCGAATGACCGAAAACGGCAAGATAAATTTGACCAAAAATGTGTTTTGTTATTACACTAAGGTCATATGTTTGACAAGAAATGAATGACCACGATGGTCATTCATTTTTGGTCAAACACATTTTTGGTCATTTATTTTGCTATTACACTAGTGGGACAAACTTTTTGCGTCATTGGTCAAATTTTATTTGATAGTGTAATACCTCCTTAAGACTACTAAAACCACAATATCTCTGAAACTAGACTTATAGCTAGGATACCGAAAGAAAATTACTAGGTAATTGTTTTTTGTGTTATTATGAGTTTCGCATATCTGGCATCTGATTATTTTTGTGTGGAGATTCACGGTTCTGGCAGCAAAATTATACCTGTATTGGCCTTATGTGATTATAATACAAACAAAATAATCATATTCTATATCTGTCTATTGTATCGGTGACAGATTTTTTTAGTGACTTCATTCCTAGATTATTTTGGGTTGCTAACGCGACCTACATAACTTTTCTTGTTCCTAATAGTCTTTGTAGCTGAAACGTGTTGCTTTGGAAATACGAAATAAATTTTACAATTTCCACTTCAAAATGGCTGAAATTGAAATCTGCTATTTCTTTTCATTACATAATAAATCATTTTGATAATTTTTATTTACTGACCTTTCATACTATTTCCACAGAGGCAGCTGGAATTACTGGCGATTACAAAGTCTGTGCAAAGGCAATATTGGCGATGTGCCTTCAAGTATATTGAAATTGAAAAAAGAAGGAGCTGAGTATCGAGATTTTATTATTAACGTAAGTACATAGTTTAAAGTTGAACAGAATCAAAAAGTTTTACTCACATTTATTCGTGTACTTTTACAGATATCCCAACCTTGCGAAGAAATGATTCTCTCGTGTAAATTTGGCTTAGATATTGTGCCCTGTACATCAATTTTTCAAGCAGTCCTAACAGATGAGGGGCTCTGTTGTACCTTCAACACAGTGCATCGCAATTTTATGTTTTATCAACGAAGGTGAAATGCAATCTTATATTTTTTTTTGAAATTATATTGATCGCACCAATTTTCAATTAAAACTATACAAAGTGATGAGGTTACACGCTCAAATTGGACCACAATGGGTGAACCTGTCGATTGGTCACCAGAAAAAGGATATGGCGACAATTTACCGGAAAATTTTTATCCACGACCAGCACTTGGTAAATAAATATCCATTGTTTTGGGTATGTCGAAAAACAACAACAACAGCTGTGTTGAAGAAGTGACCAATTGAGCTCGAATTTCGGGCAAAAAGTTCATTCAAATAAATTTTTTTAAATCCGATGATAGTAAATTAAACGTATTTCCTTTGGTAGGAACGGGTGTTAATATGGGTCTCTCATTGATTTTAAATACTTCTCTTGATGAATACTACTGTTCATCGGATAGTAGCGCCGGATTCAAAGTATGTACATACTGAATACTCTCTAATTTTTGAATATAAAATCATTTTACCTTCTCATCCCATTTTCCAGATGATAATGCACAGTCCAGTAGAAACGCCTAAAATCGCCAATTACGGATATCTCATCTCACCGGGTATGGAAAGTCGTGTAGCCATCGACCTAGAAGTACACACAGCTGAATCCTCAATCCGCTACGTAGCCAAAAAGTATCGAAATTGCCTCTTTGCAAGTGAATCAAATTTGGAATTTTATCGAACCTATTCCAAATCAAACTGTGAACTCGAATGCGAACTCCGTCGAGTTTCAAGAATTTGCGGATGTATTCCATACTATTTGCCACGATTGAGTGACAATGCAACGATTTGCGGTCTCAAAGAATTTAATTGCACGCGAGATGTACAGATTGCTAGCGATTCTCTGGTTGATTTGGACGTCAAATGTAGTCATTGCTTACATCCATGTTCATCAGTCGGTTATGTGCCGGTGGTGACGGCAAGTCCTTTGATATATGGAAATTCATTTTTGGAAGATCAAGTGAAAATAACGGATGAATCGGATATAAAGGATTTGGCCATAGTTCATTTCTATTATGAATATAATTCATTTCGGCCCAAAACGAAAGAAGAGCTAACAAATTTCACCGACTTTCTGGGTTAGTTACTTGTAACATCTTTAGAAGAGCGCACACACACGGCGAATTCTTTGATTTGCATGTCTATCTGCTTGCTTCGATTTGTATAGCATAGTTTGCATTAGAATAATTAATTAAAGACGATAGTCATATTTCGTTCTCAATCTACCATCAAATCGTAAACATTTCTGTGCAAACCCAGGTTGCTCGTCAAAGTCTTTCGTTTCTTACGACAACTGTTGAACAAATTTATTATTTAACTAAAAAAATTATTTTTTTTTTATTTGATAGCAAACAGTGGTGGAATCCTTGGACTATTCATGGGATTCAGTATACTTGCTGTAGTTGAATTTCTGTATTTTGTATTTTTGGCACCATATAGTGCGATCAAGAAGATGATAATTCGAAAGGTGAGTTATCTGGCTTCGATTACATTAATTAATTTTTATTGATTTGTGTACCTAATATTAGGAACAGGACGTTACTGTTTTTATGTGAATTGTTAATTGAATTTATTATTATTTTGCAGATGCATCCGGACGTAACCAACAAAAGTGAAATTGTTCCGAGACAAAGTAATTTTTCCTATTCTGATAATATGAATGTTCGTAATTCATTTGATAGCAACAATGGCCATCCTTTGTATACTTACTGCAATTAAATTTTAAATATGCTAAACACATTTGCAAACTTTTAGGTGCTTAGAATTCATTATAAAATGTATGCTTTATTCCAATTTTTTAAATACAAATAAAAATTGTTGCTCCTTTTTAATAAAAGTTATAGAAAAACGCGATTCACTCTTGACAACGAATCCGCGTTTATTATAAAACTATGTTTTTATGGTAAAATTGGCTGATCAATACGACCCACCCGCAGGACCCGCGTGGCTGGGGCCACGAGAATTAGAGGCCCAAAAGCCAAAGCCACTAGAATGATTTTTTGAACAGTAAAAAAATATGACTATACAGGGTGTCCCGCAACTAGTTAGCCATAGACCAATGGTAGACTCTACAGGATGTTTTAGGAAAAATATCGCCAAAATTATTTCTCTAGCTTTTACTTTAAGGAGTAATCGCCTTTTTTTGTGATTCTTGTCAAAAAACACGACTTTCTTCGAAAAACTCCAATTTTCTAGCTTCCACTTTAGCCAAATCAATGTTTTTCATATTCTTCTGAAAGTACACAAAATTTCCAATAAAAGGACATATCGAACGTTTCGAACGGTTTCGCATCTTCCGAGATACGACGTTTTAAATTTTGCAGAAATGTCAATTTCAATTTTTAATGTCAAAATTAAACCCGAATTCCGTAACGGTACATTGTAGTGGCAAATCTGCAAAGTTGACAAAAGTTGGCGTAGTATCTTAGCTTTCGAACGGCATATTATAAGAATAAATCACAGAATCATCCAGTTTGTGAATAATATGTGTAAAAGGGAAAAAACATAGTCCGTAAGTGGAAGAAATCCTGCTTTTACTTGGAAATAGTTCAGTCATATGTATAAGCATTTCCAATAGAAAAAAATACAGTAAGACAATTTTTTCTTGGTCTTGAATCAGTGGGGTCCCAGGAGTCTAAAACTCATTTTACTAAATTAAATTTGATCGGAAAGGTCCCAAAAAGGACAAAAAAGGACACTATTTAATCCTTGACTGGAGGTCGGCATGCGGGGTATCATATCAAAGGGGACGCCGAGTACATTACATATCCGGTGTTTGATTCCTATTTCAAGGACCCTAAACGGAATAAATCGCGTTTGAATGCCATGAAAGCCATAACTACGCGAATAATTCAAGTTGCCTCTTCCTTTTTAATTTTTTAGAATCTAAGATTCTATCATTAAATTTGCTAAGGAAAAATTGGAAAACTCTGAAAAAGGACATTAAAGGACACTAATTAATACCTGACAAATTAAAATGTTTATCCTTTTTTAGACGATGAAAATGAAAAATACTCTCACAATATTAATGTGTACACAGCGAACCTTCGTACAAATAATTCAACACAGAAAACAAATTTGTTTATACTTACCGTTATAATTAGCATCTACAACAGTAGCGAAAAGTATTTTTCCATAATGCATAACAACCAAGTCTATGCTTGATGTAAAAATTTTACTTCCTATTCAAGATTGAAGTCGGTTTGGTACATTTGCAGACTATGTTTTTTTTTTCATTTATACATATTATTCAGAAACTGGATGACTCTGTGCTTTATTCTTATATGCCGTTCGAAAGCTAAGATACTACGCCAACTTTTGTCAACTTTGCAGATTTGCCACTACAATGTCCCGTTACAAAATTCGGGTTTAATTTTGACATTAAAAATTGAAATTGACATTTCTGCAAAGTTCAAAACGTCGTATTTCGGAAGATACGAAACCGTTCGAAACGTTCGATATGTCCTTTTATTGGAAATTTTATGTACTTTCAGAAGAATATGAAAAACATTGATTTGGCTAAAGTGGAAGCTAGAAAATAGGAGTTTTTCGAAAAAAGTCGTGTTTTTTGACAAGAATCACAAAAAAGGCAATTACTCCTTAACGGTAAAAGCTAGAGAAATAATTTTGGCGACATTTTTCCTAAAACATCCTGTAGAGTCTACCATTGGTCTATGGCTAACCAGTTGCGGGACACCCTGTATACGTTCAAAAAAACAATTTTCCAGCGTCGGCAATTTTTTGTAGACAACGAGAGACTTTCCTCTACCTCTTAGCCCTAGGTAACCCTATACGTCTAGAGAACTTCAGATTATCCCAGCTGATCCACCTGTCATTTTTTTTATATGAAGTTTCGTTACCCAAACCTACACGGGATAACAAAAAAAAACACACCTATTAAGTACGTTTTTTTGGTTGTCCCGTGTAGGTTTGGGCAACGAAACTCCATATAAAAAAAATGCCAGCTGATCCACCTGTCATTTTTTTATATGAAGTTTCGTTACCCAAACCTACACGGGATGTAGTAAAAAACGAACCTATTGTATCTTTGCTACCAGATATTCGCAATAAATCGAGAACAGAGATATGAAACTATTGCTGTCGTTGGCATTCTTAAAGTCACGATAAAACCGTTCCCGTGCTCCAATTATCTCGCTCAGGATGGTAGATTGTTTTTTTTTAATGGTCGAACGGACTCAAAATAAAGTTATGACTTGAAAGTAGTGGCGATCCCACATATGGGAATATGGGTTTGGGGGTTCCAACCCCTACCGAATTTTGGTTATGGAAAAATCAGTTTAATATAACAATAAACGCACCGAAATTTCAAAAGCACAACATCAAGATTAAATGGATGATAGTAAGATGATTCTGCTGTTTCAAAGGTGATTCTTCTTCTTTCACAAAAATCATTCCGTAATTACTTACAGAATTTTATTGTGAACCAAGGCTCATCACTGGACAAAGATTGATTGTATAGTCTCTCAGGTTAGAAGTAGGACAACTGAAACTGCTAGGCCTGTTCGGTACCGAGATTTCAGTACCGGGTTTCGGTTTTTTTCAATACCCGGTACCACAAGCGGTTTCCCTGACTCAGGTTTTTTTTCCAGTATCGACGGTTTTTTTAACCATAAGCCGGTTTTTTTGAGTACCTGGTTAAAAACTGACTCAGGTTTTTTCAGTACCGACGCTTTCTTTACTATCGTATAGAGCGGTGAAGTTGCTTAGTAATCGAACATTACAGAAAAAGTCTCCGGTCATTTCACTTTTCTCGATAAAATGACCGGTGAATCGAAAAAAATTTATTCCATAATGATGATAGAAGTTTTCCGGAAAATGCTTTAAGGATGTTTTATCGGATCAAAATATTTCTTTAAGCGATGTCACACGATAAATTGATTTCGTGGTACTATATGATTGCTACAGTGTGAAGTGTTTCTTTAAAGCAAACGAATTGTTGCTTGGGGTGTGTAATACCACCGCCGGCACCGTCTATATATTAAGGCCGCAATGTAGACTAAAATCCGCCGATTAAATAGCATTGCATTGTTGTTGCTTCTCATGACATTGTTGTTGTTTGCCCGTGTCCGCCAAACAATTTAAGCAGGATCCATGCCGTCATCGTACAGCTGAGTTGCGGCCTTGATATATCTAGATGGCGTTGGTAATACCTCTTTAAGTACTGACATCGAGAGTGAAATTTTTCGCCGCTGCGTTTTTTTTTAATGAAAATGTATTCTTATATAATATGTCCCCACATATTCCACGACAGTAGGTATCCATTTTTATTGATAAAATCCCTGGGCGAAAAATTTCACTCTCGATCTTAATTCAGCCCTTTATGTCAAAAAGTGAAAATCTTAAGGTCCATCTAGATTGATCGGCAAATGGTTACGCGTCCAAAAACTGGCATCACGAACAGCCATTTGGTTGCTACGTAGCATCCACACTAATGAAGACAGAAATTGACATATTGACAATGGAGACAGAAATTGACATAATCAAAATTTCATTTTGGTGATTTTTTAAAATTTAATTATCAAAATCGGACGCTGCGCGTTTGATTTATTACACATTTAAGAATTATTCAATTTCACACAAAAGAACGAACAAAAGTTGCAAAATTGTCAGTTTGAATTTGACAAGTGGCTGTCAAAGCGGTTGGTTGAGTTGCCTTCAATATGGCAAAATATCAAAACTGGACGGACACTCAAATGGCGATCAGTTTGGATGCAATGACAACAGCCGTTTAAAACATAATTTAAATTTAGTATTATTATTATTACTATTACTCTTTGGTTGCACGTGACACCATTTGGCGATCAATCTAGATGGACCTTTACTTACTGGTTAGAACCGGTAAGCTACCCAATTGTGGTCTCTACTGAAGTCTTATCATTTATTTCCAAAAATGTGTATTGCATACTTTTAGGTTCAGTTCACTACACTTTACCACGATGTCGTAGAGATTTGGTTTGCGATTTGAAAGGCGATTCACAATTGGCCGCAACATCTAGGTTGATTATGACATTTCGAATCATGTGCACGCTATGGTCATAATCTTGTTCCACGATTTGACATTACAGTAGAGACCATCTAGATTGCCACTCCGGCAATTTGATGCACCACTGAGATGGTTTATTTACATTATACATATCTAACTTTTTGTTTGTCGGAAAGTGACAGAATCACAGTTCCGTGGAACCATGCACAGAGCGGAGTGTGAATTGATGACCTCTACTGTAGTCTTAACATTTATTTAAAAAGACGGAGTTCACGACACTTTGTCACGATTTTGTGAGATTTTTGTTAAAATCTCGTAACAAAATCTATTAACGTGTATCGAAATCTTACAAATTTAATCTAATCTCAGGATTTGACTTAGTTTGCAGAGTTCATAACTTAATTTAGCATACATATTGGTGCCTCGTCTTCTTGTTTGTAATTTTGAGTATTTTCAAAGTGTTTGCCTTCCTTACTTTCCTTCGATTGTATCTGCGGATAGCCTTCAACGTTGCCACTATCAAAAAATAGAACAATTCAACTAATGATAATATACTAAAGCCTAGGAAGAGGCTATATATACCACCACTGTTTGCTGTAAAAAAAAAATGAATTTACTTAAAAATGTTTACTTAAATATAAAATTCAAGAAAACTTACAAAAAAAGTCAATAAATCTCAAATAAACCTCCAATCTCGACACTCGCATAGTGGCATGCTGATGAAAAAAATGAACCACCGCCAATTCACTAACATTGTATCCAGCCGGAAGAATTTCATCAAGCATGGGCGTCCTCTGGAGCAACGGAGCTTGTGTCCTAGTCAAATGATACTCCTGAAATGCACAGCTCCAGATGCAACTTTTACACTTCCCTTTGGGATTTGTCAGATCCAGACTTTCATTTTCGACCCGTTGCGAGCAAGGAATGTCCTTAAGTCCACAGATGATGGTCTTATTCGATCTTCGTGGCAAGTAAACTTGAACGCATCCACACTCCTTTTCCATAATGTCGGCTGCACATTCTAGTTCACAATTCCCGGAGGTGTAGACTCGAAAGTATTTTAATTTTGACTCAGAATTGAAGAGACAATTTCGATCGGATATTGGAATTGAACGTACCAATTCTGAGCTGGTTTGATAGGATGGTTCGATAAGGAATCTTGTTTCATAGCCGGTCGGAACCAAGTTGGCATAGTCGTCAACTCGAGCGACTTCAGTTGGTGTGTGGACCAGAATCTGGAAGGAAAGTGTTTCATAAAGCTACCAATTTTGTACCAAGTAACGGCTGTAACTTTTGAAGGGATACGGCTAGGACTCCGAAATTTTCAGCAGAATGTGTGCTGCAACATAGTCTACATCCACCAATTTATCTCCAAGCTATCCAAAAATGTTCGACACGGTTTGCGCTTCCTCTCCCCTTCGTGATTTTTGTTTTGTTCTTGGGCTGTTGTTGTTGTTGTAGCGGTTACAGATTTTTTTTTGGGAGGGCTTGGTAGCTCTTAGTCGTTGCATTAGCAACATGAAGCTCTGGAACGATTCTACCGTAGAGCATTTTAAAGACAACACAAACATCCATGATCACAGTGGTATTTAAACCCACGTTCCGTCAACTCAGAGATAGAATGTCATCTCTTCCAGTGAGCGGTGAGCCACTGGGTTGCTCTTGTATCTTGATTCAACAAAAAAAAAATAATGATGCCCCTCACCTTAAATCCGGAGCTGCGGGATGATGTGCAAAAATACTCATTTAAGGATGCATTCAATACAACGCTGAAGCCCATAGGAATGCCAATGCCTGCAATGAAGATATGCTCAAGTCGATCCTTCCAGGACATTCAAAGCTTTACTTACCAACTGCTTTTCTTGGATAAAAATCGTTGGGTAGCGGCATTTCGTATCCCGACTCTGAAGTGAATCGAACTGGGTCACGATAACTGAAATTTCGGTCAGTATCCAGGATTCGTTCTTTACTAAATGGAAAAATATATAGAAGGGTAAAGGAAAAAATCTAAAATATTAATTTGACCCTACCTGTCACTCATGTATATAAAATCCGGATGCAAGCCATTAAACGTACAACATACTCCTTGGTCCGTTAAAACTGTTTCGAAAATTTGACTACAATTTTGCACAACCGATCCGTAACGACAAACCAACACAATTTCGCTACAGGATTGTGTTGCTTTTATGATAAACTCCCGAAAACGTGTCCATTCGGTTGCAGCTGTATCGTTTATGCTAGTTAAATCCGTGGCTATTTTACAGAGCGTTTTTAGTCGAATGTAATCCCAAGTGTGACTTTACCGTATAAAATTTTTAAAAGTGCAAAAAAAATTATTTCATCGGTGATGATAATCATGGATTTTGGTTACTTTTATATAAAAAAAAAGCCCATAGAGCTAGATTTTATAATAAAGGGCAAAACAGAACGCTTACGCTAGGTTACGTGCCGAACCACCTGTCAAAGATAAAATTCAATGGAGTTTGCATGCAACTGGACAGAACTCACGTAACGGAAAGGAAGCTTTCGGAAAACTATTCGAAATGTCAAATTCCACGGAAACAAACTGACTTCAGCGCCCGCTCTAAGGGGGGGCAAGCCGGGCGGTCGCTCGGGGCTGCAAATTTTAGGGCGGCTTTTTGGCTAGCAGTCGAATAAAAAAAAAGCCGAAAAGAAAAATTCAATATCAAAATGGATTTAGTGGAAAGCAAATCATAGAAACTATACAAATGAAATAAAAAGGGGGGAAAATGTCGAAAGACAGGAAACCAATTGACACTCGCAAAAATCATTTTACATTTTTTAAAACCGGTGGAATTTGTTTTCTTATAGGTAAAGAAACACTTTCTATTTAAAAAAATGCGTTGAAAATATTTTTTATTTACCAACTGTTTCATTAATTCTCTTTTGAAAGTTTTGCTTTGTCCTTGAGATGCTTTGATTTGATGAGTCTACAATTTACACGAAGTTCTGCGTTTAAAAACCGAACTTGCTTGGTGAAAGTCGCCCCCAATTTTACTTCCAAGAAGCAGGAACAGTTCGTAATGTGCTAATTAAATTCTTCTAAAAAAAAAGAAAGTCATTGACTAATTATGCGCTAATTTTCCAATTGAAAATATAATTCACCAGAATTAAGGATTCTAATTGGGCCCACTTTCATGATCCCTAACTCATTCTAAAGTGAAGGGATGCTATGAAATATGTCCTAATTTGATTTCCGTGAGATAAAGAATCGCATAAACGCTCAGCACATAAAAGCTCTCATACCCAAAGAGAAAAATTTTCATTACTAGTTTTTGGAGTCGTTTTCGATAATTTCCACCCACTTTTCGCATCAATTCGCCCGATGTCTTCGCGAATTTCTCCGCCTAATTTGTTTCTGCCAAGATGCTAATATCGGAATTTGGCTAGGTTTTCCCAATTTAACTAGTTCTGAATTTATTCTCTAAGGATTCTCCTCATTTATGAAAATAAGCCGCGGACGTCGAACCATTCGGAAATTCGTCTGCGAAGAAATCCGGCTTATTGAAATTTATCTGCTGCGAATTGCCCCACACTGTCCGCGGTTTGCCAAGCCGTGCGGGACAAAAAATCAAAGTTGTGGACAACACACGTTTGGAAGAGACAGAGACGATGGGGGAATTTAACAAACGTTATTTGTTTTTATTTAATTCCCCCCTCGTCTCTGTCCGCTGCCAGGCGTATGTTATCTACAACTACAATGTTGATCATTAGTAACGCGCGGTTTGGCAAACTCTGCACAGTGTGGTTGCGGCATAAGAAAGTTATCAATAACCACTCCAAAATGCAAGTAGTGAAAACGAGAACAATCCTTTGGCACAACATTTTCCAGAGCAGTATTCTCGAAAATGTGTTGATTGTTTTCGGGGAACAAATGTTTTCGCATTAATTTTCGATGTCCTACGTCGGTTTTAAAACTGCCAGTTTCCTGTGCGGCATCTGTAAACCTATGCATTTTTTTTTTGTATGATGGCGAAAATAATTAATGAATAATAGTGAGCTTAATTTTTTAATTCTAAACAAACTCTCTACAAAGGCTGAATTCAAATTGTAAGACAAAACCGGACGGGTAAACTTGCAAGACAAGAACCATCGTTCTTACAATCTGAATTGCACAATGCTTGTCTGCTGGCCACTACAAAAGCTCTCGCCGGGTGTTTGTTTGTGCTAATAAACGGACGGCGAGAGCTTTTGTAGTGGCCAGCAGACAAGCATTGTGCAATTCAGATTGTAAGAACGATGGTTCTTGTCTTGCAAGTTTACCCGTCCGGTTTTGTCTTACAATGTGAATTCTCCCAAAGACTTGCTGAACTTGGCTGAATCGCTCTCAAGAATCTAACCAATCAACAACTATTTGTGAATTAATTTCCGCCAAATTTTGTACAGCTAATCAGAGCATTGTAGCATCGGTCATCCAGAAACACCGAGGTGATCCAAATCAACCTTCGGAGCCAAAATTGTTAGGTGGCTAAATATGGGCGAAAATTTGTTTGTAATGTAGTTTGAAACAAAGGCATGCACTAGTGAAGCTTATTTGGTTGAAAGGCGAAAAATCGGGTAATATGCTCAAATTGTTATGTTAACGATAGTTCGCATCCATGTGATGTCCTCACTAAATACAGAATTACCGGGTCTTTAAAGCTTGGCCTTCTTTTTAAGAAATGCATTTAAATAAAATTCAATCGGCGAGAAAACTATTAGACAAAGTCAACGATTTCTTTCTAAAGCGAATTTTGGGACAAATAACCGTCAGCAAATTGTTTGTAGAACTAAGAGAACGATTTTTAAAATACATAATTTAACCTCGAATAAGCCACCGACTTTTTGACGAATTTTGGTAAATATCTTGGACTTTAGTTCAACACCTACAAATTTTTACGCTTTTGTGCTGATACATATTGTGTTTCTTCGAACTAGCCGCGAGTCGTACAAAACTGCTAGGTGGGCCTGGGCCGCATGGGGCCCGCGAGTTTGATATGCCTGGCTCAGTGGATAAAGAGGCTATTCTCTGAATTACAGGAGCGTTGATTCGAGTCCCACAGTAACCAGGATTTTTTGTGTCGGAGCTACTCTTAAATCGCTTTTACAAAAATAACGCCATAAATACCATTTTCCAGGTACATAATACAGAAGGGCGGCAAATTGTCCACTTGCCCGGGCGGCGTAAGCGCTAGAGCGGGCGCTGCTGACTTGTGTTTGTCATACTTACGATAATATCATTGCTAACCAATTTATTTCTTTTTTATATCTTTCCTGTAGTTTTTGAAGTGCATAAAAATACTTGAAAACCCGATTTCTTCCATTTTGCTTTTGCTTTTGAATACCTTTTCGAGCTTTTAAATTTCGGAATGGAACGTATGTGACCATCTAATATTTGTCACGGCACGGAAAGGAACGGCACGTAACGTAAACGTTCTGGTTTGCCCTTAAGTTTAAAAAAAAATATTTTTGAAGTGCTTACGGCTTCACTGTTTCCGCCACACTCCGTCTAGCACGATTTAGGTTACAAATTGTCACGGCTGGAAATGCAAATGACGTTATGGGTATATCTCGGGCACTTTCAGTCAGTAAAACTGGTGAACTGCTCCATTTTGTAAAAAGCTCAATTGTATAGTAGGATGAAAGACATATTACAGCAATTAGAACGACGAGATACGAACATCTGCAAAATAATAAAAAAATAATTTGTACATACCTAGAAATCAATCGATTTTCTAAATTATCAATTTTTTAAATATATGTACAAGTGGATGGTTTTGTCCAAATAAGATCATTTTTAACTAACCGCCAAAATATCGGATAATCACTGGAACAAATACTATTCAAAATTGTTAATGATGTAGTTTTCAGGAATTTTCTTGAAAATCTCTTCAACGAATTTTCATGAATCCAATTATTTCGCATTCGTTGAATTTGAACTTTTTGGGGACCAATGAACTGGTTTCCCGTATAAGCATTTCTCTGAATATGATGAGCAAGTGGTAATCTACCTATAAAATAAACGGAATTTAAAAATTGAATCAATATTAAATAAATTTATTGTTGAAAGTAGTACCACTACCTTTTCCTAAGAACTCTTTTTGAGAATTCAAACGTGTCATATTTTGATTTAATTTTTCTAATAAACTCGTCCGTTTTCTTATTTGTAACCAAGCTACCTAAAACCATTGAAAAGTGTCCTGGACAATATATAACAATTGTTGGATTTTTGCTTGCAACAATGTATGCAAGTTTGCCTACTCTATTGTATGTCATGAAACCATTCATTGCAAGTTTAGCTATAATCAAGAGTAAACAGCACGTGCCAACAACTTGTCACGAATATTTGTTTAGTTCAGAATGGAATTCAGCCCAAAATGGGTGAATTTTAAATAAACAGAATAGTACCAGTACCAGAACAAGTAGGTATTCTAGTTAATTATAGGGCGTGCATAGAAACTAAATCTATAGCCAAATCGTATGGTTCAACATTATCAATTCTCTTGCCACTCTATGACTTACCATTATATTCCTAAGTACATTAATTCATGCAAATCTAAATATCATGTTTTCTTGCTACTTCATGGATTGAAGAGTTACATTTTTTTAAATCATGATTTTCATAGGAGTTGGAATTGTCGGTCCCATAAAAATTTACGCAAATTTTAGGGCGAAATCTTCAACACATCATCATCAATGTGGCACGATAGCCCGACGTCGGGCCTTGGCCGCCTGAATCGTTGACCTCCAATTGTCGCGGTTACGTGACCTCGTCCTCCAGTTTCGGGAGCCCAGCAGCTGGTGGGCGTCTTCACCTATACGGAGTTCTCCCAGCGAGCTCTCGGTCGTCCACGCAACCTCGCTCCGTCAATTCGTTGTGCGTTCATCACTTTCTTTGGCATGCGATTATCGTCCATCCGTTGTACATGCCCCGCCCATTGCAGACGTTGAAGCTTCACGATTTTCGATACTTCCAGCTCATCGTACAATTGATACAACTCATGGTTGTACCGGATGCGCCATTGGTCTCGCTCGCGAACGGCCCCGAAAATTCGCCGAAGGACCTTTCGTTCGAATCGGTCTAGCAAAATTTCGGAGGCTTGGGTGAGGGTCCATGTTTCGCAGCCATAACATAGCACGGGTCGGATGATCGTTTTGTACACGCGGAGCTTCGTGTTCCTGTGCGCAAGTTTCGAATTAATTATAGGGAGGACCGAGAAATATGTCTTATTGGCTAGTTGTATCCGTCGCTTAATTTCGTCGGTTTCGTTGGCGTCCTTTGATAAGTTACAACCCAGATAGTTGAAGTTGTCTACATACTCGATATTAATGTCCCCCACTGTGATGCTTGAATTTGCTGGCGTCCTTGTTTTCGATTGCATCATGGCCTTTGTTTTGCTTTCGTTGATATGTAGTCCAACTTCCTTTGCGGCGTTATTGAGGTTATGCAGAAGGCTTTCTGCATCACCCAACCTTCGAGACATATATCATGTTGATATCGTCGGCGTACGCTACTAATTGAGTCGAATTGATGAGTAGCGTTCCGCTGCTGTCCATATTCATGGCTCGAATTACATACTCCAAAGCAAGGTTGAAGAGCATCGACGCCAGCCCGTCGCCCTGCTTGAGTCCAGTACGAGTTTCAAATAGGTCAGTGAGTCGATTCTGCACTCTGACCTGCGAGACGGTATTAGTCATCGTCATCCTTGTGAGTCGCACTAACTTTGCCGGTATACCAAAATTCAGCATAATGTTGTACAGTACACTTCGATCGATACTGTCGTATGCCTGCTTGAAGTCGACAAAGATTTGGTATACGTCGATGTTATATTCCCAGCACTTTTGGAGTAGTAGCTTCACTGTGAAAAGCTGATCGGTCGTTGATCGACCAGGTCTGAAGCCGCCTTGATACTCGCCAATGATTCGTTCTGCGTACGGATTAATTCTCTTTTCAAGAATTTTAGATAATATCTTATAGGCTGTACAAACTAATGATATGCCCCTGTAATTCTCACACTTCAGCTTGTCACCCTTTTTGTGGATTGGGCAGATTATGCTTTTGCGCCAATCTTCGGGGATTTCCTCGTCGTTCCATATTTTCAGCAGTAGCACATGTATAGCGTTGGTCAGGCACGTTCCACCATGCTTCAGCAGTTCTGCTGGGATCTCGTCAGCGCCGGGCGCTTTATTATTTTGAAGCGACTGTATGGCAAGACTCAAATCTTCTACACCATTTACCGATTAATGGCACTTGAGGGTGTTTTGACTTTCACTCCTGATTCCCACATCCAACTTATCGTAGTTCGTCCATATTCAGTGCTTTTTATATTCCCCGAACGCGTATTTATGCAGGAATCCTTGTTCAGATCGTCACTTGCTTGGGGACGAAATCGATCAGCTTTTCTAGTGTCTAAATAGCTAAAAACCGATATCGAGCTCGCACAGGTTTTTGAGTACGAATTTTCGTTTAGAAGAGCCATTAAATCTTGTTGCGGAATAGATTAGCTTTTCTAGTGGCTAAAAGTCGGGGAGCTTGGGACGAGATTAACTTAAGGTGACCAGACTCCCCAAGGTCCTATGCTGTAATCGTACCATTGCGATGTTTCTGGAGGAGAGTATGCATTCCTCAATGGTTTTATTAGTGATGCTATGCCGGTCCCCTGGACACTTGGCGTCATTTTATTGGATGGATTTATGGACATATTGTAGGAAAAAAGCTTTACCTAGAAACCCTTGCAGAGCCCTTTAGTATGCATTTCCTCACAGAGGGTCATAGAGGAATCGGATGAAATAGTGATTTTTCCATTGTTTTGTGAAAAATTATCAATTTTTATTCCACGACTGTAACTTCTAAACCTTGTAACTAAACCAGCTGTAACTCCCGAACGCGGAAGAGTACCTTGAAGTTTGGATGAAATGTGGGCGCCAAATAGCTCTACAAACTGCAATTATGAAAATTTAGAAAGATCGGTCAACGTTTTCCCGAATTAACGAAAATGAACGATTGCCAAACATGCAAGTGCGATTACCTAGCTTAATATCGATCGCACAGGAGTCAAACTTAACAGATTAAATTGCATTTTTGGACGGTTGTAACTTCTGAACCTTGACAGCTAGAGCCTTGAAATTTTCACCAAATATGGGCAGGACGTTGCTCTACAAGTCTACCAAATTTAAAATTTATTGCACATATTTTATGGACAATTTTCAATTAGAAAAGACCAAAGTGCGATTTGGGCAGCTGTAACTATCGAACGCAGATAGGTAGGACTTTAAATTATGGAGGATATGTGAGCGCCAAGTAGCTCTACAAGTGTGTTAAACATCAGAGCGATCGACCAAAGAGTTCCCGTGTTATCGAAAATAAACGCTTGTGAAACGAAAGTGCGATTATCTGGCTAAAACACCGTTAAAACGGACAAGACTGATAACAGAGGCCATACCGAGGAGCTTATGTAGTAATTCAGGTTTCTTCGTGTGGCATTGGAAATGCTGTACATTTTGCTGTACGTTGAAATGCTGTACTGTACAGCAAAATGCTGTACGTCTGGTCAGCTTAGATTAACTTAAATTACCTTCATAAACCTATACAATTCTATCCCAGACTGACTTTTTGAGCTCAAATCACTTAAAGAAAGTTTTGTCCATTACTAGTCTCATTTTCCAGAATAAAATTATCTCTTTATACTGTTATTTGATGTTTTATTTCCTCTGGAACTATCCTAATGACTTTCACTTTTGTACTGTTTTTTGTACTGAAATTTACTTACAATGATTTACAGGAAAACAAAGGTAAATTCAAAAGTTCCCAATAAGCTGTTCTTGCTTGAAGTTATACAGGGTGTCCGGAAACTGCCGCATAAACACACCGGATTGTGATTTCTCATGTGATTTCCAGCAAAAAAATGGTAGTGAACATACCCGCTTAGCTTAACCCTTTAGCTGCCATAGGCATTTGAAGATTTATTAAATTTTTTTCAGAAAATTTAAAGAAAATACAGAGATAGAGTTTTACTGTATTTTTATACCCTTCGCTCATAGAGTGAAAGGGTATATTAACTTTGTCATGAAGTTTGTAACGCATTGAAGGAAGCATCTCCAACCATATACGTAAAAAGTATACATATATGATCAGCATGACGAGATGAGTCGATTGGACGATTTCCGTCTGTCTGTCTGTCCGTCTGTTGCAGCGCGTTTTTCTCGCCCACTATAGAAGCTACGGAGCTGAAATTTTGCACAAGTGCTTATTATTGTTGCAGGCTGTTTGTATGTTTGAATCACAGAAATAGGATCACTGGGTCAAGGGGCTGCCATACAAACTATCCCCCCAATTTAAGTTCTTCTAGGAAAAATTGTTTTCTTTGTGCACCAATTTCAACCAAATTTCACACAAATGCATTTCTCTTGATGAAACAAAACATATCTTAGAATGGATCAAATCTGATAATGGGGTCATGGGGCTGCCATACAAATCTTTTTTTATTTGTGCACCAATTTCAACCAAATTTCACACAAAAGTGCTTCTCTTGATGACACAAAACATATCTAAGAATTGATCAAATCTGACCATGGGGTCATGGGGTGGCCATACAAACCCAACCCCCCATTTTGGTTCTTCTAAGAAACATGTTTTTGCTCCAATTTCACAAAACCTTGAATTAATGTGTCTTTACCAAAGCAGGAAAAAAGTTCAAAACGAATGGAATTGTACTGTGGGGTCATGCTTCCGCAACCCCAATAAAATTTTCTGAGTAAATATTTTTATTTGGGCACTTATTTCAACCAAGCCCAAAACTTTTGTCAAGACGGAAGAAACAGAATGAGGAGGGGGATTAAATACAAGTCATAGGTACGCAAAAAAAAACTTTTAGCCCAAGGAGAGCGAAGGGTATCCAAATTTCGGCCGCGTTCGAAATTAGCCTCGCCCTCGGGTTTTGGCGGGCGTAGCGAGCAGGGAGCGAAGCCCCCTAGTTTATTGAACCTTTCGTTGATACTTTTTAAGCCGGACCCACACCGACTAGAGTGTGACAAACACCGCGCAAAAGATTGATACGAAAAATCGTGCAGCAGCAGTGTGGTTGGGCGACTCCAAAGGTATCATTCTTGGACCGATCTTTTGCGCGGTGTGTGCCACACTCCGTCGGTGTGGGGCCGGCTTTAGCATCCCAACGATCTTTCGATTTTTGTAACCATCCACCAATAAGTAGTTTGTGTACAGCATTGGTGATTCAGAAATCTGGTCACCTTACATTAACTTATTTTAGTGAAAATGAACTTGAACCACTTTCAAATAAAACAAAACGGTTCATATGTACAAAGTACTATGTACAGTAAAACACGGATAAGTGCACATCGATAATGCACAATTTTTTTGTGCACGTGTTGTGCACTTATCAGTGCTCCATATAAACTATCTAATTTACGTAGCATAAATCGAAGCTAGTGGTAACAACTGATATTGTGTGGCTATACTTTGTAACGCTATAATCAGCGCCCGCTCTAGGACTTACGCCGCCCCGGGCAAGAGGATAAATTGCCGCCCCTGGTGATATACCAGGCAGATTGATAGTAGGTAATATGTACGTCGTTGAAGTAGATGAGTAGTTCCCCATAACATCCTTGCAGACTACGCAGCCGATCAATTTCAGTTAGCCGGACTTCTTCAGTGTGGAAATTCCGTGGTTTATTTTCATAAATGCGACTTCTTGAAAATCATAGGTGTAGCCCAGGAGGTTGGGGAGGCAGGGCGGGGAGTGGCGCTTGACCCTCCCTCCTCCTGCCTGTCGGTTGATCAAGGATACATTTTTGTCTTACTGCTGTATTACCTCATAAAAAATCGATGCTCTACGTATGAAAATTGCAGTGCTACAAATCTGCGTATTGGTATGGTGTCAGTTTGCGCCTCGTCTCAATCGCAATTTTAAGAAAGATTTCAGTCTGGTGGTCTCGGTTATTCCGAGACAAGGATTCTAAATGTATATCATCCGCACAATTCTATTGAGATTGCAGTTTTAGGCATTTAATATCCGATACTTGAACACCCACATGTAGGTATCATGAACATCATCATATCCATATCCTATCCGCGTTTGCGTGACCTAGCCTTTCGAAACTTAAATTATGCCCCAAGTTCTCTTTGTGAGCATCCTAACCACCTATGTTTCCGATCATGTTGGCCAACCAACCTCATTCAAGAAAATATTTCGCCGCCAAAAAGCCTATATTGTCCCTGTTTCATCACTCTATGACTTCTGGGCTTAAATGTATACTTTATAGAGTTTTTGCTGTCCGCCATGTTTTAATGTTAGAATAAAGGCGTCACACTAAGTTTCCTTTGGGAAGTTAATCGATTTAAAAACATTTCATCTGAAAGGGATAGTTTTGTGACAAAGGTCATGTGATGTATTCAAACGCCATTTATCGTTAAAAGGAAAAAGGCTGCTCTCGATTTATCTTTCTCAAATGTTTAACCCTTTTTCTAAAAATATTTTTGTTGTCATACAGTTTATTGGGAATGACATACCCTCCGACCCACTAAAAAATTTCCGGGCTAGGGGCATGATGTTGACAAAATGTTTATGTCTTTAGGAAATCCAGCCTACCCCCTGAGAAATTTTATAAAGAAGAAGGTCAGAGCTAGCTAAATCGGGGGAATTAAGCTAAGTTCTGATTTAGCATGTCGGATAAAAAGGAAGTACTGCTACTGCGGCTCTGGTAATGTGTACTGTGATTCCATCCCTCATCTTGCTGAAACCCAAACAATTTTGTTCGAAATTTGACCTTTAAATGCTAGATGAATCAATGCAATGGCAACCAACTGTGGCTGTGGCGATCCATCCACGAGAAGATCGGGTGAATTGAAGTCAAATTGCCGTCAAAGGTTTATAGAAGTTTCCAAAACTCCTGCAGGGGTATGAAATTTCTCTCAGCAGACTTTGTTTTAATCGCTTTTATGTGTTTAGTGTTTATACGAATCATTATTTCTGATTTAATATAAATTTCTCTGGAGGATTAATATTTTTTTTAGGGGACGTGCTCTCCTCCGATTTAATAGACTAAAATAAAGTTTTAGACCTTACTTCCGGAAATTGAAGTGCGACGTTCCGCATATAAACTCAATAATAAGATTACGTTCTATAGGTACTTTCGTCCTCTATTTAAAAATTAGAAGATCTCCCCTTTGGTAAGACTAAGGGATCATGCATAGAAAGATCAAATATAATCCTTAATGGTGGTCAAAAGCAGGAGTACTAAATGTTTAATTGGAGGACGAAATTAGCAGTTTTAAAGTAGAACTTGAATAGCGCATAGCTTCAGAAGTAGGGCGGGGGCTAGCATCACAAACGTACAATTACGCAACTCTTACTAGGCAAGCATTTTAGGATTCTAAATGCAGCACCTTCTATCAATTGTTGGCTGTCAAGGACTTTGCTTCTTCAAAACACAACTTTCAACTATTTATTTCATCTGAAGGTTTCGTTTCCACTTAATGGAAATTGATATTGAATTTTTCCTTCTGGCTTTTATTTTTTTCTTCGAGTTCTAGCCAAAAAGCCGCCCCTAAAATTTGGCGCCCCGGGCGACCGCCCGGCTCGCCCCCCCCTAGAGCGGGCGCTGGCTATAATCAGGGCCGGCCCTAGGGGTGGCCGAACTGGGTGGTCTCCCAGGGACACCACACCATGGAACCTTTTATTTTCGGAGGGCGACCCCTCAGAAAGTGCTCCACTCTCTAGGGGCCTTCACGCAACAAGATAATCAAAGCCTACCTGATGCAAAATCAAATGAATCGCGGGGGCGATGTCGTCAAATAAAAATGAGGCTGCAAACACGCTGGATGTTTCACATCTTTTCGGAAATTTTTAAATGTTCGAACTCCAAAAACTTCAGGATGAACCTAAGTCTATTCTATAAAAAAATACCGTGCGGAATTACCTACTTCCAAAAATATAGAAATTTGTTTCGATTGAAAAATTCAAGTAGTGCTAATGCGCGAATATTTTCAAAAATTGCTGTTTTAAAATGCTAAAGCTGCCTATTACAATCCTCCGATATGTCTACCGGTAATGGGCATAAAATTCTTAAAGAATGAAAGCCGCAGAAATGGAGTTGGAATTTCGTAAAATCGGTTAAGACGCATCCATCTGACGGATGGTATGTCAAATGTTTGGCGAGGGAAAAGCATTGATACACCTTGACCGATTTTTTACAGCTTTTTCTTATGTGCCAAACACATAAAACAGATCAGGAAAATGTTTTTTGGATTTATTTTGAAGCGCAAATAGTCTGATAATTACATTTTTCTTTCAACGAAAGCTTGACAAAAGATTAACATTTTTTAAATAAATACATAGAAAGAAAGAGCTAGCTGACAGTGGCAGCGATTCCAATTTCTTTTCTTAAATGTAAAAGGGGTTTTATGAAAGATTTACTACACACCAGTAGCAGAATTTAAGGCATTGCTATATTGGCCTATACGTCTAAAGCACGTCTTCATTTTTTATTTGTTCGCCAAACTCAATTTGACAAAATAAAAAATATACGCTTTCACTCTATGAGCGAAGCGTATAAGGATCAAGTAAAAATGTTTAAGAAAACTGCTTTGTGGCTTATCTTTGTAAAATATTTATAAGGAAGGGGATAATTTTCATTTGCCATTCCCACCTCTCGTGCTTGCAGTTTGGACTTACTAGAATATATATAACGGTGATTAACTATGAAAATTCTATTTAAAAAAAACATTGGCAAAGCGAAGACTTCCGCGACATCAAAAAGATTGCGAATCACATTCACAATCACTGATATAACGTACGCAAAAAACATTCAGGCCAACAAGGTCAGACATTAGGATCGTCAACATCAACACAACACGATCAACACAATAAAAAAAATATTGACAATCAAAAATTGAAAGAAAAAGTCCAAAATGCTGACTGGAAATTGGTAGGGGTCATATCATCGAATTGGCCCAGGTCCACCAAAATCCTAAGGCCGGCCCTGCCTTCAACAATTAAATTTGACAGAGCCATGTACAAGCGACTTTGTAAAGCTTTCGAAATTTGGCAACAAATATTAACAAATGGACACTACCCATCTTTTTGAAATGTGATCAATGCAGGGGTCACCATTACCAAACTAACAGCTGATTGCAACAATCCCGTCAAAGACGCTGGCTTTGAGGGATACATCGAGGGAAGAACATCGAACATAGATGTTACGAATCGAGCTTTTTGTAGGCTTTTGGGACGTCAAATTGTGTGTAGCCTAAAATATTTTTTTTTTTTTGTACATTTTCAATAACAATTTATGAATGTCAAAATTATCACTTGCTTGCAGAAATTGGAAAACAACATCCAAACAATTTTTGTTCGCAAAAAATAAGAAAAACCAAAATTTTCTAACAACCTAACGACTATCTTGTAGTCTGGCTGGTCTAGCGGTTAGTGCGCGCATCTACGGTGCACAAGGTCATGAGTTCGAATCTCACCGTGGATCATGATGTTTTTCGAACTCACGAGCTTGTGACGGACTATGATCTCACTCAGATGTTAAACGAGTACCCCTGAGCGTGATGCTAATCTCATTTCCTCAACAAAAAGCAGATAAGATCTTGGAAATAGGATGTCATTAACACGTCCTGCGGCCTTAATTCAATGTTGGGTTGCCACGCCTGTTATTTTTTTTTAATGGCTATCTTAGTGGTGTCCTGTGATCTAAAGGAGGAGACCGACTGAGGCTAACATGAACGCTGGAATGACAAAGAGACTGCCACTTTTGCTAAACATTTTTTTATCAAGACAATGTTTGATCTTAGCCTTAACCCATTCACTGCTAGTGTGCCATATGGCATCGTTTTCAAGTATCCTGTTAAATGGCCTCTAAATATTGAATATGAATGCATTCTTGTGCAAATTCCACTGATATCTGTAGTAGACAAGTTTACCTTTCACGTCTAACGTAAATTGTGCTAGTATTCCTATAGGAACCAGAGATATCGGATCGTAAAAGTGAACAAGTTTTTGGAATATGAAAAAAAGTGAAGAAATGTCGTACCGCAAAATTTAAGTAGAGTTTTTAAGGTTTCGAACTACTTTTTTCCCCTAGAACTATTTCTAATACGATAAGTGTATTGAAAAGTGACTCCATTCATGTTAAATTAGAAAAAAAAAATTAAGTTTAGTATCTGAAATTTTGAACGGTAACAAAGGAGTTCAAATTATGGACTTACACCATAACCAACTGCAGCAAGTGGTTGAAGTGGAACTGGTTGGTTGGCAAGATTCCGATCAGATTGTGTACGAGGTTGGCATTCAGAACCAAGTCGCCGATACACCAATCGAAATGGTGATGGAAGCAGAGGTGAATCCAAACCTCGTCTTCTTCTGTTCCGAAGTGCCAACATTGATACAAAATTACAAATAGACTTCTAGCAAGTTTCGCAGTAAACAATCCATATTTCCCATTCCCAGTTATTTAGACGCTTCTGAAAGACCCCCATAAGATTTTTGAGCGGGTTTTCGACGAGAAAACATATATGTAATTTGATTTACTAAGAAAGCAATAACTATGGCCTATCTATTACCGGAAAAAATCGAAACTATTGGAGAACTTAAAGGGTTTATGGGTATCAATTTTTGATAAACAGGAGCATTTATCACGAGATAATGATTTGCATATTATTTCTTCTAATCGAGCCCAAAAGGCAGCTCTAAATCCTCACGATAAAATGTGGAAATTGGGTCTGTGCCTGTCAGTGTTTAAATATACCTGAGGGTTATTTATTGTCATTTTATGTCTATCAAGGAACTAATCCAATAATTAATCCTGACTTGCAAAGGAATTACGAAAAATTCATTGCCCCCCTAATTCATATGTTACACGCGAGTTTCCTGAGAATATGATTATTAGGTGTGTTTTTTTGGTTATCCCGTGCAGGTTTGGGTAACGAAACTCCATATAAAAAAAATGACAGCTGACGCACCTGTCATTTTTTTTATATGAAGTTTCGTTACCCAAACCTGCACGGGATAACCAAAAAAACACACCTATTGTAATTATTTCGGGAATTTTTACTGATATTGCAGTACTAGATTATCTTAAAGAGTTTGGGACACGATGGCACTGGCGCACCATTGGGGAACGTCGCCTACTGCATAATTGTCCTTTAACACCGAACAAGGATATGAACAAAGTCGATCGTGGATCAAGGATTTAGGTAAATGCATTCCAAAGTGAATGGACAATAAATGTCTGACAGTAGCATCTTCGCTTTATGGAAAAGAGCCTATTAATGATGCCACTCGTTTTTGTCGAACTAACAAGAAACGTATTCCAAACAATCGTCCAAATGTTAATAAAACCTACAACTTTGCATTACTACCGATTGGTTTTTAAAATATTACACGCAATCCTAAAGAAATAATAATAAATATCGACAAATATTATAATAAAATCAAAAGAAATATTTTCGTTAACTTTTCAAAATATAATTGAATTGTTATTTTTAATATGAAACAATATACTTCAGACAATTTGTCTTTGTTAAAGCAAAAAAAAACTTTGTATTTCTATAATATTTCCAAATGATGACTTCAAAAGTTTTTATAACTTGAACCTGCGCTGATGCCATATGGCATCACTTAAATACAGCTTAATTAAAAAGCAGATTAAAAAACGGACAGCTCAGTAGGTCGTATTTACTAATCTATGAAGTTTCACACGAAAATTCGAAAAAAAAGTCTCCCGCAGGTAATGGGTTAAGCTGCTCCCAAAAAGAGCAATTTTTAACTCTCAGATTTTCCTAAAGGCAAAAATTACCCTGTAGACCTGATTTCCCCTTCTGCTATATTTTCAAAAAGTGAGTCAATAAATATTAGATATCTCGGGCTAGGATCGAATAAATTCGTAAAAAAATAGTCGTGTTCGAAACGTCTGCACAAATAAATTTTTCAAATGCACATGTGCACTTATCCGTCATGAATCGTGTCCAAATGTTGTTAGCCCTACCAAAATAATGCGTCCACTTAAGCGTGTTGTGCACTTATCCGTTTTGTAATGTATTGAAAATCGCATTGAATGGATGGTGCATGAAAATGGTGTGCACTTATCCGAGTTGTGCACTTAACCGTGTTTTACATACATACATACATATATAGATCCATATCGATTCATCCAACTTTATTTCAAGCCTCTTTTTCATAAAATAATGGCCAGGCAGACGACCGGCTCGCGTGGCATTGCTCCTTTTTCACGTTTCACCTCAGTTCATTGTACCTAATGTACGTCGCCGTATGGTGGTACGTGTGGACAAATTATACAAAGAAAATTCCCATGAGTGTTTTCCTCAATTTAATTGGATTAAACTTTTAAACAGACAAATAAATGCGATAAACGAAAAACAAGGCCGTTTGTTCAGAACAACTTTTGTTGTTTTTATAATGTCTCTGTTATTTTAAAAGAAATCGATAGAGCAATTGCCTTTGATATCTTATCAGAATTGTTTTGAATTTTCGCATTTTTGCGGTCACGAAAATTCCACCGTAGATATCGCCTGTCGGCATGAATAGTGACACAACTCAAAATCATCAATTTTTACAGTAGAGCAAAAACAAATTTCGCATGATTTTAAAGTGTGAAAAACGGGTTAAGTGTGTGATTGAATTTATTTATTGTTTTTACAAAGTTCTTACAATTAACCTTAACTACTAATTACTTGAGAGAAAATAAAAAAAAATGTCGGTAAATTATAGTTAGTGTTACATGTGTCGTTTTTTTTGCTTAAAATGAATCAATTTTTGATATTGTGTCGTTTTTGCATAGGAACCACGACGAGTAATAATTTATTCAGAATTTAAAGGGAATAAAAAATATTTATAATGATGAGGGATTATTCCTGAGTTAACTAAAGACAGACAGTCGTCTTTTTTCCTTTCATTAATAAGTAATTTACTGTTGTACGCTTTCGTTAAATTGCAATTTCTTCCCTGATTACGCGTATACATTGTCGGACAATAACTTGCCGGAAGTTTTCTTCATTGTATGAATATTTATAATGAAATGTTAATCTAAGAAAATTGGTCCAAAATATGGCCATCGAACGGCAAAAATCCTACTTCGGATTTTTTTTTTGATTATGGTTGGGGATAGTCACCAGATGAGGGGCATCAAAAGTCCCAACCGATTGGGGGCCCGCAACATTTTAAGGTAAACATTGAGTCGCTCCGGTCAAGGACCCCCATTACCCCCCCCCCCATTTAAATTTGTCAAAACGGCATGTCCATAACTCCCCCCAAAATTGGAGGAGAGTGCTTAATTTTGATTTGTTGCGATTGGAGGTCATAGTCACCCCACCCACCAAAAATCAGCTCATTCGGATAAAAACAAAGGGTATCTCCCATACAAAGTGACACATCAGGAGTTTGTTCTACGTACTACTCATTTTATGAATTGTAGAACAAAGTTGTCTTGGGTCACTTTGTATGGGAGATACCCTTAGTTTTTATCCGAATGAGCTGATTTTTGGTAGGTGGGGTGACTATGACCTCCAATCCCAACAACCAAAATTTAGCACTCTGCTCTAATTTTGGGGGGAGTTATGGATATGCCGTTTTGACAAATTTAAATGGAGGGATAATTGGGGTCCTTGCCCGGAGCGACTCAATCTTTACCTTAAAATGATCTTGAACTTATTGTGAATACTAACACAAAATTTTACGGCTGAACTAGTATTCTTTCAAAAGTTATGGAGCTTTTAAAAAAGGTTTAAGATAAAAAAGATAATTTTATGTAGTTTTTTTCGCCGTTTTTTCTCCGTTTTCGTTTTTTTCTGTATCTCTTACTGTTTTTGAAATAATCGCAAAAAAATGAAAAAAACGCCCCCTTCCTCCCTTTTTTTTAAGGTTGTGGACCACCAATCGGTTGGGACTTTTAATGTCATCACCTGGGGACCATCCCCAAGCATAATTCAAAAAATTCCGATGTAGGATTTTTGCCGACCAAATATTCCATTTTTCTTAGACTATGTCAAGGGTTTTTCTTTTTCGTATTTTATTATTTGTTTTGCTGAGTTGGATTTTGTTACCCTCGCTGTCCTTAGTAAAAAGATCCGAGTTAGTCACTCAAGTCCTTTAAATCATAAAAGTCTTGATGTGACATTTCATTTACATTATAGGGTGATCCACGTTTCTTGGCACTTCCTCACTTTCACTAGAAGGATTTTCTTCGTATTCAGGGTCAGCTTCCGAATCGTCGAATGGTGAAGTAGACCGATTTGATAAAGAATCAAAAGGGTCTTAAAACTGGTTGTGAAGACGATGCGGAATACCATTCATTTCATGAATGGAAGAACTGGGCTGACCTCGAGACATCTGCAATTGATTATTATCATTATAATATCACCGAAGAACAAACTACGTTACAAAAGCAATTTCATAAAGAGCTGCGTGGTTTATAATAAATTTGAAACCATTCTTACCGCATTTACTTTCATGGACAATCAAAAATAAAAGAAAAGCGCTTAGCGTGAGATTGTGACATAAAAATACATAAAAAATACAAAGAAAATAATATGAAATATAACTGTAACATTTTGATGCCCAGAATCGTTTTTATTATACAATGTAACGGCCAAACAACTCATTTTTATGATATTTCATACTATTAATAATAAAAAATTCCTCACCTTTGGCAAAATTATTGAAAAAGACCTGAAATACTACAGATAAACTAAATAGATTTTCGGATTCGGCATGAAATATTTAGCTACTGTTTTTCAAGTAAAACGACAATTCTTTAACGATCGTTGAGGACAACAAAGATGTGACACTATTCCCGCTTAATAATATTCATTCATAGTGGTGTTAATAGTGCCACTCGTTGTTTTCTAGTAAAAACTATATAAACCATTTGTTCGTGAGTTTTAGGGATTAAAATTCATGAATTTTGAAGTGAAGCTATGAATGAATATCATTGAGCGAGAATAGTGTCACATCTTTGTTATCCTCAATCTGCGATCGTTAAATAATAATCGTTGTTTTACTTGCGAAGCAGTAAATATTTCACGGCAAATCTAGAAATTTGATTGGCTTATGTGCCGAATTTCAGTTTTTTTTTTAATGATTCTGCCAAAAATGAGTATTCTTTTATTATTAATACATAGTATGAAAAATCATAATAATTGAGTTCTGTGACCTTGTTTAATAAAGACGATTCTGGGCGTCAAAATGTATTTTTTTTTTGTGTATTTTTTGTGTATTTTGTTGTCACATTGTCACGCTGAGCGATTTTCTTCTATTTTTGATGGTTTTAAAGTTCATGGATGTAAATGCGGTGATAATGGGTTCAAATTTATTAAAAACCACGCAGCTCTTTATGATATTGCATTTGTAAGGTATTTTGGTCTACGGTGATATTATAATGATAATAAATCAATTGCAGAAGTCTCGAGGTCAGTCCAGCTCTTCCATTCCTGAAACGGTCTTCCGCATCGTCTTCACAATCAGGTTTGGAAGACCCTTTTGAGTTTTTATCAAATCGGCCAACTTCACCATTCGACAATACAGAAGCTGACCCTGAATACTAAGAAAATCCTTCTAGTTAAAGTGACGATGACGGTTTTTTTTGACGAGTTTTGGTCGGATCAGGGAGATAACTCTTCTTCAAGTAACCTGGAGGATAGTTATGAAAATGACTGTATCATTATCAATCCTGGTAGTGGTAGGAAAACATTACTTCAAACTAGCGAAACGAAATGATAAGAGTTTGTAAATTGTTTTTTAAGAACACTTTTGGAAATAACGATAGGCATATTCGCACTTTTATTGAAAAGGAAACGAATGTTTTTACTCCAGACGATAAAAGAGGAAAACAGCACCACAAAAAAGTAGACGAAAATATGAAAATCGCTGTACGTGAGCATACTAAGTCCATTCTTAGAATAGAAAGTCATTACACTCGCGCCAACTTCTCTTGAGAGCATATTTTAGGCAAAAATGCTTCTCTGATCTGTTCAGGGACTACAAAAAATGCAAGAAGAGAGAAATGAGCCAGTTGCGGATTTCACGATGTAGCTATAGCCGAACTTTTCGCAATTTATTCAACATTTCCTTTTTCTCCCCAAAAAAAGGATTTATGCATTTTATGTCAGCAATTTATAAATTTATTTAGATAATGCAGAATTAAAAAAAAAGGTGGATAAAAAAATTTAAGTAGACTATCAAAAGACGAAGACGAGGAAAAAATGTCGGAGAAGTTTTTCGTTGCAAAGTCTTTCGTAGAATACATTTTTGACAAAGTGACAGAAAAATAGTAAAAAATGCAAAAGACATAATATGAAATATAAGTGTACTGTACATTTTGAGATATAGATTTCCAGATTCGGCACAAAAAAATATTGTTTTTCCGGTAAAACGACAACTTTGTATCGACCGCACGTTGAGTACAAAAAGATGTGACACTATTCACGCTCAATAATATTCATTCATTCGGCATCAATAGTGTCACATGTCGGTTTCTAGCGAAAACTATACTAAATATTTATTCGTGTGTTTTACAGGATAAAATTCATGAATTTTACTATCTGTTAGTACCATAATCTCAAAAGTGAAAAATTTTGAGTTGTGTCACTATTCTTGCCGGAAGACGATATCTAGAAGTGCCAAGAACTATCCAGACGGTGAATGGAAATAATGACTACGCAATTTCCTTTGCTCTCTCTCAAGGGTTCTCCCATTATCAGTCGGAAAAAAAATATTTTTAATATAATGGCTAATGTATAATGATGTTTTTCCTCGATTTGACACGCGAAAGAAAATCAGTTGAGGAAATCGTTTATTTATAATTTTCACGGAGAACACAATACATATAGATTTATCCGCGAAAAAACAAAGCGGTGTAGCGGTCAGTGAATTTCGCAGTAAATTTGAGAAAAACAAGTTTCTGTTTTTTTTAAATGAGTCCAAATCGATTTTTCGCTCTTTTCGGAGAGAGAGACGAGAGTATTTTCCCAAGCTGAAATCCAATATTCCATTGTTCTAGTACGTTTTAAGATAGTGCCGTCCTGTTTCTGTGTGCTGAAAATGAATTAAGCCGTTCATATCCATGGGGAGGGAAAGAGACAACCACTAGGTGAAATATTCAGCTAGTTCGAACACTGTACAGATTTTCCTATAAATACGCCGTGCAAAGCAGGCGAGAGAACAAATAATTCAAACGAAGACTTCTAGTTCAGTAGCTCTGCAGTGGAAAAGCGGAAGAAAGTGATAAGTGCATTTCATTTTATTGAAACATTTGGACGTTGAAAAATAGACATTTTATAGTGCTGATTGTGAGAAAGACATTTTATATATTTCGAGTATTCCAAGTTATTTTGTGGAAGAGTTTATCAAGTAAGTGTTGATTAGGTTATGTGGAAAATATAAAAATAGAAAGTCTGGTGGTGATTATGACACGTCTAGTGTAGTGCGTATTGAGCAGAATGATGAAATTTTCTAGTGAATCATCTCTGCAATGGATACTTTCGAGATTTTTCTTGATCGTTCTTCGGCATATTACATATCAAGAATATTAAAATATCTGCAGCTCTTTTTCGATTTAAAGGCCCAGAAATCCTTGGGATGGTATTTCATAATATGGAAAATGGCCGTCTGATGTGCTAACGACGCGTGTGAAGTGTTTCTTTGTTCGCACAGTCGGTGACCTCGCCATTTTAATTTATTGCAGGCATTGCATTTGATTCTATAGAATATAAAGCAATAGATAAATTCAATCTGTAAAAGGATATTAGAATCTATTTCTATGGGAGTATTTGAAAGTGCAGAGAATTTTCCGTTTTGATTTAAATCTGTTAAATAGAACAAAATCGATACGAATTAATGGACTAGCCTTGGCCTCGATACATCCATGTTTAATGTATGTATGATACTCTACTCTGAACTTACAATACAATACACTTAGTTTGGTTCTTTGTTTAGAACCCTTTAATTTTTATTTTTTATAATTAATTTCTAATTGAGCAGAATCAGCAACTTTCAAAATGGCGTCACCCCCTAAAACGAGAATAAAGAAATCCTTTAAAAGCCTATACATACCAAAAAACCCCTCTAGTTCAAAGCCAGGAACTAGAAAACTCGCACTTTGAAAGGCAATCATCATGGGCTTGAGGAGATTCGAAATTTACATTGCTTCTTTTCTTCCTTGCCTCGTTCTTTATACCGCTCCATTGCTTTCGCGTTGCTCGACCTGCGGTGTAGGCACCCTTCACATTGCGTTTAAGGGAAATCGGTCAGTATAGCTACAAACTTTGAAACGATAAATATTGGTTCCGGGTCGATTTGCGTCGTCAAAAGTTAATAATGTTAAGCACCAACAGGTTGTGAGAACAGTGAAATCCAAAAAAACGGCAGAAATTTTTAGTTTTAGTGAATTTTCGCGGACGGCACAATTGGCCACTCCACGAACCAAGCTTTGACCAATCGTGATGAGTGCTTCGGATCGTTATCCTGCTGGAATGTCCACAAAAGGGGCATATTATCCTCAGCGTAAGGCAGCATAATAGTCTCCAGGAGATTCTTGTTGGCAAATCTGTCCATAATCCCATCGATTCGGTATATGGGACCGACACCTTGCAACGAAAAGCACCCCCATACCATTATGTTTGCCTCTTCCATGTTTAAATAGATTTCCAAATTGATATTTTTCATAGTACTGTTTTTACGAATTTTTTTTTCAAATTTTTTAGTTCACACCTATTATTTTGACCAGCAGTGTATTTCCATTTTGTAAATGCCTTTCGGCAGTGCCATTTTGAGAAGACAGTCTGAACTGCAGGAACCTACCTAATAGGCTATTCACACATGGCCGCTAAATCTAGGTAGATTATGTAATGTCGCATGTAATCGTAATCTTGTTACAATTTCATGCGCGGCTGAAAGAGCCATTTATATTTGTTATAACAAATCGTTTTTATAAAAATTTAGGTCAATGAGTGAAAAATCACAATTATGTGTACAAAACCGTGGGCTGAGCGGATAATGGGTTTGATGGCCTCTACTGTAGTATCGTCAGATGCAAATCAAACCACGATTTTGTAGAGATTTTGGTGATAATACCGATACAAAATCTATGAAAATGTATTAGAAATCTTGAGGATTTTTGTGTAGATTTTTTAAAATTTCAAGATTCTGCAAAATCTCTCCTCCATTTTAATCAGCTGTTAATCTGGCTTATATATCTAGAGGGCGTTGATTCCGGACAACTTACTTATTTTTAAGATTAGTCATTATGTATTATTATAGGCTATTCACACATGGCCGCAAAATCTAAATCATGCTGTTCACACTATGGTCGTAATCTTGTTCCAAGACTTGACAGTACAGTAGAGTCCGTCTTAATTGCTACTGACACAATTTCATGCACGACAGAAACAGCTATTCATATTACATAATTTGTTACAAGAAGTAGAATTTATCTTATAGAAATCTATATCAATGATTTTTGCTCGTCAAAAAGTATGTAAAAGATCGTGGACAGAGCGGAAAATGGGTTAGACGGCCTCCACTGTAGTACATATTGACATGTTTTGTCAAAGGCGGAGCTCACCACACTTCACGATTTTGTAGAGTTTTTTGTTATAATCTCTATACAAAATCCATGAAAATGTATGGAAAATCTTTGAAGGATTTTGTAAAATCTCAAGACCAACCAAACAGCCAACCCTGTAAGGAGCTTAAATGCCTTTGTATTATTCATTAGAGCACAGCCATCTAGATAGACAGGCCGAACTGTAGAAACATAAGTTCCACTCGAGGTCACAATTTCGTCCATTGGCACCTGTTGTTGCTATTGTTGTAATACGTGTTACTTGAGTCCATCGCTACTTGAGTCCTATTGCTGATTCGCTGATAATTCGGCTTGTTCTAAATGGCGTTGATTAGAGCTAAAAACTGAAGAAAGCTGTTTGGGGTCCAACGTTTTGAAATGACATTTAAACTACCAAACAAAAAAGTCCGCTGAAAAATGCATTTAGTTTATAATTCATTAAGGACTAAAGAAAATCAGCTGGAAGTACTGTATGGACATGAAGTACTGGAAGTACTTCATGTCCATACAAGGGCCCCAAGGGTGGTAGATTGATCGCTAAATGGCTGCGCGTTCAAAACCTGGCATCACGAACAGCATCTACACTAGCAGCCAAATGTAGACAGTAAATGACATAACCAAAATTTGATTTTGGTGATTTTTTTAAATTTAATTATCAAAATCGCGCGTTTGAATTATTAGACGGCCATTCAAGAATTATTCAATTTCACACAAAAGAACGAACAAAAATTGCAAAATTGCCATATTGAATATCAAAACTGGACGCACCCAAATGGCGATCAGTTTGGATGCAACTTAGAGAAAGCATAGCAACCAAAGCCACCTTAATTTAGAAAGCCGGGAAGCAGCAATACATGCACACAAAGCGAGCCTATGATTATGTCGTATATACGTTGCACGATGCACTAACACAAGCACAGCGCATGTAAAAAAACCGTGTCTGCTCTGATAAAAATCGCGAAAACACGTGGAAAATTCACTTTTTATCGGGATTTGTTTCTTTCACTGCATTATAGACACTTCAATTCACGACACATTGCACTTTTCGCAACGAAAATCGACCGGGAACCAATACTTTTCGTGTAAAGTTTGCCGCGACCCAACCCGATTTGCCTTTACCGCAATGTAAATTTTCGATCTGAACAGGCCTATGAATTGTCGTTTCAGTATATGACCGTGCTCTGCTTCCGGGCTTGTATGAAGGTGGCTTTGATAGCAACCCATGCGTTGGTGGCTATGTGATCGCCAAAACCATCGTTACTGACAGCCCGGCCCAGAACTAGAATTTATTTATTTGTTAGTTGGCCTCTCGGCACATTCCCTCTCATTCTAACTAATGCAAAATAATAGCCATAACGAACAATTGCCGCTATATTCTCGTTAATGCAAGCATTGTCACTAATACATACACAATGTACTCTTCTCAACTGCACTCTACGCACTCATGCAAAATTGTATGTCACGAGAGTCCAAATAGCGCATAAACAAATTCTAGCTCCGGGCTCTGAGTTACGGTGGTTTTGGTGATCACACAACCCATATGTGTTTGACTCCACATTTTTTAGACAACACTTCACGAAGCAATTCAAACGTCAAAATATTATAGCTGAATCTTCTGTGAAATCAATCTTACTTTTTGAAGAGGTTTTTTGGTTTGGGAAACTGTTTACATACTATGTCTTACGATCATGCACCGTTTTTTCTTTAGACATAGTTTGCATTTCGCCGAACGTTTGATCGCATTTGTGGCCGTCGTTCCTTTGAAATACATATATGTAATGGAAAGAGGTCTGTAGTCTGGCTGGTCTAGCGGTTAGTGCGCGCATCTTCGGTGCACAGGGTCATGAGTTCGAATCTCACCGTGTTCCATGGTGTTTTTCGAACTCACGAGCTTGTGACGGACTATGATGATTCTGATGCCCACTCTGGACTAACGCATGGCATGGGTTTGGTATGCTTTCTCTAAGGGATGCATTGACAACAGCCATTTGGTTGCACGTGACACTCTTTGGCGACTAAAGCGCTTTACACATATAGCCGCAAAATCTACGTAGATTATGTCATCTCGTATGCTGTTCACACTAAGGTCGTAATCTTGTTTCACGACATGACAGTACAGTACAATCCGTCTAAATTGCAAACTCCGACAATTTCATGCACGACTGAAACTGTTATTTATATTAATTTGTTAATACAAAAAGCAGAATATATCTTATAGGAATTATGTCAACGATTTATGTTCGTCAATAGGTGAAAACATCACACTTTTGTGTACAAAACCATGTGCCAAGCGAAAATGGATGAGATGACCTCTACCGTAGAATTGTCAAATGCGAAGCTCGCCACAGCTCACCATGATTTTGTAAATATTTTCTCCGAGATTTTGGTTATAATCTCAGGATCCGTACTCCTCCTATTCCTTCTTCCTTGCCTCGTTCTTTATACCGCTCCATGGTTCCGCGTTGCTCGACCTGCGGTGTAGGCACATCGCCCGTTTTGGCGATAATTTCTCAGCATATTTCTACAGGCAGCTCTATCTTGGATCGTGTCATCGCCGAGACCAATGCGTTGTTGTTGCTTACGTACTCCTCCTATATTTCCTATATTTCCCATATTTGTATCGCACCTCCTATATTCTCCTATATTTTACGCCTATTCCTATATATTCCAATATTTTTCATTTGTCTCTCTAAAAAATGCTAAAAAGGCTAAAAATTTAATAGACACTGGTTTGGAGAATTCCAATATATGTATGTACTGAAAACATAAAACAATTTGAAAAGGAAATCGGAATGCTCCATAAAAAGAAATAAAAGTGAAGAAATATACACATATGACCCAAAAAATAAGTACAGTCAAATTATTTTTTCCTAACACCCTGTAGCCAAGCGGTTATTAAAGAAAATAAAAATGGTTTGATAATATTTTGTTACCTAATTGGAGACGAATTAAATAATATAAACATTCAACATTTAAAATAAATAACAGGTCTCATTTTCCTTAAAAAAATATGAGACGACAAAATAATAAGTACATTTCGACTAATTTAATTCAAACTAGCTTTAGTTCCAACTTCATGCTCTAATTCGACGAGAATTTACTGTCTTTCATTATTTCTCATCATGTTGTCCACTTTGCTTCAGAGAAATATCCGTTCTTGTTAACTTTCTGGAGATAATTTGGCGGCATGATCCAAATGGTACCTATACCAAGTAACCAAGAAAATCCTTATGATTCTGTCCTTATTTTGGCATACCTTTTTCCAATTGTTTAACTTAATTCTTCCCGAAATTTCGAGTGAATTAAAGTTCGATAAACGACTTCACCAAGTAAAAAATTACACTCCTTATTAATGGAGCTAATCGTTCACCAGCTTATGAGGTGTGGTTAAAGCTTTTATCCTGCTGGAATGATCACCTAACTAGTATTCTTTAGCATAATGCGATATGTTTCTTAACAGACATTTCTTATACTGGAATTGTCTCACTGTAACGGTTATAGATGCATTTGAATGACAACAAACTCTAAAAAAAACCCATTGACCATAATATTATGGTCCCGACTGGAAAAAGTCCTTAAATATAGATCAAATTTATTTTTCTCTAAGACAATAATAAGAATATTTCGGTAGGAACTTTATGATTCAAATTTATTACGATATCCGCACTAAAATAAAATATTCTGAATATTTCTTTGTTTTGTCTGGATCAAGGAGGACTATCTCTCTCCATAATTGATCGCACCGTTCATATATTTTTTGAAGGCGAGGGAAACTTCTAATCTATTCGCCAAAATTGCTTTAATTCTTGTAGTCTTCCATTGACTTTTCGGTGAGATGAAATATTTCCAATACTCTCGCGATAAGCATCAATAATGCCAAGGGAACTTTTTTCGCCATAGTGATATTGTTATTGTCAATTATCCTAATAAATGCAATGAAAATCATGAATAAAATGGTACAAGAGGGGTGTACTTATTTTTTTGGCCATATTTGTATGTGTGATGATATGTTATAAATAAAATACCTCCTATATAACTCCTATATTTTCTCTTATATTCTCCTATATTCCTATATTTTTATTTTGTGTAATGCGTACGACCCCTGTAATCTCCGTACAAAATCTATGAAAATGTATGGAAAATCTACAAGACTTTCGCCTAGATTTTGTAAAATTTCAAGATTATGCTAAATCTTCTATAGTGTGTAAAGAGCTTAAAGTGCTTAATCTAGATGGACCTTTACAAATGGGAGTGCCCACATTTTATTGTTTATATTACTTGAAATAGTTATGATCCAGCAAAACAGTAGCGAAAGCAGCACCAATGCATTTTAAACGGGTGACGTAATTTTGCTGTTGGTGAACTGAACAGTAACAGCGAAAACGGGGTTTTTGAAATTAGAAAGTAATAACAAAAATTCGCTCTCTGTCAATTTAGAAGGCTCACAATATGCATTTACAATAAAACATGCGACATAATGTAATTATTTTTTTTTTTATATTACAGATAAACGATCACCATGCAAATCTTTGTGAAAACATTGACTGGCAAGACCATCACATTGGAGGTCGAACCATCTGATACAATCGAAAACGTTAAAGCCAAGATCCAAGACAAGGAGGGAATTCCTCCAGATCAGCAACGATTGATCTTCGCCGGTAAACAATTGGAAGACGGACGCACTCTTTCGGACTACAACATCCAAAAGGAATCGACCCTCCATCTTGTATTGCGTCTCCGTGGTGGCATGCAAATTTTCGTCAAGACTTTGACTGGAAAGACCATCACTTTGGAAGTTGAACCATCTGATACCATTGAAAATGTTAAAGCTAAGATCCAAGACAAGGAAGGTATCCCACCAGATCAACAACGTTTGATCTTCGCTGGCAAGCAATTGGAAGACGGTCGCACATTGTCCGACTACAACATTCAAAAGGAGTCAACCCTTCACTTGGTCCTCCGTCTCCGCGGTGGCATGCAAATTTTCGTTAAGACCTTGACCGGTAAAACTATCACATTGGAGGTCGAACCATCCGATACAATTGAAAACGTTAAAGCCAAGATTCAAGACAAGGAGGGAATTCCTCCAGATCAACAACGTTTGATTTTCGCTGGCAAACAATTGGAGGATGGACGCACTCTTTCGGACTACAACATCCAAAAGGAGTCAACCCTTCACTTGGTCCTCCGTCTCCGCGGTGGTATGCAAATCTTCGTGAAGACCTTGACCGGTAAAACTATCACATTAGAGGTCGAACCATCCGATACCATTGAGAACGTTAAGGCCAAAATCCAAGACAAGGAAGGTATTCCACCAGATCAACAACGTTTGATCTTCGCTGGCAAACAATTGGAAGACGGACGCACATTGTCCGATTACAACATTCAAAAGGAATCTACACTCCATCTTGTATTGCGTCTCCGTGGCGGTATGCAAATCTTCGTCAAGACTTTGACCGGTAAAACTATCACTTTGGAAGTGGAACCATCCGATACCATTGAAAATGTTAAAGCCAAGATCCAAGACAAGGAGGGAATTCCTCCAGACCAACAACGTTTGATCTTCGCTGGTAAGCAATTGGAAGACGGACGCACATTGTCCGATTACAACATTCAAAAGGAGTCGACTCTTCATTTGGTACTTCGTCTACGTGGTGGTATGCAAATCTTCGTTAAAACTTTGACTGGAAAGACCATCACTCTTGAAGTCGAGCCTTCCGATACCATTGAAAATGTTAAAGCCAAGATTCAGGATAAGGAGGGAATTCCTCCAGATCAACAACGTTTGATTTTCGCTGGCAAACAATTGGAAGACGGACGCACATTGTCCGATTACAACATTCAAAAGGAGTCAACTCTTCATTTGGTACTTCGTCTACGTGGTGGTATGCAAATCTTTGTTAAAACTTTGACTGGAAAGACCATCACTCTGGAAGTCGAACCATCTGATACCATTGAAAACGTTAAGGCTAAGATCCAAGACAAGGAGGGAATTCCTCCAGATCAGCAACGATTGATCTTTGCCGGTAAACAACTTGAGGATGGCCGTACTCTTTCAGACTACAACATCCAAAAGGAATCGACTCTTCATCTTGTATTGCGTCTTCGTGGCGGTATGCAAATTTTTGTCAAAACTTTGACTGGAAAGACCATTACCCTGGAGGTCGAACCATCCGATACCATTGAGAACGTTAAGGCCAAAATTCAGGACAAGGAGGGAATTCCTCCAGATCAACAACGTTTGATCTTCGCTGGTAAACAATTGGAAGACGGTCGCACATTGTCCGATTACAACATTCAAAAGGAGTCAACCCTTCATTTGGTACTTCGTCTACGTGGTGGTATGCAAATCTTCGTTAAAACCTTGACCGGTAAAACTATCACATTGGAGGTCGAACCTTCCGATACCATTGAAAATGTTAAGGCCAAGATCCAAGACAAGGAGGGAATCCCACCAGATCAACAGCGTTTGATCTTCGCCGGAAAACAGTTGGAAGACGGTCGTACTCTCTCGGACTACAACATCCAAAAGGAGTCAACTCTTCACTTGGTTCTCCGTCTTCGTGGCGGTATGCAAATTTTCGTCAAGACTTTGACCGGTAAAACTATCACTTTAGAAGTTGAACCATCCGATACCATTGAAAACGTTAAGGCCAAAATCCAAGACAAGGAAGGCATCCCACCAGATCAACAACGTTTGATTTTCGCTGGCAAACAACTCGAAGATGGCCGCACTCTTTCCGATTACAACATTCAAAAGGAATCCACTCTCCATTTGGTATTGCGTCTCCGTGGCGGTATGCAAATTTTCGTTAAAACTCTTACGGGTAAAACAATCACACTAGAGGTTGAACCTTCCGATACAATTGAAAATGTTAAAGCCAAAATCCAAGACAAGGAAGGTATCCCGCCAGATCAACAACGTCTTATTTTCGCTGGCAAGCAGTTGGAAGATGGTCGCACCTTGTCCGACTATAATATTCAAAAAGAATCGACACTTCATCTTGTTTTACGACTTCGCGGTGGTATGCAGTAGAAGTAGCGGCAGAAGGACGATCAACTAGAAGCCTGGAAATTCGGAAGATGGCTTTTTGTAGCCTTGTCCGATTTCAACGAATAATTACACAGTATTGAAAAATTATAAATGTTAACTGAAAATTAAGAAAAAGTCAAAAACAATCTTGATGGTTGATTAATAAATTTATCAGAGCTAAAAAATGTATTTTTCTTTGTTTTTCACATTTCGAGATTGTGGTTTGGTAGCTGACTTGCAAAAGGTCCAATATGTTCGTTGGGTGTCTGTTCTCCTTTCTGTGCGGGTTTGCTTGTTGTCTCTTGTAGACGAAACAGCTCGAGCTCGGATAACTTCCATTTGGGTTTTTTGTGCTTGAATTATTCCGAGAGATGTTCGTTAAAACTATTTCACGTCACATGAACCTTGAGTGGTTTGGGGTCCCATCTGTAGAATTTTCCTGATGAAACCATTTTTTAGAGTAGATTTGGGTTTGAAGTTCACAGGGGAGCCGATTACCGATTTCATACACGTTGTAAGAATTGATTTTTTAGTGATGATGAACTACATAAATATGTTTTTCAAGGTTGGCTCGCAGATAACGATTTCCTTGAATGCACTACGAAAATGCAGTAAGTGCTTTGCTAACATGGTTTCGGTTACATTCTTGTATATTTCAATTGCATTGAAATGTGCTTTCCAGGTACAGCCAGAATATTTTATGGTTAAATATATGATTTTCCCTATAAAATAGAGAATTGAATACTTACCAAAAGCCAGACGGGCCAAGGTGAAAATTAGCAGGAGTTTTAGCCGCCTATTAAACACTGCAGGCTAGCTAGAAGTAGTCATTCAAAATGTTAGAATCTCCTTAAAGGTTTGTGTAGAGACGACTCATGTGATCATCGCTCAGCGATCGTAGTTAGACACCCTGTTCGGAGCACTATATGCAAATATTTTCTATACGAACAAGTTCCTATACAATGATAGTCGATACCAGAAATATGTAGCCGTATTAAAAAATATGTAAATATGACGCAGAACTGGTTGCTGAACAACGATCATCTCATCGTCTCTACGCTAACCTTACAGCACTCGTATCTATGCATATTCTTCAAGGCATTTTACTGCTTTTTGGAGTATATCCACAGGGATTTCCCCAGCTAATTTTAAAAGGGATCGCGGGAGATGCGTCCTTCTCGAATTCATTTACGGTGGCACATAAGGCAATTTTTGGTTCGGGACTTAAAGAGAGAAGGCTTGGTCTAGGGATATAAGTATGACGAAACATTGAAGCCATGCCTGGAAAGCATCATGAAACCCCTCATCTATAAAGAACGTTGCAATAAAATTTTGTGTGGCCAAGGGCCAAACATACACGGCGAGTTCATGGATTTAATTCAAATAAAAACCATATCCGCGTGGCATTCGTCTGTAAGTAACCAGGCCATGTACCACAAATGTTGACCAGTTATATGTGGCAGCGATTTGCTTAATGGAAGATGGTCAATCAGCGGTGGGCCGGTCAAAATTCACACACTAGATTCACAACTTCATATTCCTATCGAGTTTCGTCGGCGTCTTTTTGCCGGCTATCCTTAAAGACATTTGCCACCCAATGCATTTTGAAAAATCTTGGAAGATTTCTGATGCATTAGAAGAGGAGACCCGTTGTTGGCGTAGTAGCGTAAATTATTGTTGGCATCCTATTTTCCTGGTCAAGACCTAGGAAGAATACTACTTCGATGGGATAGGCACGAAGTAGTGATTGACATGTGTATTTCTTATCCCATCTTGCGTCGAAGGAGGTAGTAGCAGATTTTGGTCATGCAAAATGCATGGGTCGTTCCGGTGCGTAGAACCAGTTGCTGTAGGAACGAGGAGACCCGATGTGATGGATGGCCCCATCACAATAAAATACTGCGCATTATCGTTTGTACATACATACGCGGCAAATTGATAGCAAGATCGTAAGATAGGAGATGACCACCAGTTAGCCAAATTAAGCATTGGTGGCTCTTTAGTCGATGCATCCCAAACCTATACATATACTAGCAAGCAATACCGAAAGGTGGTCCTGCAGGATATTACACGCGGCATGCATCTTTTGAAGATTCCCCATCTCATAAGAAAAATAAATAACATGAAAATCGTCCACTGGCTATGTCCACACATGTGCGCTTTCGTCTTCACTATCGTCTTCAAGCTTCGTATCCACTTTCAATATTGAACGTGTTGTTGATTGCGTCAAGTGAACAGAAGAGATCAATGCCTCATTCTATCCACATCTGTTGATTATTTATCGGGAAATATGTGTCGCGGCTTTGATCAGGACGGATAAATGATAAATTCTTTCATGAATAGTATGAATAGATGATGAGTTGTTTATATTTAACATTAGCAATCGCGTTCAAGAATGCGTTTCTTCAATAGCGCAGACATCTCAAGTTTCAATTGTCAAAATGATGAAGACGAACAAAAATTGAAACTGTCTAGACAGGCACACTCATTGATTCGTCTTCTTCTTTGAGCGGTGCAAAAAAGTGTGACTCCGCTGTGCATCCATGTGGATTCGAGTTATGGCTCATCATCGTTTTCGTCCCTGGTCATTAGCTACTGCAACGAATTTCGCTCACAGTGAAATGAACGCCGACAACAGAAGAGACAAACAGACCCACATCGTGTGGCGCACCAGCGCAGTTTGGGCAAATGCTTAGGATTTTCGGGTCTATGCGAGAAAGCCCGACCAACGTTGAGCTGATTTCAGTCTGGTGGGTCTCGGGAGCCTAATCTCCTCAGGCAAGACCGGTGGTGGAAGCGCTCGCTGGGAGAACTGAGGGAAGATATCTAAACTCGCAACAGACATAATCACTCTATGGTGTGAATCACTGATGGCGGCCCGGTAGCGTTTTTACGAACCGGTGCTCATGATTGCCTCCAATTCCGCACGAGTTTGTTGCGATATTTTTGCTTGCAAAACCGTGTTGAATAGGAGGCACTCGCCCTTCAATTCGACACGGATTTGTTTGGCGGACGTTGTAGATACATTTCCGTATGCAAATCAAGGCAAAAGTACATTGAATACCGCACGGGTTTGTGTGCAAATTTATCGCAACAAACACGTACGGAGTTCAAGGCTAGTTGGAGGCTATGCCTGACATGACGTGGTGGAGAAATTCGATCGGCCGATTCGATGGTGATGATGATTTGAATGCTCCTCTCGATAGGAACCGATAATTTACTGTTTAAGTAGACGATTGAGGTGATGTTAGTGATCCTGGGCAGACATCAGGAGTCATTTTCGAAAAGCCTATGCGGCCATGCTGGAAATATACATAGAATAGAATTTGATAACTTAGAATCGCCATACACTGTTCAATCGATCGTACGATAAACGGTCACTCTCTTTGTTGCATTACCGACGTACGGTAACGACGATTCACATCATAGACCTGGTTTACTGGGGGGCATTTTTTTATAAAGACAACACAAACATCCTTGGCCATGGTAGGATGCGAACCTACGTTTCGGAAATTCAGAGCTACAGAATGCTGTCATAATAGCTTATACGGTTAACCGCTCTTTCAGAAAACTGAATTGCCAGTTTTCTTACCTCGGACAGTCTGTAAAAAGTATCCCTTTGGTGTCGCACAGGCAGATTGGTCGATATGAATTTGGCTTGCCAACCGGCATATCTGGTTTTGATGGATACATTTTTTTTTCAATTTAAAAAAAAATGTCAAATTCTTAAAATGTTCATTCAGTCAGTCCAAAATCGAAGACTTTTTGTGAATAATAACGTCTAGCACTTTGCTTTTCGCCCCACCTGGCTCTGGCGCTTAACCATCTCATAATTTAGATGCCGGTTGCCAAAATTTGGGTAATGGCACTGTCGATCTTCGAGTGTCAGGCTGTACCTCCTGTTGAGTTAATAACACTACCGAATCATTAGTTTAGAGTACTACAGGGCACCACTTAGAAAGTAGAATCAATGAAGACTGGCAGACAATCTTGCCTGACCCCGCTATGAACTTCAAACTCCTCCTGCGACATTTCACACAAACGTAAGTGACCCTAATAATAGCCAGTATTTTCTTTGAAACACCCCTCTCGCGTAAATTGTAATTTTACCTAGATACAGCCCCGATTCATACTATAGAAATCCTTCTCAAAATTACGCCACAGACTTCTGAATTCAATACATTGCTCGATTACGAATCGTATTGTTGATGTGTCGACGCAGGAAAAAAACAGATATCTGACTCTCTCAACACCAATTAATTGATGATGGGCTCAACCAAAACCAGCGCCGCGCCAGTCTATAAAAAGTGCTCCTCCCCAACATTTTCTAGTGGTATTGAGCAGGCCGATATGAATTCTGGCCCCCGGTCAGCCTTTCTTGGTTTTAGTGAAAGTAGAAAATATAAAAAAAAGAATGAAAACCCACAGCGTCTTGTTTGTCGCCTCGTCTGATGTTAGAGCTTGATAATTCTCTAATCTAATCTAATCTAATAGCACCGAAACAATATTCCGAAGTACTACAGGGTATTTTATTTCTAGTGCTTTCTGATCTTATTTTCTTCTTCCCAACTGCACCATCCACAGAGATTTTAAAGTAATTTTCATTTTTGTTTTCTATGTTCAGCGGATGGTTTTATAAGATTCTTATAAGTCTGTGCACGCCTCTCTTTGCATCAACCTTTGAATAAGGAGCCGCGCTTTGACACAGCTTTCTACTAGAATAAAATGTAAAAGGAATTTCTACGGCCGCCGGCCGGCACCCGATTCTTACTCATTCATCACCAATGTGACACGGTAGCCCGACGTCCAGGTTTGGCCGCCTGAATTTTTGACCTCCAATTGTCGCGTCACCTACTGAGTGCCCCCAGCGAGTTCTCGGCCGTCCACGCAACCTCGCAACATCGACTCGTTGTGCGTTCATCACCTTCTTTAGCATGCGATTATCGCCCATTCGTTGTGCATGCCCCGCGATTCTTACTACATGAATTTAAATGACAAAGGCTTAAATTCGCGCGTGCTTTTTATAACGAGAAAATATTTTATTTATTGTTATATTTTGGGCCAACCTCGGTATTATAAAGTACTGATTTTTGTAAAAAAAAAAAAATACGTCAGACTCAGATATGATCTTTATTGATATATATTTTTCTCCAATTGTTACATTTTGCTATATTTGTATTGGCCTTCAATTAGAACATATTAGCTATATATACAAACAGTGATAACACAGCAATAAATCCTTGTGCTAACTAATATAGTTAAATAGATATATCTCATTAACAAATTACATAATATTTGCACTAAGCATCTCGCAAAAAAAACAGCAAAAATTCAATGAGGAACACATTGCCAGAAGCGGGGACAATATTTTTAAAGCGCTCTGTCTCTCTCTCTTTTTCTCATTAGTCTTTTCTATCTTTTCAAGTATCAACAAGATAGTACTGATTAAAGTTAATCAAATTAATAAATTCGCCAATTTCCTCCTGATAACCACGTCGGACAATTTTATTGCCCAAATATATTGTGTATTTGATAAATTTCTCAAATTCCGTTTCGTCGGCCAGCAGCTTTTCGTAGCGAGAATGCGTATAGAATTCATCATTTCCGCGACGCTTCCATTCGCGCGACTTGAGATTCCTAGGGACAGGATAAAAATTAAAAATCCACAGAACAAAATCTGGATCCATAAAACTTACCTGCAAAACCTCAACGCCACTTTGAAAATATTCTCAATTGCCTTGTAAAATTCACTGCTCCTCTTGTTCAGCATACACAGAAATAGAATTCGTTTAATGTAGGTCGTATGCTTGCGATAGATATCTTCAATCGATTTGGCCGTCACCAGATCATCCTTTAATGTTTTCCACGACGCTTGCAAGGCATTCGACGTAATGTGATTATTCAGTGCATGAATAAAATGGAAAAGCTTGTGACGAATTTGCTGAACACTTCGATACTGGGGCGATAACAGCATTTCCTTACCGTGACGCTTGACAATTTCCTTGAGATTCTGAAACGATTCCTCTAGCACCCAACTAATGCGTCGAACTTTAATCAGATATTTGAAAATTTGTTTGTATTTATCCAGCGTTTCAGGATTGAGAATCATACTCTCGGGCCATGAGACACGATAGCTCAGACTTAGGCTGGACAGGGCGTCGGGTGATGCAAGATCAAAGTTTTCTGTTAAGTTGTTGACTTCGAACGATACGTTTGCAGCATTTTTGTCATTGCCGCTATTACTCGAGCCCAATGCATTTTCGAGAATGGTGTGCAGCATTCGATAGCTGAGCAATTTGCTAGGACGTGCTCCGCCTTCCAGCTTACTGATGAGACCGTCACAAACGATGCTACCAAACTCACCGTCCATAAGAAAGAAGTAATTCCGCAAGCTTTTAATATGCCCGAGAATATCAAACTCTTTCAAATACAATCGCATGGTCTCACTGTTCATCACTTCCAAGTGAGCTGTGAGCGGAACGACAACTGATCTCTGCAAAAACTCCGTAAGTGTGATAGCATTCAAATCACTCGATTTTCGCTCTTCATACCAATTGAGAGCATTTTTCGGTTTCGGTCGATTTACTGCCAGCACATCAGCGGCTAGTTTCCATTTAAACTCGGGCTTGAATTCGCCACTGGTTTTCCATGATTCGAGAATTGATGACACGTCATCGACGTTGTCATTAGAAGGCAGCTCCTGCGATTCTAAATCAATGATTGTAGGTATGGTTCGTTCGAGCTCTTTTCTGTTGAAATCGAATCCTTTTTTGTTGCTGATTCCAGCCGTGTTCAGACCACACTCGGGAGTATCATTAATTGTTGTTGCCGTTGGCTGATCCATATCTGAGGGAGTATCAATCGGACGCGACGGTACAATCAACTTTAGGACGTTTGCATTTTTGACATCCAAGTCCAGGTGGTCGTCCATCATAGGCGGATCGGAGGTTGTCGACATTGGAGTCGACTCAACACTCGATGCAGCGCCTGTAATGATATTGTATTCACTTTCGAGAACGCGACGTCGATTGCGCGACAATTCCGTGTTCAAGTCCAATTGCAATTTACGGCGATCCGGCTCCTCGTTGAATTTGACAAAAGGATCGGTTTGCATCATTTTTCGTCGATTCGTTTGCAATTCAGTGGACACGGACGATGTTGTCGTCGTTGTTTTCACTACGGCCACGGCTTCTGCATCCGGTGTTTCATTACGATTTAAATCGATTCCAAACTCAGACGAGAGAACTTTTATTTTATTCTTTTGTGCTTCAGTCAGACTTGCTGTTGTTGATTTTAACGTAGACCTGGTTGGCTCATGGCCATCCATCATATCGGACAATGTTGATCCCAAAACTTTTGCCTTATTCGCTTGACTTTCAGACATCACAACAACTTCGTTGGAATTAAACACATCCGATACACTACGTTTGATTTCACCAACGACACCATTGTTGTTGTTATTATTATTGGTCGCTTCCAGATAATCATTGAGCTTCTTCTCCGTCTCGGCCAGCTTTTCAAGAAACTCTTCCGATGTTGATGCATCTTCGTACAGAGACTTGATTTCCTCCTCCAACGGATCATCGTCTCCTAGACATGATTCGAATTCGCTTGTAGACTGACTAGTCGGTGTTGGAGGATCGGTTTCTATACGAATTTGAGTTGTAGTTTCAGTTCCATTATCCACGGTGTCGGCAGCACGTTTCTTTCGTTCTTCAACTATTGCATTCAGCTCCTGATAGTATTCGATGCGTTTCTGAATTGCAGCATTCTCTTGAGAGACGCGTTTATCTTCGATGTCCTGTGCCTCTTTCAGTACTTTTAAATCCAGAGCGAGTTCGTGTTTCTTTTCGGCCAATTTACGTTCGCGTACTTCTTTCAGATGGGCTTGAAGTTCTTCGAGACGTTTGCGTTTGCGAGCTGCCACCGCGGCGGCTTGAGCTTCAGTTTCGGCTGGAAGATTTGGAAAAGAATTAGTCAGATTAGAGTCATGTGTTTATCGAAGCAGTTTACCTGTCCATTTTGCAAAGTTTTGATGTGATTTCTCTTGAACCATGTGCTGAAATTTTAGACGAGCCTCACGACGTTCGGTGAAAATATCGCCGGCAAAAATGGGAGCGCCGCATAGAGCACGTGCCTTTTCGACGTAGTTATGGCAACTTTCTTTTACCGTCTGGAAATCTTCGAATGAGAGACAGACGGATATTGATGGATATTCCAAAGAGAAAACTGGATGCTGTAAAATAAAAATAGAAACAGATTTTGGTTAAGACCAATGGAGAGAGCAAGAAAAATAATGTAAGGTTTGGACTTCAGCGACTATTTCTAGGTAGGTCTCGATCGAAAGAACCCTAAAACCGGTAACACACGAAGCGTCGAATTCGGATTGACCTTGTGTGGGCGTCCTAAAAGAGTTTTAGGGTTCTGGAGCCGTTAGTTTACCGTTATGTACCGTAAAAATCTTAGTCTACGAAAAAAAATGTTAATGAACCGATAACATATGAAAATCGATCAAAGGAAATTTAACCTAATGAAGATCACTATCGCTAATACACACTGAAAATTTCGCATTCTCGGGCTTGCCTGTCCCACTTGTCTTAGTTGCAAGTATCAAGAGACTTGAATGCAAGCGTAAACAGTTAACCTCTTTAGTTACATATTTACGCTTGCATTCAAGTCTAAGAGTCTCACCTATATTACTAACTGTACATTAACTGCTGCAACAAGTTGCCCGGGCACCATTCAAGAGGCAGGACATGCAGCATCCGATCACACCCTGAGGAAACAACAGTGCGTTAATACAGTCGCAATGGCAATGGGTCTAGACACTTTCAATTTTCGTTCGTCTTCGTCATTTTGACAATTGAAACTTGGGATGTCTGCGCTATTGAAGAAAGGCATTCATTCTTGAATGCGATTGCAAATGTTGAATACGTTAACAACAAACTATCTATTCATACTATTAACGAAAGAATTGATCATTAACCTGTCCTGACCAAAGCCGCGACACATATCTAAAGATAATTAATAAACAGAGATGTAGACAAGTTCAATGTTGAACGTAGAAACGGAGCTTGAAGACGATAGGGAAGACTAAAGCGCGCATATGTGGACATAGCCAATCGGGTTATTACTAGCAACCGGGACAGGTACAAAGGTAACACAGATGTCAACTACAAGTCCCGAATGGCGAGGATGGTTCGCTGGCCTGTCGTAGATTAAGCTACCTGAAGTGATATTGAGACAACAGATGCAGTCCATCGGCGCTCGCTTTGGTAAAAGTTCTTAGACTGGATGGAAAACGCCTCCTTTGGCGTGGTAGAGTGGTTTTCAACGGAGTTACGTATGTCCTTTCGATACAGGCCGTGGCGGCCTGTTACCATCGGGGGCGTTTTCCATCCTGTCTAGGAATTTCGACGAAAAATAAGCCAACGTGCTACATCTGTGGCCTCAACATCACTGTAGATAAGTTTGTCTTAGACAGGTCCGGGCACGATTTCAGTATCTGCGGCGCCAAATTTTAATGATGCCATTTCATTATTATTGGCCTGAAACGACCGAATCTGCAATCCATTTTCGCGAAATCGTAACGGTTCTCCAGATATTCAATAAATAAAATAAATAACAGGCGCGACAATCAAATATTGGACTAAGGCCGCAGGATGTGTTAGTGACATCCTATTTCCAAGATCTTATCTGCTTTTTGTTGAGGTAATGAGATCAGCATCACGCTCAGCAGTGTTATTTATCCCCATAAATGGGTACTCGTTTAACATCTGAGTGAGATCATAGTCCGTCACAAGCTCGTGAGTTCGAAAAACACCATGGAACACGGTGAGATTTGAACTCATGACCCTGTGCACCGAAGGTGCGCGCACTAACCGCTCGACCAGCCAGACTACCCAGATATTCAATAGGTACGTTTTATTGTGTTTATCCCGTGCAGGTTTGGGTAGAACTTCATATAAAAAAAATGACACTTACCCTGGTATAGTTCACGCGTGCAACTACCCTACACGGGATAGAGCTCAAATGTAGATGGCGGACGCATAGGGGAAATTTGAGTGAATTTGTTTTTTCTATCCAAATGTGAGAGTTTTTCTCATCACGAGAAAAGATTTTGCAAAGAAATAATCATCTTTTGTGATAAAATCCACCCAGCGCCCGCTCTAGCACTTACGCCGCCCCGGGCAAGAGGACAAATTGCCGCCCCTTAGGTACTATTCAAGGCAAAATAAACGTAGATTGTATGAGGAATTCAAAGATGGTGCTGTAAAGTTTCTGTAGTACTTGCTCTTAATATGAAGCTAAAAAATATAGGTACAGGAATACCCCGATTTACGTCAGGGTTACGTTCCAGAAAAAAGTAATGGAAAATAGTAATGGCATTTTATTCTTTCAAATAAAAAATTTTGATTTAATTTAATTTTTTTAAAATTTTTTAAAATTCTAATTTCTATCGGACTTAAAAAAATACCCTATATCAGGCCATACGTGTCTCCTTCCTTTGGTTTTGAGCGTTGAATAAATGCAAGTAATTTCCATCGTCTTTGGGATATCAAATTGGTAATTTCGCAAGTTTAAGTCACCTGAACGAAACATCAGATTCTCGCGTTTTCACTAAAATCAGTTACATGCCCTCACTCAAAATCGACTTACCGTCGAATGTTTCTACAAATTGGTTGAAGTACATACACTCTCAAAAGATGGAACTGTAAAATTCGGAATAAGCCTCCGAAATTTCCATTCTGCATTTAAATTCAAACCAGAAGACCGTGTATCAATTATTTGGTCCAAGCCAGGTTTTGCGGTTGACACCTTTACACAAGGGTTTGAAAAGTACAGCTTCTAGTATTTACAGATAGGATAATTGAAAGATCCTTAATACACATTTGACGGGCGATACGGTGGGCATATGGGTTCAATGCTAGCTGCGCGCTACCTTTTTCATCAGATATCAGTGTCATTCTATAAGCTTCCTATAGATGGCATTAATACTTAATCTGTTCACATTGGTTATCGGAGGTAATGCACGAGGCACGAAAGTAATGATGATATAAGATATAAAATACAAGGTTCTATTGGTTTAGAAAAAAAACGGCGGCAAATGTCACTTTTCTGTTTTCATATCATGAAATCTGCTTCTAATACTATTGGAAGAGTATATTCTACGAAGTAATATAGAACTATAATTGTTAGTTGGGTAGAAGCATTTTTGGAAAGACAACACAAAAATTGATGGTGACAGTAGGACTCCAACCAACGCCCTAATAACTCAGAAAATATAATCTTGATCCACTGAAAAGGCCCAGAAAGTATACACTTGAAAACTGTTCCGCTTTCGTTCAGACTCCTAAGCGAAATTCGCCACAGTTCAGCAGAGCTTGATATAGAGTTTATTTGGAGTTCCAAAAATAGAGGTTAGTATCGAATTCCCTAAGCGACATTTTTTCACCACCGTCAAAAAATAGGCAGAGGGCACACGGAAACCTGGAGGCTTTGACAGCGACGTAAGAAATTGAAAATTAATGCAAAATTATTTTGTTCACTAAAAGACTCAACACATTTTGTAAAATACTGCTTGGGAAAATTAGTCGGATCTCTTCGCAAACTGATTTATTCAGTGGTTTATTTTCATAAATGCGTCATCTTGATAATTTTTATAGAGAATTGGGTAGCTAGCTAGTTAAATCGGGACAACCTAGCAATATCTCGATATTACTATGTCTAGAAAAATATTAGGGAAGATTGGTTGCAGCTCTGACAATGTGTACTGTGGTTTCATCACTCAACTTGCTGAAATCTTAAGCAACCTGTTCAAAATTTGTAATCTCAGTGCTAGATGAATCCATGCTATTGGAATCAACTGATCCGCGAAAAGATCAAGCAAATTAAAGTCGAGTTGCTGCAAAAGGTGTTTGGAAATTATCTAAAATGACTGAAAAATGATGAAAATGTTGTTTCGGGCATACAATTTCTCACAGTAGAGTTTGATTTTAACGCTTGCGATTTGGCTTCTTATTTCTCATTTCATATGCTGTCCCACTTTGCTTTTCGGAAGTAAGACGCGTGCTAGAGTCAAGGACGTACAATTTTGGCAATTTTTCCTGAGCCTTTTATGATTCCGAATGCAGTACTCCGTATCAATTGTGGGTTATTAATACCTTGCAGACTTTTTTTCTTTAAAACACAACTTTCCTTTTTGTGTATTTTATCTGTAGTTTCTATGGTCTTAATTCCACTCAATCGAAGTTGATATTATTATTTTCTTTTCGGCCTTTTCCACTTTTTTCTTATACGAGTACCTACTAGCCAAAAAGCAGCCCCCAAAATATGGCGCCCCGGGCGACCGCCCGGCTCGCCCCCCCTTAGAGCGGGCGCTGAATCCACCACATCTAAAAAATAAGCCGACAAAGGTGAGTCAAAGATGCGCAAAAACTGTCAAGTGTCAGCTGTTTAGTCTTAAAGTAGGTACTAACATCGTCAGTTCACGTGAAATCCATGCAAATACTGTCAAAATTTTGATGATCGTGAAATCGAATTCGCTCGGTGGTACCACTGCCTTCTAGATAGACAGGCCGGATTATCAGCTGATCTGTCAGTCGTCATGCAACACAAGTACTGCCATGGTGAGTCATGGTCCGCGCTTAGTACTGCCAAAGTACCGCTCGGTACAATCCACAAATTGTCCACAATCCAAATATCAGTGGCTGTCAGCCTGTCATTTCGTGTGACTTGCTATGATATACACATGCCAGTGCGTTGATTTTTGAGATAAATATGGTAAGTACGCTGTTGATGTGTACTATTTTACCACTTGCACATCAAAAACACACGTAAGCAAACCATAACCTTTGTTTCGCAATAAACGCTCGGCACATTTAAACTTTTGGGTTCCGAAGCACTGGAGTTTGTGAGCTCTAGAAATGTCAACTGTCACTGGTCACGAACGCACTTTGTCCACTCGTGGACGAACAAATTTCTGCAGTTCGGCCTGTCTATCTAGATGGCAGTGGTGGTACTTACTTCACACGAAAGTCTCCACATTTGCTTTTGACATTTCGCCGGCGAAACAAATGCAGTTGCACTTTATTTCGCAGTGGATTGTCATCGACAATCAATCAGAACGCGAGTGAACATTTACCTTAAATTGAGTGAATAACAAGCAAGTCTCCACGGCACCGTTTTCACGGGAGACATATATGGAAGTATTTCGCTAGGTGAACTCAGTACTTACCTTTAACCGGGATGTTACCAGCGATCGTTTTTTTCGAGTCAGATTTACACGCGATACGAAAAAAACGTCGCTAATGTCAACGTTTGACATTTATATGGGGTAATTCAGTTTTTAACGGAAAATTGGGGGTATTTTTGCTACATATTGATGTGACTCAATAGCATTGCACACAAAGTAACTTTTTAAATTTCATTTGTCTCCCTGTCTAGCAAACTTCACAATTCTTGCTCGCAAATATATATCGACTTTTCATATTATGTATTACCATCTTTGCCAAATTGGTAAAACTTACTATTCAAATGGGACTGGTTAAAATTAAAAGGCTATGTCCACACATGTGCGCTTTCGTCTTCCCTATCGTCTTCAAGCATCGTATCCACTTTCAACATTGAACTTGTCATTGATTGCGTCAAGTGAACAGAAGAGATCAATGTCTCATTCTATCCAGATCTGTTTATTATTTATCGTTAAATATGTGTCGCGGCTTTGGTCAGGACGAGTAAATGATGAATTCTTTCATGAATAGTATGAATAGATGATGTGTTGTTAATATTTAACATTGGCAATTGCGTTCAAGAATGAATGCGTTTCTTCAATAGCGCAGACATCTCAAGTTTCAATTGTCAAAATGATGAAGACGAACGAAGATTGAAAGTGTCTAGACAGGCACAAACGTCAACTTGATGGCGTCGAACACTTTCCCCAATGTGTGAAGCGGAAATATCCCCCTTTTCTTATTAAATTACTTAACTGGTTTCATAAAATGTCAAACTTTGACATTGAATATCTGGAGAACCGTTACGATTTCGCAAAAAAGGATTGCAGATTCGGTCGTTTCAGGCCAATATTAATGAAATGGCATTATAAAATTTTGGCGTCGCATATACTGAAATCTCCCCCAGGCCCGCTATCCTTGGTCGATCAGGGATGATCAGGGATCAATTATTTTTTATGGATTAACTCCTGATTACGAGTCGTTTGTCGGCAGCTTTAATAGATGTTATGTACCTAGTGACGCGAGGCTCACGACAGAAACTTTGAAACCACGCCTCATTGACGCAGCTCAAGCAAAAGTATTGCTAAAAGGTGAAAGCAACGCGGGGATTGCATTCATGGCGTAGCGGTCCATGAGGCCAAGAAAACCATCAAAAAGAAGAAAAGTTCGCACGCCGATTTTCAAAGCTTTACGTGTGGCGAACAACGGCGCGAACGCTTTCAGTGCCCAAGAAAACAAGAGGCAAACAAAAAAAAAGCGGTGCGAGACAAGCATGCCATGGCAGCTAGAGAAATCAACGGATCAGATGGCACGTGCTTCATTGTTGGGGTCTATCGTTTGATCTGATAACCGATCAGCGTCACATCAAGACTTCTGTGAAAGAGTCGGGATACCATGAAATCGTGACGGCGAATAGGTGCAGGCCTTAGAAAAAGCATAGTAACCCATGCCATGCGTTAGTCCAGAATGGCCATCAGAAAATAAAAATGGCACCGTTTTCACACTATTGCAGTTCATAGTATGCGTGAAAATTTTATTCAAACGTCAATTTTTTGTTTACAATTGAGAATATAAAATCCGCGTAATATTTATTACTCTCTTAAAATGCCAACGTGATATTTAACCCTTCTGTTGGCGTATAGATCCAGACAGACCATTGGTACTATATCTTGATGAAAAATATCGTTCAACAATATTTTTCCACCCTTTCCATATATACTTATTTCAAAGGAACCGACGGCCACAAATGCGATCAAACGTTCGGCGAAATGTAAACTATGTCTAAGGAAACGATAAAACGGCGCATCATCGTAAGACATAGTATGTAAACTGTTTCAAGATCCAAAATTAAACCTCTTCAAACATTAAGATTGATTTCACAGAAAATTCAGCTACACCTTAGGCATAATAGCTCGTAGGTGACGACAGAAGGGTTAATAATTGCATCGACAATATTTTGACGTTTGAATTATTTCGTGGAGTGTAGTGTAATAAATTTGGAGTCAAACACATATGGGTTGTGTGATGACATAGCCATTCTGGACTAACGCATGGCATGGGTTACTATGCTTTTTCTAAGGTCCAGGCTTATACCTGTTGACTGCCGTTCAGTTGAGCTGAATATTCATGGACGAAAAGTGCATTTCGAAAACGGAACGTATAAAGTGACGAATGCATCCCCAAGACCCAAATATACTAAACGTATGCCCTAATTGCGCTGGCACGCCACACGATGTAGCCCATTTGTTTCAATGCCCAGCTGCACCCACTAATCTCACCCCCCTCTCACTATGGGAAAACCCCATTGCAGCTGCCACGTTTTTGTCCCTGGAGATTGCGGACGAAAACGACGACGAACTATAAAACGAGTCCATATAGATACACAGCGGTTCACACCTTTTTGTACCGCTAAAAGAAGAAGAATGCATCCCCAAGCGCAGCATGACGCTGAGCGCAACAAAGACAACGATTTGATGATAAATACAACCTTCCTGCATCGAACCTTCATGGCTGTTGTCAGGTAGGTAATTTTGGCAACTATTGGTCGTTTTGGGGAAAAAGGGGTTTGGTCCGCGATGTCGCTTTCCTGGATAGAGCCACTAAACAGTGATACAGCAGAAAATTGTAGAATTGTTGAAAATCGCAAAACGAAGAAATTTTCCCGGATGTATCCCAGCTAAAACTGATCACTGAGGAAATTGTGATGTACGCATCACAATACGTCGATACAGAGACGAATCGCGATGACAAGCCAATGAAACGACTACTACCACTAGTTGGGGAGCAGCGCAGGGTGCATCGCATCCCGAAGCCAAGACAACTTCCAGTCAGAGTAGCGATGTTCACGCAGTGAGACGAGCCATACGTATCGCGAAGCAGTTTAGACGAGCGAAAAAAAAACATTGGAGCGCAACGATGAGCCACGAGTTCAAATCCCATAGTCCCAAAAACATTTGGAACTTAGTTGAGCTGCCTAAAACTAATTGGATTTTCAAAGTAAAGGTCAATTCTTCAGGAGAAACTACGCGATACAAAGCCAGGCTAGTAGGAAAGCGACACGGAATCAACTACGAAGAGATTTTTCTCCGGGGGTGAGATAGAAGTCTTTTAGATACCTTCTGGCCTTCTCGGCCACAGGTTGTTCATATTTTTTTAGGGAGACCTCGAGGAAGAAATCTACATCGCCTGAAGGTTATGATAATGAAACTGGTCGGGAACAGGGAGAAGTATGGATTGAAGTCAGCTGTTGTGTTGTCTATAAAAAAATGCTCCTACGGCTTTTTGAAAATTGAATATCAAGCTTGACACTGGCTTAAAGGAAATTGGGCTGAAGGGGTCCGAGGAAGACTTGTAAGTATCACTCCATTGTCCAATGTATCACTATTCACGAATGTATTTTTGAATGGTGAATGATGAGTTGGCAGTTGCATCCTTTATCACTCATTTGGAACGCACATGGAACATCATGCGCCATGGCACGGCGAGGTGAATCACTTTTTAAGCTCAACTCTTAACGCTAAATACGCACCGTTCCCGTTCTCGAGTTCATCTTCATCAGGAGACCAAAATCATGACCTTCAAGAGCCATAATGGACTTCTTTATGTTGCGGAAACCATTCGTCCAGATGGGTGCTGCATTATTGACTAATGGACGACCAACGGCTTTGTAAGTCGCCAACAGTGTTTGCCTTCTAGAAACCCGCTAGAGGATTTTGTTTTGGCTCTTGAGTTTATCGTAGATGTAGTCCGCATGGCTGTTTAATTTGCCGGAGTTGTCGATGGTTACACCAATAATTTTGAAGTCACGTATTGTTGGCATCACAGTGTCGCCAATTCGAATCGATAGTCATCTAGTATATTCCTGAATAAAGGTGGTGGACAGGGTGGCGGAGGACTCAGGCCCTGTTAGTATCAAATGTTTGCTAGAGAGGAGGGTATCAAACTCAACCAAGCACCGCGGTCATCATTTTGTAGCACACGATAAGTGTGGTAGCTCTTGATAAGAATTTGAAAAGTATCGAGAATATAACCCTATTTGTCTGCATTGTTAATATCGAGTGTTCTAACTGTGTTCCGACACGCTCTTTTCTAACGGTTCGGAAAGGTGCATTTATGCAGAAGGAATCTAAGAATTTCGATGAACCTTTGACCGCATCTACACTGATCGGGGTTTGCTAAACCACGAGGTACAAAGATTCAAAATACACGCCTGAGAGTGACAGGGGCGATGAGAAATTCAATTTTGTAATTTGTTCGGTATTCGGCTAGCAGTGTCGTTAAGGTAATCAACGTACCGATCTTGGACCGATCTTTTGCGCACAGTCTGGGTCGGGTTCCAAAACCTTATGTGCCTTAATGAGCATCCCCACTGGTTCTGGCGTTAAGATTCGCTACAAGTGTCGATTCTCGCTCATTAGGCTTTAGTTTGTGTTGAGGTGGAGACTTAACAGCTATCGCTGTCAGACTTTTTGCATTATTCCTACTCTAAGCGACTTTACCACGGAGCAATGTCCGCAAGACACAGAGTTATCTGTGTGCTCTTTTCTTGTACCGACTTTGGACTAGGCCGTCGCGCTTTAAAACCAATAGTCTGACCAATAGTTTTCATACCGATTTCACTTCCGCTTTTTTCGCGGCATGCTTCAGGACGGTTTATTTTAAGGAGTACGTAGCAATTCTCCGTTGATTTTATCTTGCCAGAATAAACCTAAGGTTGGACTTAGACAATAGAAAGAAGTACATATCGCCTATAGGTTTACGGAAACCTAACCAACCAATCTCCGAATGAATTAGGAATCACCAAAATTCTTTCCATCAATAAAAACTGCAAACACTTTTCTTTTGAATAAAATTTAAATTTTTACTCACCGACGGATTATATGCCTTTAGTAACATTGTGTACTTCCCGCATTGCAATATTTTATCCTCTAATCCTTGCAAAAAGCCCGGCACAGACTCCTTTTCCACATAGTACGCTTTATCGAAAAAATACTTCGTATTGGCCCGATAGTGATCCAAATAATTAATAAACAGTTCATTTCGAGGATCGTCCAAAATTCCGTGGAATATCCATTTCTGTAGATATCTAAAATAAAAACCAAATAAACTAGTAAAACAATAACTAAAAAACAGAGTTCAGCACTCACTTAAAATATGCATAGCAACATTGCTTCAGAATGTAAACTAAAAGCATAATGACATCCTTTTGTGTTGCACTGGTAATTTCCTTGTACAAATACCCAAGAAATTGCGATCCCATTGGAGGGCGAACATCAATGTCGTCTTTAAAAAAATTAAAAGTTACTGAAATTTATTTGAAAATGCCGAATCTGCCACTTACCGGGATGAATTGCAAACAGATGGGCTAAATAGGTTATTTGTTTCATCATTCGCTTGATACGATTGTAAAATCCAAGCAACGTTTCATCTTTGAACAGCACCACAAATTGACGAAACTTCATCAAATACTCTTCGACGGCATTGCACGTTGCCTATGGATAAACAAATCTAAGCAGAGTTCTCGCTCCAAAAATTGTCATTTTACCTTAAAGATAAATCCATCAAAAAAGAACGGCAAGTTCCGTTTCGCCGTCATCAATTGCAATCGCTTATAGCACGATCCACATTCAATAAACTCCGTAACGAATTCCTGCATTACAGACGGCGATATGCCCGGAATCGTAATGTCCGGTTCCATGTGAAAAATCAGAAATTCATCATGTTTGAACGAGTCCGATTGAATGCCCGTGGTCAAGTTTTTAAGATCCGTGAGAAATCGATGGAATTCAACTAATTTCGGTTCATATTTTTGTCCCATGAAACTGGCACGGACGGCATGCAAATGGAGGATTGAATCTGATTCGGAGACAAATTGTTTGGCACGCGGCACAAAGGGACCGAATGATTCCCAGTTCCAGGTGAAAGTTTGTCGACTATCGTCCGATAGGTCGACAATATTCGAAGACGGGATGAGTTTTTGTTGGGGTTTGGTAAGGGCCTGTAAAGATTTTGCATCTAACCATTGTAAAAAAAAAGTGCAGTTATACTCCAGGATGGTCTAAAGAGCTTGTGCTTCAAAATGTAAGAGAAAACCTGTCAAATGAAAAAATCCCTTTCACCATTAAAAACAAAGCCATCGATTAGCAATATTCTTCCATAAATAAAATTATCATCCCGGAATGAAATCGCACTTTAAAGTTTTATCTAATAAACACTACCAAGAAATGAGCTACAAATATACATTTCCTTTATAGACAAACTTACTTTTTTCGGTACATCTTTCTGCAGCATCAAATTGGGCGTTGAGTTATGGTGAGACGCATTGAAGAAACGACACAACGATGGATTTATGTTTGGCCCACAATGCCAAGTGGGTTGGTAGTTTGGTGCGGTTGCTGGTCGTTTCAGCGCAGTCGTTAGTATATTGGCATTGGAGTCGACATCTTCTTTGGCCGTTTTAAGATCTTCCCCAAATTTTGATTGAGAATCGTATCCTTGTATGTTAGAGAAATTCTTCATTAGCTGAAAACTTTTGAATGTGGCACCGAAAGCGGTCGTTTGATTGGTCGTAGGCGGATAATGCGACGTGTCAGTGAAGTTTGCGTATAATGTGAATGGTCCGGGTACAAGTAAATGCGTATCCTGGAAAAGAAGGTATTGAGATTTGTTTTTAATCGTTAACAGATGCAAATTTAACAATTATCAATAAAAAGTTTTGCGGGAATGTTTTTTTTTTACTACAAAAGGACAAACAAGCTTATGAGCCGGGCTAGGAAATCTTTGGTATACAGTAAAACCTCGATAAATGCCCCGGGTGCTTGCTTGGCTGGTTTTAGAGCCTGACTTTGGGGGCATCAAATTAAGAATTAATACGAGGGCTGTTTGGTAAGTTTCCTTTCTGACCAAGATAGAGTGCACCCATTGCAAAATATATTTGAGGGATGATAATGTCAACTTCATTAGGAAAAATGCCGGATTTTCAGAAAGTCGACTTTTACCAGAATGTGAAAAATCGTATTTTGTCCAGTAAAAAGACTTCTAGATGGATGGGAAAACCAGGAAGAAGATCCATATTTTACAGAAAGTCCACGTCGACTCAAAAAGTTTGTTTGCCTTTATCAGTTTCTGGATGAGCGAGTTCTAACGTGGCCGAATAAGTCCCAGCCACTAACCACACAGGGGAGTTTTAGGTTAGGTTAGGTAATGGGGCAACCAAGAGTTGAAAAAGAAACCAACGCACTTAGACCAGAAGTAGGTGCAATTTGATACCGCCAATGAAAACTTTGCCTTAAAATGAAACAGTTATTTGGAACCAGTGCGTGCTGGAAATATTTTTTTAACTCTATTGGGTTCACATCTCTAAGATCATCCATCCAGATCGTAAAAGTACCTAAGAGCCAAGAAATCTGAAACGTTTCTCAGCTAAAGCAGAGCAATTACAGAGAGGATGATTTACGATCTTCTCTTCATTTTCATCTTCACAGCTCCTGCGGTAATCGTTGTGAGGAATTTTGAGTGGCCTGGCAAGCTCCCCGATAGGACAAAAACCTATTATAACCCACACCACACTGCGAATATGTATGAATATTTTGTCCAGATCATCTTAGTCGTAGCACAAGTTATACCATTGACCCATCTTGGGTTGGTCCTGCGCTCTGAATCCGCTGTAATTACCAATTTGCGTACGCTCTACCAGCTATTGTAGCACTAGCTACAGCATGGATCCACCATTTCGCACCAGCCACACTAGCAGGCGAAACAGTGGAATTTCATGGTAAATCAGCTGAGAAGCAGAAAAAGACGATTCCGAAAGTTTTTTAGTGCACTTTTTTTTGGATTCGGAGAGAATGTTCAATCCGCCCAACATTTTGACAAACTTACGAACGATGCCTACACTGTTAAACAAAATCCGATTGTCTGAGGTAGCGGAATATCAAGGGCAAAAGAGATCGCCAATATAATTTGTTATGGTCGTCCGATCGCCACTTTGTGATATAGAGATGTAAAGAGAAACGAATTTCGATATTCAGGATAGCCGTTCGAACGTTTAATGTTCAGAAGAAGAAAGAAATTTTCCTATCATAAAATAATAAACAAAAAAAGCGACTAGGAAGTTGTCGTTGAAACGTCGGTAACGGTAACAGCTAGGACGATATCTATACACCGATACAAATGCATATTACAAAGTACCGATATCCAGCGATATCCCGTTTCTTCCAACCATGGGTCGATTGCTGTTTTTTTTTTGTAAACTGTACTGAAGAGATGCTAAAAAAACAGAGAAAGCGGCACTGAACAGATGCCAAAAAACCATATTGAGAAATTGCGAAAAAAATCGTGAAAATTAAACGGATTCCGGGTGTTGAAGAAAACTGGAAACCATACATGTACACTGCTATCCTGGAGTTCGCTGTGCTAAAAGGAGTCACATTGATCGGTTGTGTTGGCGATTTTACACTCGTAGTATAACGATCTTTGAACTGGTCTAAATGTATGTAAGCGAGGTGATTATAATCATTAGGGCGTGTTGTTCTTGGGGCGACTAATGCGATGATCACTGGGCGACTATTTCTCTTTTACGAGTCCTAGATCGACCCACACGATGATCCCTGAGCTATCGTGTCAACTACGCGTGTTTTGCTACAAACAACTACAGCGACCACGAAAATGTATGTATACAATATTGTCATCTTACTCCCACTTCCCGAAAATCATTCCAAACAACATTACTTACTCAGTGATCATCGTATGAGTCGTGTCTTGGAACACAAACCTTAAGATACGTGTTCGTAGAGACGACTCACGTGAGGATCGCTCAACGATCGTAGTTTTCCATCCAATTCCGAGCCGTATTTGAATATTTTTTGAATGGTGGTACTTTCCTTGTGTCAACTATGACCCAAAGGAACATGTCTGTATAGAAAATATCAGCATATAGTGCTCAGAACCGGTGCTTTAACTGCGGTCGCTGAGCGATCGTCACATGAGTCGTCTCTACGAACACAAACCTTTAAAGAAGCCGTAAGATACATTATATGCCCTATCGGTTTGGGCTAGTGCACTACGGTTCGATTGCAAGGCAAATCCCGTAAATCATATGTGGTAGCTGGAATGATGACGTTGGAGATCATGGTGGATGAGAGCGGCAGACTATACAAGCAAACCATCTACGAGGTATACCGTCAGGGGAGCACCTAGCCTTTCGGCCTTTATCTCCCGGTCCCGCTAAATGTTTGGACCTTCGGCTTTTTACTGACAAGGTCTTATTGTCAGATGGGGATTTCTCCATCCGGCGCATGCACACACCATCAGGAACCCAACCCCGGAGTTGCATCACTAGCCGGATGACTTGGGTAACAACCTCCAGCCACTACGAAGCCAACGCCTTGATGGGTAAGGACCATGGTCCCCTGGGCACGCCCATCCCCGTAGTGGTCATCAATCCACAAACTAGTTAGATATAGGCGCGTAGGCATTTACCACCAAGGCCGTTCTCCCTAATTAGCCCCTTCAGGACTCGGGTCATGGGAAGCCGTCAACTCCGAAGCTCACACGATTTCCATACGATGCACTCCCCCACCAGAGGACACCATAATCGTGCTTGGCCTTTAGTGACTTCCCTCCCGCAAATCATGGGAGGAGGTAGGTCACGCCAAGAGCCACCCGTACATAACTCAGGAGCACGGGAACGTTACCGCCCGAATGGTCTTTGTACAGATCCTCGCCATGGCGTATCAACTGTACCAGGGGCCCCCTTGCGTTGTTAGGTCCGTGGTGTCACAACTCACCAAATATCTTTGTCCCACTACATCCAGCCTTCCTTGGCTGGTGTCACAAGGACACCGACCCCTCTGCGGGGCGGCAGACTATACAGCGGGCAAGTAAGCGGAATGGTTGGGAAAAGACCAGGCCGACAGAAACATACACATACCCTCATCCCAGACATATCTATACGGGCAAGCCGAAAACAAGTTCCTAACGGACCACGAAGGATACCACTATATACATCGCTTTATGCTGAACGTTTCGACAGAGTGCCCCAAGTGCCAGGGAGTTGTAAAAAGCGAGAACATCAACAGAGCATATGCGATCTATGAGTAACTATAGATTGTCTATGAGTAATTATGAAGAGCTGTTAGGCAGGGCTCCTGCCGGGGCTCTTGCCAGGAAGGTTACACACCTTTCTGCACCGCTACAAGAAGAAGAAGAAGAACTGTTAGGAACTGATAAGAACTGTTCGGAATTCGACATATGCATCCAAGACAAACTTTATAGGAAATTGTAAGATTTCATTCTTCGTCATGCATTTTTTGTGTAGTGTTCGCAGTTTCGGATATATATAACGGAAAAACACCAAAATGTTAGTTAACTCTCGGGTGCGCAGACTTTTAATATGTTTTTATCTCTTGACTACTGCCAACTAAATTCGGAAGTCAAAAATCGTAATCCCTTCCGATACACTCTACAATGATGATGATGGCTGATGGCGTTTCAGAAAGGTCCCTGTGAAGTTTATCTAAATATGGTCCCGCAGAGTATAACAGTGACGAAAAGGGAAAATCGACCCTAAAAATGCGACGTACTGGGGGTTTTTGTTACGCGGTATTTTTGGAAAGTTCCTCACCTCTATAAAGAAAACAGCAACGACGGTTAGATGTTGGGTTTTAAAATTCCAAAGCCAAACTTGTAGAAAACGAGGCTAATTTCGGGCGCGGCCGAAATTTGTATACCCGTCACATTTGAATGAAACTTAAGCTCGCTTTTTTCAAAAAGAAAAAAGTTGTTCTTACAAGAACCTAATATTTGGGAGTTGGTTTGTATGACAGCCCTATGATGTAATGTTCCGATTCCATCCATTCCTAAATATCTTCTGAGGCTTTACTAGCCTAAGGTGACCAGATTCCCGAAGGCCCAATGCAGTACACATTCCGGAATTCGGTTTTCAGGCAAAGCCTCAATCGTACTATTTTATTTTTATTATTTATCAAAACAGCAAGGTCCCGATGTGATCGCATTAAGCGGCGTCAACTGTATGTCACGAGGCTACCACCATGATGGATGCCATAAAACGACCACATATTCTCCATCATTTCATAACTGATATTTTCCTAAACGGAATACAGCAAGAATAGTAGCCTTTATTCTGGGAAATGTGTGGTGAACCTTGGGAAAGCAAGGGACGTAGCCAGCTAAGGGGTCCAGGAGTCCTTAACTTCGCACAGTATTTCTAATTTATTCATTCCTAAAGCTCTGCCGAAATTAAGCTTGCAGTCAGATAAATTGTGTCATCTGGACGAAAGTTGTGACTACATAATAAACAATTTGAAACACATAAAAATCTGGTGACACAAAATTGGGATGGTCTTTTATAATGGAAACTTCAACAAATTTCGTAAGACCTCATACAGGCTACACAATTTGAAATAAAATATTTCCCTGTAAGAATGAAGTATTTTTTTTAGCTGTGCGAAGGGAAGGCAAAAGCAGCACGACGCGGGCACCGAATACTCGATCGTACTTTCCATAGTTCCATAGTATAGTATACCATGGCCCACGAGCCCTTCTATAATAACTGTACAGAAAAGAAGTCTTTGGCGTTGTAGACGTGGCACTGTCTGCTTCCGATGATAGCGGAGCAATTAAGTAATCGTGCGTGCTATCGTGCTCGTCCAGCCTCGTCAAGCGATAAAATTGAATTCGACACAGGAACAGTGGGACAGGAGGCATATTATTAATTGGGGCAACGCCGAAACTAGTGTCTACAATTTGCAACATGATTCTAATAATGTCATAACTTCTGAAGCCCAGCTAAATCCTGGCTACGTCCTTGCAAGGTTCTGTTGGTACTAAACAGGACCCAGAAAAGATCTCTCAACTTCTAAATGTTCTCATTGACAAAACATCATCAGCATGTGAAGTGCAAATGTATGTTCTAACACGCAAAGTTATAACAGGCATGGAAGAAGTGTAGCCAGGATCTCGTTTAAAAGGGGCAAACCCAACAATTGTTTAACACAATGAACCCGGAATTTTTTTTAGGGTTAGGAATAGGTATTTAATTCAAATATACGACAAAGATTAGGACAGTTTCAATTGTCGGTTTTTTTAAAACCATATTTCAAGAAAGGACAATTTACAATCCAATGTGTTTCAATACGGATTCGATTTCTGCTTTCTAGACAGTCGATAATCAGTGATTTTTCAACTTTTGAATTTCAGTGTTCGAAACTGCAGTCTCAGCAGCATTGTAGGGATGATGGCCCTTTCCCTATCTATGACTATCCGTGACCCTGAGACAAAAATCATGAAACTGTTTATTTGAAGTACGAAAATTACACTTCCTTGTACCTACCTATTTAAAAGTTTCGTTTTGTTTATTACAATAGGTAAATTAATACCTCATTGCGCAGACAATTCTTAAGCGGATGGCGACCCTCTGGGGATTTATCGCTACTTTATTGGATTTAGTCGAAATATAGGGGAAATCCTTGCAGAGTCCTTTAGTTTGCATTTTCTTTTTCCTAAAGAGGTTGATAGAGGAATCGGATCAGAGTACAGTGATTTTTCCATCGTTTTGTGAAAAATTCAAATCGCATCTCTACATGGCTGTTACTTCTGAACCTTGGCACCTATAGATGCTTGAATTTTTACCTAATACGGGCAGTGCGGTCCTCTATACATGGCTGTTAAATTTCAAAATTTTCCGCTCCAAAATTTCCGAATTAGGGACAATTTTCGATTGATACGATTGAAATCCCGAACGCAGATAGGTAGGACCTTGAAATATGGAGACAATGTGAGTGGTGAGCGCCAAGTATAGCTCTACAGCTACAAGTGTGAGGTAGAGCCTTGAAATTTTCACAAGTCTGCCAATTTTCAAATTTATTGGACAAATTTTATAGAGTTTTCGATTAGAAAAGACGAAAGTGCGATTTGGGCAGCTGTAACTGTCGAACGCAGATAGGGGGACCCTAAAATATGGAGAAATGAAAGTGAATGTAGTCCCTAGGTTGTGGAGCTACCTGGCGCTTACATTTAGGTACATTAAATTTCAGAACGATTGACCAAAGAGTTCCGAAATTATCGAAAATGAACGTTTGCCACATGAAAGTGAGATTACCATGCTAATAACACCTAACAGACTGACTACAGGCCTCACCGAGGAAGTTATTATGCAGTCATTTAGGTTTCTTTGGTGTGGCGTTGGGAATGCTGTTCATTTACTAATGCTGTACGACAAGTCAAAATGCTGTACTTTACAGGAAAATGCTGTACGTCTGGTCAGCTTATACTAGCCACACATTGGGGTGAAGTTTGGTTAAGATTGATTCACAAAGAAAAAAGTTGTTCATGCAAGAACCTAATTTCCAGCGGTTGGTTTGTATGACAGCCCTATGACGTAGTGTTCCGATTTCATCTGCTCCTAGATATTTTTTGAGGCTTTACTAGGAACACATTTGGATGAAGTTTGGTTACGGTCGGCTTAACAAAGAAAAAGTTTTTCTTAGAAGAATTTAATTTTCAATGGTTCGTTTGTATGGCAGCCCTATGACGTAATGTTCCAATTCCATTCGTTCCTAGATATGTTTTGCGGCTTTACTAGAAACACACTTGGGTGAAGTTTGGTTCAGATTGGTACATAAAGAAAAAAGTTTTTCTTAGAAAAACCTAATTTTCAGGGGCAGCCCCATGACCCCATGGTCCGATTTCATTCGTTCCGACATATATACAGCGTACACTAAAAAGAAACTTGTGTACAAATTTTCAGCCCGATAGCTTCAAAACTGAGGGACTAGTTTGCGTTGCAACAGACGGACAGACAGACAGACGGACAGACACACATGGCTCAATCGATTTCTCTCGTCACGCTGATCAATAATATTATATACTTTATATAGTCGGAGGTGCTTCCTTCTGTGCGTTGCAAACTTCATGACAAAGTTAATATCCCCTTTCACATAGTGACGGGTATAAAAAGGTAAGCGGATTGTCCCGACAAGGGAGCACCTAACCCAGAGTGGTGTTTATCTCCCGGTCTTTGAAACTGTTTGCACCTTCAACAGTTTTTTCGGCTCGGTCTTAGGGTCTTACAAAGCCCTCATCATTCAGAGCATTTTCTCTCCTTCATAAATTCATCCCTTCGATCGATTTGCGACTCCATCTGGTAAACTAGAGCAGCCAAGTGAGCTACCCGTCGGAATATAAAACCCAAGTAGCAGTACTCTTTTGCTATGCGTGGCGGCCCACTTCACATTTCACTTCACATTTTATTTCATAAAATTCCGATCAGAGAACTTATTTTTAAGCTATTTTATTCTTAACTGGCGTCGAGCCTAACTACTACGATCTGTGATATTTTACATCTATTATTAGGCGTGTTTTATTGTGCTCGGGTGTAGGTTAGTTTAGGGTAACTACATGGGGTTACAATAACAACATAACCCAGATAAACCCAGTAATGTATCGGGGGTACGTACTCTGACCAAAGTGGCTGTGCCAGTCATTTTTTTTGAAATTAGGTCCTTTTGCTCGGTGAACCGTTTGTTCTACAGCGGCTACGTTTGTTCTTGATTGTTCGCCAATTAATATCGTTTGTTCTTCTCTAATTATTTAATTATAAAATAAATAAAAATAACAGGCGCGAATTATTTAATTATAGCAACTTTAAAATTGTGAGTGTGAACTTAGCCAGTCATTTTTAAATATGGGTCGGAAAGGTATAGGTTTGGTATCAATCGAAAGCCAGACGTTTGTTCATTTTGTAGGGCGTTTGTTCATCCTGGAAACGGAAGGATACAGGAATTATTAAGGAAAAAGAGATTAGTTGTGACGTCATCTTCACTCAACCAACGCCATCTACTCAGCTCAGCTGTACGATGATGGTGTGGATCTTGCATAAATTGTTCGCGGGACACGGGTTGCCTGTACAGCTGAGCTGAGTAGATGGCGTTGGTTGAGTGAAGATGACGTCACAACTAATCTCTTTTTCCTTAATAATTCCTGTATCCTTCCATTTCCAGGATGAACAAACGCCCTACAAAATGAACAAACGTCTGGCTTTCGATTGATACCAAACCTATACCTTTCCGACCCATATTTAAAAATGACTGGCTAAGTTCACACTCACAATTTTAAAGTTGCTATAATTAAATAATCAGAGAAGAACAAACGATATTAATTGGCGAACAATCAAGAACAAACGTAGCCGCTGTAGAACAAACGGTTCACCGAGCAAAAGGACCTAATTTCGAAAAAATGACTGGCTAACTTCACACAGCCACCCCAACCTGCACCTTTTTTTTACAAAAAAACACGCCTATTATTATTACTGTGATATTTACACCCTACACTTGTCTTGTATACGTTTATAATTATTTATTGTATGTTTGACTGTGATATTTTTACCACCTAGGCTAGTCATGTATACGATATATCTCAGAAAAAAAAAAACAATTTTTTAAAGAGGCAAGATATTGGTCCTGTACTCTTTTTTGTGCCTGTTTGTATTTTGCATATTCAGCCAGTATTTGGCGGTGAAATAAATAAATAAATAATTCTCGAGCAACCTACGACTAAACAACCCAGGCCAATTATGTATAAGCAATGAGCTTACTCAATTGCTTATTAACTCAATTCAGCAAACAAATCAACATCACAACAGTGCCGTGAAATGACCTTTACTCAATTCAATAAAACGTGCCTATCTATGATCGCATGTAGCTCTCAGCCTACATTCATACATTCAGTGTGAATGTTGTGTTGTTTCTTATCTGCTTCCAATGCCGATACATAGTTAAGTCAGTTTCGTACTTAGTGTTGACTACAAACAAATATGACTGACGGTCTAGAAAACAACAAATCAATACTATGTGTTGGAATGTGTGTATTGGACATAATTCACGTTTGCGAACAATATCCTCAAGAGGATACAGACAAAAGGTATGCAATAGACAAATCTACAACGATAAGATACAGATAGCAAGTAGTAAAGTTTCATTCGCTCTCTATTGACAGATGCCTCAGAGGTCACTGTCAACGTGGTGGTAATGCATCCAACAATTGCACCGTACTGCGACAACTTGGAGCCAAGTGTGAATTTCTCGGTGTTATAAGTGCGGCGAAAGCGTTTCAGTATTTAAACGAAGATTGTCGTGAGCGCGGTATTTCCAATGCAAACTGTCCGAGTGTGGAGAAGAATCCACCGTTTTCATCGGTAATTCTTAATTTGGATACACATTCGCGAACTATTGTACACTGCAATGATAATTTTCCGATATTGCGATACGATGATTTTCGTAAGATCAATTTGGATAATTATAAGTGGATTCATTTTGAGGTAAATTACAATTTGTATATGAAAATGAGAATCTTATGAAATAGTATTTTCTTACAGGGTAGAAATCCAGAGGAAACTTCCCGGATGATTAATAAAATCCAGGAATACAATAGAAATACAAATGGATCGATTAAAATATCGTTGGAGTTGGAGAAAATGAAGGACGAATTGCTGGTGCTGACAAGCTCAGTGGATTATGTATTTCTGGGAAAAGATATTGCCCAATATTTAGGATGGAACAATGCCAAAGAAGCTGTACATAATCTTCGGGAGCGTATTAGTAATAAAAGGTATTAAGTTTTTCAATGATAAGTTTAGTCAATTTTTTAATTTTTTCCAAGACATTTTAAACAAAAATTAGCGAGTGCAAACTCGTACCATGCAATTATTTTCAAGACTATTGGATTATATAAAAATTTAACTTTCGTTTTCCAAAAATAACTAAAGACTATTATCAGTTTTTTTTTTCAAAGTTTATCCATAACTACCATCTTACAGTTGATATAATATTTTGAAAAGTTAAATGATTTTTCCTGAATTTACAATGAAACGGCAAAAATCTTGATTTATTTTTTTGGAAATGCTGCCGAAGCGAGCTTTGAAACTCAGTACCCAAATAAGTTTTTGCTTCATAATTTGCTAGAAAAAAATCTTTAATGTGAACTTAATGTGTAAGTTATAATAAATTCTGATTTAATTCCAGCTGCGCGATAATATGCCCATGGGGCTCTGACGGATGTTCAATTTTGGACGGTGAAAATCATCATGAGCATGTACCTGCATTTCCACCGCCATCGACTATAGTCGATACGCTTGGAGCAGGAGATACTTTTTGTGCGGCTGTGATTTATTATTTGGATAAGGGCAAGTCCATAAAGGAAGCAGTAACATTAGGCAATAGAGTAGCCGGCTTTAAGTTAAGTGCATTTGGGTATGATCATATCGGTGAATTTGCAAAAACTTTGTAAAATAAGGACAATAAAATACTTTTCTTAATATACGTTAACTGTTTACGAGTGTTTTATCGCTGTTGTAATTGCAAAAATGTATGGTAGTTACACTTTATGTGAGATACCATTCAATCCTGGTAGGGCCGTTATATATAGCGATTATATTCAATCAAATCCGGAATAGGTCGAAATGTATGCCAGCGACGAACTGTGAGCTGAGCTGAGCTGTCCTTCTCAGTAAGCGTAGAAAAATGTTTTCTCTAAAAAGAAATACAGGAATTCTACCAATCATCTAAGCATGTCCCTAAGTATTTGATAGTTGTGCTTAAATCGAGGCCAGGCTTTAGGAAACAAATTTTGAAGAACAGTATAGTAGATACAGTAGCAGTTCTATTGTTTAGGGTAGTAACATAAATTCTGTTGTTATAGCGGCGCAAGTAAGCTTCTCCCTTACTTGTCATCATATCATAGTATCATCATTCCAATATGTATATGTCATCATCATCATCATCAATATGGCACGATAGCCCGACGTCGGGCCTTGGTCGCCTGAATCGTTGACCTCCAATTGTCGCGGTTACGTGACCTTGTCCTCCAGTTTCGGAAGCCCAGCAGCTGGTGGGCGTCTTCACCTACGGAGTTCTCCCAGCGAGCTCTCGGTCGTCCACGCCACCTCGCTCTGTCAATTCGTTGTGCATTCATAACTTTCTTTGGCATGCGATTGTCGTCCATCCGTTGTACATGCCCCGCCCATTGCAGACGTTGAAGCTTCACGATTTTCGATACTTCCAGCTCATCGTACAATAGATACAACTCATGGTTGTATCGGATATGCCATTGGTCTCGCTCGCGAACGGCCCCGAAGGACCTTTCGTTCGAATCGGTCTAGCAAAATTTCGGAGGCTTGGGTAAGGGTCCATGTTTCGCAGCCATAACATAACACGGGTCGGATGATCGTTTTGTTCCTGTGCGCAAATTTCGAATTAATTATAGGGAGGACCGATAAATATGTCTTATTGGCTAGTTGTATCCGTCGCTTAATTTTGTCGGTTTCGTCAGCGTCCTTTGATAAGTTACAACCCAGATAGTTGAAGTTGTCTACATACTCGATATTAAGGTCCCCCACTATGATGCTTGAATTTGCTGACGTCCTTGTTTTCGATTGCATCATGGCCTTTGTTTTGCTTTCGTTGATATGTAGTCCAACTTCCTTTGCGGCGTTATTGAGGTTATGCAGGAGGCTTTCTGCATCACCCAACCTTCGAGACATGATGTTGATATCGTCGGCGTGCGCTACTAATTGAGTCGACTTGATGAGTAGCGTTCCGCTGCTGTCCATATTCATGGCTCGAATTACATACTCCAAAGCCAGGTTGACTCTTCTTCGGCGCCAGCCCGTCGCCCTGCTTGAGTCCAGTACGAGTTTCAAATAGGTCAGTGAGTCGGTTCTGCACTTTGACCTGCGAGACGGTATTAGTCATCGTCATCCTTGTGAGTCGCACTAACTTTGCCGGTATACCAAAATTCAGCATAATGTTGTACAATACACTTCGATCGATACTGCGGTATGCCTGCTTGAAGTCGACAAAGATTTGGTATACGTCGATGTTGTATTCCCAGCACTTTTGGAGTAGTAGCTTCACTGTGAAAAGCTGATCGGTCGTTGAGCGACCAGGTCTGAAGCCGCCTTGATACACGCCAATGATTCGTCCTGCGTACGGATTAATTCTCTTTTCAAGAATTTTCGATAATATCTTATAGGCCGTACAAACTAATGATATGCCCCTGTAATTCTCACACTTCAGCTTGTCAATTTTTTTTGTGGGTTGGGCAGATTATGCTTTTGCGCCAATCTTCGGGGATTACCTCGTCGTTCCATATTTTCAGCAGTAGCACATGTACAGCGTTGGTCAGGCACGTTCCACCATGCTTCAGCAGTTCTGCTGGGATCTCGTCAGCGCCGGGCGCTTTATTATTTTGGAGCGACTGTATGGCAAGACTCACCTCCTCTACTGTTGGCGGTAGAACGGGAGGGCCTGGTTCGGCTAACTGCTCAAGAGCTGGCTCCGCGGGGGATGTTGATGGTGCATTGAGGAGCTCTTCGAAATGCGAGGCCCATCGTTTGTTGACGCTTTCGATGTCGCTGATGATGTTACCAACCTTGTCCTTACATAGGCTTGTCCTGGGTTGATATCCGTTCTTGATATTATTTATAAGTTTGTACGCCTGTCTAATGTTCTTACTGTCTAATCTTTGGTTTATTTGCTGCAAATGTTTGCGTTTCTTACGTCTAATTAACCTATTAGATACTCGCCGAAGTTCGTTGTATCTTTCTTTCTTGGCTTGGGATGCGCGTTGTGTGTATTGGCGATAGGCTTCATTTTTCGCCTCAATCGAGGCCCTGCATTCGTCGTCGAACCAGTCTGCTCGTCTGCGCCGGCCTTTATAGACCACGACCTCTTCTGCGACCTCCTTGATGCTGTCTTTGAGCTCCTCCCAGAACTCATGGATGCCTAGATTATTGATGTTATCAAGCATGGGCGACAGTTTTTCCTCAAGGGCTGTAGTATACGCAGCCGCCGTGGCATCATCAATCAAATTGTCAACCTCGAAGATCTTGGCAGGGTTGATTCTCGTTAGGTGCACCGAAGAGATTCTGCACCTGTAGGTCGTCTTCACCAAATAGTGATCGGTGTCGCAGTTGGCTCCTCGATAGGATCGAACATCTAGGACATTAGAAGCCCATCTCTTGCTGATCAGTACGTGGTCGATCTGGTTCACGGTGTATTCATCTGGAGACTTCCAGGTCTGCTTATGGATTCGTCGATGAGGGAAGCATGTAGAGCTTATGACCAAGTTTCTGCCGCTCGCGAAGTCGATAAGTCGCTGACCGTTATTGTTGTTTTCGTCGTGGAGGCTATGACCACCAGTAGTTCCCCTATGCCAGCTTTCGTTTCCGACTTTAGCGTTAAAGTCTCCTAGCAGCAGCTTGACGTCGTTTGATGGAAGTGAGTCGAAGAGTGTTTCTAGGTCGTTGTAGAACTCGTCCTTAATCGCGTCTTCTTTTTTAGCCATGATAGGGTTTAATCGTTTAGTAAAGGCCATCATGGGCATGCCTCGAAGATGCTGCTTTAGTGGTTGACTTAGACGTTTTCTGTCACCTATCACGTTAAGTAACCTGAGACGCTGCAGGGTACCTCGTCAAGATCGTTGTTTCTTATCTTTAGTATTTCACATCCTCTGGTTATAATGCCAGCCGATTAGTTAGGATGGATTTACAGCCTTCGATTGTATTCCCTCCGCGAGTTTAGAAATTAAATAATAGCGCCTCCGTGTGTATTCGAAGAATTCGAGACACACTGTCGTCCATTCCTTTCAAACCCGGTTGCGTATTTACGAACCCGTGTTCAGTTCGACGCATGAATACCTCCAACTCCGCACGGGTTTGTTGCGATATCTTTGCTTACAAAACCGTGTTGAGTTAGAGCCACTCGCCCTACCCATTTGTAGGCAGGATGCTGTAGATACATTTCCGTATGCAACTCAATGCCAAGATGCCTTGAACTCCGCACGGGTTTGCTGCCATAAATTTGCAAAAATAAACCCGTGCGTGCATTGTAGATACATTTCCGTAAGTTCCTTGACCATTTTTTTGCTTCTTTTGAGACTTTTTCCCAGAAAGCTGCTTGCCATTATGTGAAGCTAAGGAAAACAGTATTAGGATATTTTTCAGGGGCATTTGGGGTACACTTGTTATAACAATCATTAACTATGCTGACCTCACACTTGCGGAGTTTGCCGAATCCAGCTCAAAAGTTCGGTCCAAGATCGATATCTTGTATTCCCCCTACCACACTACTGCTAGTACCTGACCGAATACCGAATAAATAACAAAATTGAATTTTGATTTGCCACTTCCAGGCGTATTTACCGATCTTTTGCAAGCAGTATTGCAAAAATCGATCATTGTGTTTACGGCCTGACGTGCACTAAGTACATTATCGCTGACCTCAGTTGTTGAAACTTATTAAGGTTTGTGTTCGTAGAGACGACTCATGGGATCATCGCTCAGAGGGGATTCACATTACGGACAGGATTTACTAAAACCACTAAATTAATCAAGTCAACACCCGCCTACTAGATTAAATCGTGTGTCATTAAATTCAAAATACATTGTAGAATGTACTTGCATTATTCAAATTGCAGTACAATATGGTACAACTGTCAACTAAATCTAGGATTTAGTAAATCCTGTCTATAGTCTGAATCGCCCCTCAGCGATCGAAGTTTTGCATCCAATTTTGAGCCGTAATTAAAACATTTTTGAATGGTTCTACTTTCCTAGTATCGACTATGGACTAAAGGAACATGTCTGTATAGAAAATATTCGCAGATAGCACTCAAAACCGTTGGTTTAACTTCGATCGCTGTGCGATGATCCCATGAGTCGTCTCTACGAACACAAACCTTTAGACGGTAGAACGGAGACTAACGCAGCTTAAGGATAGAAAACAGTACCTTCTATTTCACGAGCGGAACTTGAAAATCTGACATAATGCCATGACCCAAATAGCCAACAATACGATTGATCGCTCCTGCTATCTTCTACAGTAAGCTGACCAGACGTACAGCATTTTGCTGTACAGTACAGCGTTTTGACTTGGCGTACAGCATTGGGAAATGTACAGCAAAATGTACAGCATTCCTCATGCCACACAATGAAACCTAATTTACTACATAATAAGCTCCTCAATGAGATATCGACCGCACAGGGTACAGGCATCAAACTTTACACCTTAGAGCAGACATGAATGATCGGAGTCATGTCTGCTCTAAGGTGTAAAGTTTGATGCCTGTACCCTGTGCGGGGGATATTTAGCGAGATAATCGCACTTTTATGTTTGACAATGGTCCATTTTCGATAACTCGGGAACATTTTCAGATCTCTCTGAAATTTGGATACTTGCAGAGCTACTTGGCGCTCATATTTCCTCCAAATTGCACGGTTCACCTATCCGTGTTCGCAATCTACAGCTGTCCAAATAACACTTCTGTATTTTCTAGTCGAAAATTGTCCATAACTTGGAAATTCTTGAGCGGAATCTCGAAACTCGGCAAACTTGGTAGGGCACCGAACTGACTATATTTGGCGAAAATTTCGAGGCTTTAGCTGCCAAGGTTCCGAAGTTACAGCCGTCGAAATGACAAAACGATAGAAAAATCAGCAACTCCATCCGATTCCTTTATCAACCTCTATAGGAAAATGCATACTAAAGAAAAGACTCAGCATGGGTTTTAGATTAAGTTTTTTCCCACATTTCCTTAGAATCCATTTAAAACGGCGTTAAGAGCCCAGGGGACCGGCATGACATTACTAATGTACCATGGAGAAACGCGAGGTGCGAGCGAAGCAATCGGTGAGCCAATGGATGGATCGTTAAATTTACACCTATGACCCGTCCGTATAATTACTTAGATCCTGTAATTCGCCATTCGCTGCGCTCAGACCTCTCTCTGTCTGTCGTGCATTAGAGAATAAGCCAACATTTTTGCGACATAGACCTCGGACCTGCAACCTGCAAGTATGGCTGAGGATTTGCTTGAGAACCGAATTCCGCAAGTATGTGTACAGCATTGGGCCTCCGGGAGTCGGGTCACCTTATTCTACAGCAATTAATATCTTCTCAGTAGCTACAGATTATGAGCTTTACCTATCACAATGAAACACAAGTATGTACTTACCAACTCAACATTTTCGCTAGCTGGCTGATTCGCTTCACCCACGGTTGTAAGAAACGTTAGTATCGCCTTGGCCGTCTCGGTATTGAAGAAATCCTCCTCTTGAACAAAATTCAAACATTCACCAAACTCATCACACTTAGCCAATCGTTCCGGGTTCAATCGAGCTGTCATTCGAAGCTCAAAATACCTTCGATCCAATTGCCGGATCGGATCCTCAATATCTTCATTGACTTCTACCCGCTTTTGGGATTTCTTCAACAGGACCTCGTAGGCTTTCGCCTTCAAACGACGCACACATGTTTCCGCCTCGGGCTCGTTTGGACGGTATTCACGCTTAAATGTTTCACACAAAGTACCCACCAGGGCGTAGACACTAGCCGAATTATCATCCGGCATTTTATCCACCGCTTAATCACTAATAGTTATGCGAATTTCTGGCAAAAATTGTGCAAAAACATTTCTTCAGGGTGTTTGACACCGAACGCTGCGCATTCGTTTTATTCGGAGTGTTTTTGAGTCGTGAAAGATGTTCGGAGTACAGCTGGTCGGAATGACAGATGGTAGGTTTGAAAGTTTCGCAGTTTTTTTAAATCTTTATTCAGCTTCTGTTATAATAAATAGGTAATAAACAAAACAAATTTCTTTAATTTTTATGAAAGGCAGACATCTTAATAAACTTTTTTCATAGTTTTAAATTATTTTTTCAAGCAGATCAAACCAAAACATAAACAAAAAACAGCTGACGCAATAAACAGACGAAATTGTACCAGATTTCCCATCAACTCTACTACTTATTCAGCCCATTTTTCTCCGAAACTCCAGTCAGTCAGTTGTCAGAACGACAGATTGTCAAAAATACAGCTCCAAACTTGGAACATATCTAAAATAAACTCGAAAACTGTCTTCTTTTGCTGTTTCTAGTTTCGTGAAACACATTTACACAAATGAAACCATTAGTTGCATGCTGATAGTGACCAACATCAACCAATCTAACCCGTTGTAGAACGGTTGTACACGCATTCCTTCCGTAAGTCTCCAACAGTGCAGAAACTTCCCTCCGCGTGTAAGTGCCGTGCAATTGCGTCTCAAATAACCACAATGGGTGACAACTATATTACAACGCTTAAGATTCTAATAATTGGCGAGAGTGGAGTTGGAAAATCGAGGTAAGTTGTGGATGATGCCTTCGTTATCGGGACTTTGTTCTTGGCTCGGGACATGGGCCACGATGATGACGACATTTTCAGGGGGTTGTTTTTGTTTCAAGTCATCTCTGCTGCTTTATAGTGGAGATTTGAACCGTTTTCTAGCATCTACACATTTCGGATTGTACTTAATGAGCTAACCTCTTGACTTGAATTTGTTTACAAATTTATTAAAAAAGGCAATTTCGCCATTTCATGAATCATGTACCATGTATTGTTGATGGCTTCTCTAGCTTTAATGCATCAAGGGGCGTGATAGTGAATCATTGAAATTCAATTCTTGTGGTATGGATAAAAAATAGTGCCACTGATTTTCTCGGCGTGTCGTAGATGGCGACTAAAAGGAGCAGAAGGGATGAAAGAAAATCCATAATTCAAGGTTGATTAGCATGCGCCGAGGAATACATAGTCAAGAAGGTGCCTGGTCGCTAATATACGAAGGTAGCAGGCAAGGCAGGCAACTATAACATCTGAAGCGTGAGGCACATTTTAACATCAACAAGACCTCCAATTCTCATAGGTTAGTGTGTGCCTATGGGTTGTGTCTGGAGACCGCCGGCAGACGTAGAAGCAAAGTACATAAATTTACTACAGTATAACCTCGATAATTGCAACTAATTAATGCACAGAATAGTTGCAATTTTCGGGTCGGGTTTTTTGTACAGAAAAACAACAAAAATAGGCCTTTTATAGGAAGTCCTTGTTTAATTAGGTATATACGTACCTGAGCCAAAAAAAAAATCGAATAAGAAGAAATTCTAGTTGCAAAATCAAACAACTTACCTCGGGGACAAATGTGTTATGAAACCAATCAAACAATAGTCGGGTCATGTTGCTCCATTTATAAACTACAGGAAGATTTTGGTTGTTTTTAAATGCCCTAGACTTCTTGGCTTTTCCGATTCAGCTTCACTTTGTGCGTCCTGGTCGCATTCGTACATGCCAGGAAAGTTATCCTCTCCTAGCTTACTTTTCGCCCAGATGCAGATGATCCACGAAAATGAATATCTGGGAATAACTTCCAGAAAACGCCAGATTCATCCGCATTGTAGATATGTTCTTTAATTGCATCTCATTAATTTTCGAGTGGAATTTCTGACAGAACGGTTTAGCGGCAGAAAGATTATCGGAGTTTACAATCTGAAACATTTTCATTGCAAATATATCGACTCTAAAATTGCAATTAGCTTTGCATATTGAGAGTCTACAGTGAGAATAACTTTATAGTTGCAAATATCGAGTATTGCAATTATGGAAGGTTGTAATTATAGGGGTTACACTGTACTTTCCACACACTAGTGCGAAAATACACAACTTTTCTCTTCTAAAAGATGTAAACTTCTGCTATGCGGTTAGGTGATCCCGGGGGAACCTACTTTGCGCTAGAGCTCATCGGTTTTCGGCGGCGAGCAATATTAGGCAGTCCAACTAGGTTGTGGAGTAGTTGGGGGTGCAAGCTGGTTGTTCAATGTCGGTTCCATGACATCAAAGAGCGAGGAGACTGAGGATGTCACGAATTGGTGAGGAATAGACATTATGTGCGTTCAAGAGACGGAAGGAGCGAAATACCCATATCAACAAAGGTCGGTTTGGGGAGATTTCAGTATCTGTGGCGCCAAATTTTGATGATGCCATTTCATTAATATTGGTCTGAAACGATCGAATCTGTGATTCTTTTTCGCCAAATCGTAACGGTTCTCCAGATATTCAATGTCAAAGTTTGACTTTTCTATGAGGCCAGTTATGTAATTTGATAAGAAAAGGGGTGGATTTCCGCTTTACACATTGGGGAAAGTGTTCCATGTCATCAAATTGACGTTTTAATTTTAATCAGTCTCACTAGAATATTAAGTTTTACCAATTTGGCAAAGATGTTAATAATATGAAAAGTCAAAATATATATATTTGCGAGCAAGAATTGTACAATTTGCTAGACAGTGAGGCAAATGAAATTTAAAATTTTATTTTTGGCGCAATGCCATTGATTTACATCAGTATGTTGCAAAAATACCCCCAAATTCCCATTAAAAACTGAACTACCCCATATAAATGTCAAACTTTGACATTGAATATCTGAAGAACCCTTACGATTTCGCAAAAAAGGATTGCAGATTCGGTCGTTTCAGGCCAATATTAATGAAATGGCATCATCAAAATTTGGCGCCACAGATACTGAAATCGTGCCGTCGGTTTCTTACGAGGTACATATCCTACTATTATTGTATTACAAATCAAAGAAACGGAGTTGGCATTATTCTGGCATCGTCTTTACTTGACAGAGAAGTGATTACTTGGTCATCATCCAATTGGTTATCTGGGGAACGTAGTAAGTGTCTTCGCTACCCAACTGCCACCAGAAGAAAAAGAGGGATTTTGGAACGACCTTGACACCCTGACTTAAACCATTCCAGATACCGAATTGGTGTTCTTGGGAGGAAATCTAATTGAAGTTAACTGTACATAAATATTGTTATAAATTCTCTCAGTTGGTTCAAGTCCGTCGTTGAATAAAGACGTATACATACAAGTCGCCGCTATTTATTTCAACTGGTTATGGGCCCTTACGTGAGTGAGTGAGACACTGCAAAGTTAAAACGGGTTTACGCGAAAAGTTTTATTCTTTCACGTGTTTTTTATCAAAATTGTTACTTGCGGGACGAACATTATTTCGTATTCTTTATTTTTTCGGGAAAACGGACGTTTTTTTTCGATATTTGAACCATGAGCACGGAAATTAAAATTACGAAGCTGCAGGAGCCCAAGGATTGGACGCTCTGGAAGTTGCAGACTCGGGTCGTTTTAAAGTCATTGGATCTGTTTATAGTTGTGGACGGGAGTGACACGTGTCCTACAATAAAGGAAAACGCGAACGAAGAAGAAATAAGGCTGGCTGTGGAGGCATGGGAGAAGAAGGATGTAAAAGCACAAAGCATTATTTTAACCAGCATCGGGCCTCAGCCATCGTTGCACATTGTAAGCTGTACCTTCGCGAGGGAAATGTGGTTGAAGCTGCAAACCGTTTATGAGCAAAGATCCGATACTGGAATACACTTTCTCCAACAAAAATTTTTCGCTTTCGTAAAAGACCCTGATGACGATATGGCAAATTTCATCTCAAAGCTTGAGGAAATTGTTCAGCAATTGGCTGATCTAGGCGAAAAAATACCTGAATCCATGGTCGTCACCAAAATTTTGATGGCCTTACCGCCAGAATTCAACCATTTCCATAGTGCATGGGAGTCTACGTCGGATGATAGAAAAACTTTAACGGAACTTCGCAATCGATTGATGATCGAGGAAAAGCGCATGGAATCTAAATCACCGCAAAACGAATCTGGTGCATACCTAACTAAAAATTCTGCAAAATGGAAAGCAAGAAATACATACAAATGTTTCATTTGTGGAAGCTCTACACATTTAAAGAAAGATTGTCCAAATCGGAACAAACATAATTCTGAAGCATTGTGTTGTGATGCACTCATGAGTCTTGGCAACAAACACTCTTAGTTTTTGAACTCGGGAGCTACCGAGCACATGACGAATCAACGAGAGCTGTTTTCCGAGTACGAAGAATTTGCTAGTTCGCATCCAGTAAAAATTGGAAATGGCGAAATTTTGTGGGGAATCGGTGTTGGAAAGATCGAAGTCGATGTGTTTGATGGCAACAAATGGATATGCAAGCATTTGTCGGAGGTCATGCATGTCCCAGCTCTACGTATGAATTTATTTTCGCAAGGTCGGTGTCTTGATAAGGGATATCGTTTGGTGTCAAATTCAACAAAGTGTGAGTTTCGAGACGGAAACAGAATTGTTGCTATGGGTGTGCGTCAAACTGCACTTTACAAAATGCTTATTAAAAGCAAAACTCAACCAAGCTCAACAGCGGCGAACGCGGTGAAAATCGAATCCCTTGAGGTGTGGCATAAGCGATTTGCACATCAAAATATCGCTCACGTTAAAAGATTTCTGCAGAGAAATAACATCAACTTTATCGACGATCCGGATTTCCAATGCGAAGCGTGCATAGTAGGTAAGCAGCACAGGCTACCTTTCCGAAGCCACAATAAAGCAATAACAAAATGCGGTGAATTGATTCACACTGATGTATGTGGACCTATACAGGTTAACTCGATTGGCGGTGCACGGTATTATTTATTGTTAAAAGATGACTATTCCCATATGCGATTTGTCTATTTCCTAAAAGCAAAATCTGAGGTAGCATCAAAAATTGTGACGTTTGTGGAAATGGTGAGCAACCAAACAGAATATAATATAAAAGCAATTCGCTCAGATAACGGTACTGAGTTTCTCAATCGTACGTTAAAGCTCTTTTTGGAAAGTAAGGGAATCAAACACGAGCTAACTGTGAAGTATACGCCCAAGCAAAATGGCTCAGTAGAAAGAGAAAACCGAACTATTATGGAGGCGACGCGTACCATGCTGCATGAGAATAATTTGGATTTTAAATTATGGGCCGAAGCTGTTAACACCGCCGTCTATGTTATCAATAGAACAGGAACAAGCTCTGTTCTAAATAAATCTCCATGTGAATTATGGTATCATGAGCAGTTAAAATTTAAATTTTTCAAAGAATTTGGAACAGTTGTTTATAGTCACATACCGAAACAACAGCGGCGAAAGCTTCATCGAAAAGCTGATAAGTGTTTATTCGTCGGATATAATGAGAATATTAAAGGCTATAGATTTTACAATTTGAATACCAAGAAAATAAGTGTCGCCCGCGACTTGATCTATACAAAACATGAATTAAAGATAAACAGACAACCGATTGCTTTGAGGAAAAGTTCTGATCTCAATATTGGAGAAGGCGAAGTGACTGTATGATTGGATCTTACCGAGGACAACCTGGACAATAATCTACGAATTGAGAGTAATACCGAGCATGAAGATTTGGACTTGGATTCATCATCGCAGTCAGTTTCCTGTGATGTGTTTGAAAGCGGCCAAAGCAACAATAGTATTGCAGATAATATTAACATCGAAGAGTCAAATGAGGAAAGTAAAAATTTTTGTGATATAACCGCTTCTAATATATTGGATGGACGTTTGCGAAATAAGTCCTCAAATATCGTTGATAGTTGCGCTTTTTTGACATCAATTGTAGAGCCGAGTAGCTACGACTAGGCAATTCAATCTGACGAAAAAGAAAAATGGATAAAAGCTATGCAGGCGGAATATAATTCCCTTAATGAAAATCATACATGGATATTGGTCGAAGCACCAAAGGATCAAAAGATTATTGACAATCGCTGGGTGTACAGTATCAAAAGAGACATTCAGCCCCGTCGTGAAGTTTGCATCAATACGGACCCTGTTAGCAATCGCAGCGCAATACAAGATGTTCATTAAGCAGTTCGATGTTCAAACCGCTTTTCTGTATGGAGACTTAGATGAGACAGTGTACATGAAGCAGCCAATGGGTTTCAGTGATGGTACTTCTTGAGTTTGCAAGTTGGTGAAAAGTATCTACGGTCTCAAACAATCACCTCGCTGCTGGAATATTAAATTTAAAAAATTCATTAACGAATTCGAATTTAAGGAAAGTGACGCCGATGCATGTGTTTTCATCCGAAAGACAGGTGCTGAAACAACATTCTTAGCCATATTTGTTGATGACGGTCTAATCATTTCATCCAACGAAAGCTTCATTAATTCTACGATTGATTACCTTGGTCAGCACTTCAATATCAAATCTTTCGAAGCCCACTATTTTCTCGGACTCGAAATCATTCGTCAGAGTGATGGTTCAATTCTATTGAATCAGTCAGCTTACGCTTCGAAAGTATTGGAAACATTTAATTTTGCAAACTCAAATCCAGTATCAACGCCAGCAGACTATCAACAAATTTTAGAAGTCGACGGGGAGATAGACGAATGCAGTTTTCCGTATCGTCAAGCTGTTGGCAGTTTGCTATATTTAGCAATCGGTACGAGATCAGACCTTAGTTTTGCTGTTGGTTACGTAAGCAGGTTTATGGAAAACCCTTCGAGAACACATGTAACAGCACTGAAGCGGATCCTTAGATATTTAAAAGGAACATTCGATTATGGTATACTTTTTTCGAGTAACGCTAAACAATTTAAGTTCTCTATTTACAGTGATGCCGATTATGCTGGTTGTGTTCAAACAAGAAGGTCTACTACTGGCTATTGCTTGCTGCTAGGACCTGGCATTGTTAGCTGGTGTTCCGAACGTCAATCATCGGTCTCACATTCAACGGCTGAATCCGAGTACATCGCGGCATCACAGAGAACTTATATGGCTTAAACGTTTATTGATGGAGCTAGACGATCAGTTAGGATCAGAAAAACCCATTCTATTCGTCGACAATGAAAGTGCTGTAAAATTCATTAAGAACCCAGTTTTACATAAAAGAACTAAACACATTGAAGTTAGATACCATTTTATTCGTGAGAAATATGAACAGAAATTGTTTGATGTAAAGGGAATTTCTACTCAAAATCAATTATCTGACATATTTACTAAAGCTTTGCCAAAAGTAAAATTTGAAGACTTACGTTTAAAATTAAATATAATTAGTAAAAGAAACCTATAAAAAAATTTTTTTTTGGAAATTGTATTATTTTGAAATTATAGAATTCTAAAATTTGAATTATGAAATTAATTTGTTACTAAAATAATCATTTATAACAAAATGTGGGAGAATTGAAGTTAACTGTACATAAATATTGTTATAAATTCTCTCAGTTGGTTCAAGTCCGTCGTTGAATAAAGACGTATACATACAAGTCGCCGCTATTTATTTCAACTAATCTAAATGGTAATGTGGGTGAATCAAATTATGATTACGACGATTGCCATGGTGGAAAGGGTAGCCCTTCAACGGTCAGAAATGATGAAGGTGAAGCTATTCTGACTATGTGCAGATCGCACGGTTTGGTTATCCTACATACATGGTTTGTGAAAAAAGAGAGACCCCTGATCACCTATAGTAGAGGACTCGGAGATTGGAAACACAAAACACAGATAGATTACCACCTGTGCTTAGATTTTATGAAACGGGGCATAAAAGACTGCAAGGCGATCATATGTGAATATTGATTAGCCAACATCGATTTCTCCTGTCAGAATTTATTTTGAAAGTAGGAGTAGCAAGAAATGGAAGAACTCCAAAGCCAGTCGAAAAAATCAAGTGGCACAGTCTCACAAACGAAAATTTTGAATCTGTAGTCGGTCTATTGCGACTTAAGGTGCGAATAGAATCCGCTCAGCGCGTCCACCACCAACCTCGCCCAACTTCGGTTGAGCTTTTGTTCGTGCCTTAATTCTAATCTTTCTCGTATAAACCCGGAAATCCAAAACATCTGACCAAATTGCGCTGGTACTCCTCATGATGTGGGTCATTTGTTTCAATGCCCAATTGCGCCCACTGATCTTACTCCTTTCTCATTGTGGGAAAACCCTATCGCAGCAGCTATGTTTTTATCCTTGACATCACGGACGAAAACGTTGACGAACCATAACTCGATTCCACATAGATGTTCAGCGTTTCCACACCTTTCTGCACCGCTAAAGGAATGTTGCTGGTTGACGAGTAGCAGGATGTTATAGTATGTACTTTGATGAACTTCAAAATGAAGAATTTCGTCGAACAGCTTTTCAAGATGTTGATCCGAATACTACAAATATTGAAGATATATCAGAGGAGGAGGTGATGGAGACAATGCATCAGGTGAAACACGGAAAGACAGTCGGACCGAACAAAATACCCACGGAATTTTGGTTGAAAATGGAAAATGTCGGACTTAGTTGGATCACAGTCCTCTTCAACATAATCAAAAATGGGCAAACGATGTCTAACGCTTTCAGGGAAAGTGTTCTTCTTCCTTTCTGTAAAAAAAACAAAACCCAAACTCAACAACTATAGGGCTATAAAGCTATCATCTCATACACTCTACGAGCGAGTTGTCTGCAACCGATTGAGAAAGATTGTGCGACTGAATGACAATCTTTGTCGAAGGTCGATCTACAGTCGAAGCGATTCAGTGCATTCGTATTGCGATGGAAAAGTATAGAGCAGCACGAAAGGACTTGCACTCTGTATTGAAAAAGGCATTCGATTGAGTACCTCGTGATCAGATATGGTTGGCCTTGAGAGCACTTAATGTCGCTGAGGCATACGTCAGGATGATACCAGACATGTATGATGGAGCTACGAGGTTAGATGCACAGCCGGTGAATCTGAAAAATTTCCGGTGAATGTCGGAGAACACCAGCGCCGTGTATTGAGTTCGTTGCTCTTCAACATAATCCTGTACTACTTATTAACGTAATTCTTACGGCCTAGAAATATCTCTTCTTTTTGCCGATGGTATAGTCCACAATAGTCCTAACATCGTTGCCTTGAAAGCTGCACACTGAGTTCTTATGCTTCCCGTTCTCAGACCCACATAAAAGGAAAGCAGCTCAACTCTTGTTCCAAGTTCAAGTATCTTGGCTTGAGTTTTCTGCGAGAAGAAAATGCCACTCAAGGGCAAGTTGTACAAAACGGTTGCACGTCCCACATTCATGTATGGATCTGAATGCTGGACCATGTATGAAGGTTATGCGAAAGAAATGACAACGACCGAATTAAAAATGTTACGCATGTCAGTTGGTGTAAGGGACCACATCAAAAGTAGCTACATCCGCGCAGCTTGTCCATAAACAAACCAAATACCGAAATGCTCTAAGATCGACAAATGGATTGGTATTGCCATGTTCAAAGGCAAAGAACCCCGCAAAGAAGATGATACGATTGAAAGTTCCACTTGATGGGCCAAAGGCCAGAGGCAGACCGAAGAACACCTGGATGTGTCAAATGAAAAAGCAACAACAACGCATTAGTCTCGGCGATGACACAATCCAAGATAGAGCTGCCTGTAGAAATAGGCTGAGACATTACCGCCGAAACGGGCGATATGACTACACGGCACCGCACAGCCGAGTGACGCGACGCCATGGGACGGTATAAATAACGAGGCAAGAAAGAAGAAGACTGTCTCAGCAATATTTTAACACAAAAATTGGGTACGAAAATTCCGTTAAAATATCTGCACACAATTTATGTCCCCTCGTACGAGAAAGTGCCGAAGTCTTTGATGAGGTTGATGGTGTGTGTGAATTTGAGTGTTCTGAAAATCGATGGAAAAACGGCTCTCGACCTTTCTTGTATACCTGAACCTCCTTCTAAAGATTTTTGAATTTGAAGGTTTATTGGTGGAATTGAGTCTCCGGATGTAGATGTTTCTGATGCAACCTGTAGCGATGCGTAGACATACCCGTATTTTGTTCCAGTTGGCAGCGCATACTGCATTAGTCCAAACTGGACTAGCATTATCAGCCGCCTGCTTGACCCACCGGTAAGTGGTAAAAATGATTTCTTAATCTTTGAAATTAAATAAATAAATAAATCTTGTTTCTACTGCGCACGCTGAAAACATCATGCAATCAAGATGTATGCCAAGAATTTTTGGATTACGCACAATAGGAACGTTGTTTTTGCCAATAAACACATCAACCTTTCGTAGCTATACTTGAACCGGAAGAATTAAACGAATGAATGGATATTCTGTAATGTTTGTCCCAGGTTCAATCCGAAGGTGCATGTAAACACGGAATAATTTAATTTAAATTGAAAATTGAATTGTGTTGGAAAGTTTCACTATGAACAGGTAAATAAACGACTTCCACTCTTCCACTAATTCAATGCCAATGATGTGCATCCTTCAGGGGCTTCTTCGATTTCGCGTTGCTTCATTAGCCGGGACACAACCGGATGATGTAGCTCGACTACTTAGGATTTCGACGAATTATGTCGCGCATTGTTTTTTGTTCGGTTCTCACATATAGGTTTCCCAGTGACTCCTTTATTCATTTTACTCAACCAAAAACCATCTACATAACAAGCCACGAAATAATAAACTCGTCCAACAAATCGGCCGCCACAGGAAAGCGATTTCCGGTAGTGGACTGAATAAAAAAAAATTGGTGGGAAAGGAATACAGAAAATCGCTATACCGTTAGCTCTCATTCCAGTAAATGCTTAAAATTTACTTTCGGGCTTCTTGTAGACACACGAATTGTATTTACTTAGAAACTTTGCGACTTTGTCGTCAACGCACCATACTCCTCAAGGAGCTACGTTAATAAAACAAACATGTGACACTTGACGGAAGAATCTAAGACATCTTAAAAATTGGTATCGTTGAGACAGTGGCGACTGCAATGGAGAAAAGCCTTCATTCAACGGAAGCAATCTCTTTTTACTCTTTTGTTAAGCCAAAAATATGGCTAGGCTGCAGTGTTTCAGTTTTTCAATCCTGGTCGATGAAAATGCTATTGACTTATTACTGTACTTTTTTTCACTATTTATTGGTTTTTTCCTATATCATTCCAGTCTCATGCTTCGCTTCACAAACGACGAATTCGACTCAGAACAAGCGCTCACCATTGGCGTCGATTTCAAATCAAAAGTCGTCAGCATAGACGACAACAGTGTCAAACTAGCCATTTGGGATACTGCCGGTCAGGAACGTTTCCGTACGCTGACGCCCAGCTATTATCGTGATGCACAAGGAGCAATTCTAGTATATGACGTGAATAAACGAAATACATTTCAAAAATTAGATTCGTGGTTGCATGAATTGGAAATTTATGGCACACGTCCGAATATGGTGAAAATGGTCGTAGGCAATAAAATTGACATGCAAAGTCGTGAGGTTAGTCGCGAGGAAGGTTTTAAATTTGCAAAACGACATCGAACGCTGTTCTTGGAGACATCGGCCAAAACTAATGAAGGCGTCAAGGAGGCATTTGAGGAGGTAGTTAGAAAGGTGAGTTGAGATAATTGGTACACTTTCCGTTAAATCACTAATAATTTTTCTTTGCTTCAGATTCTCGAAACAGATTCACTGTGGGAACCACGATATTCGGATGGCGTCGATCTTCAATCAGACGGATCGACTGCATCATCATGTAATTGTTAGGGAGCATTTCAATCACAAATTTAGATATTTTGATATTCTATCAATTGATAAATGTCGTAACATTTTTTACTCAATTTTTAAATCAATTAGGTTTTTTTCTGTTTGCTAATAATTATTATAATTTATAAAGCGCTAGGTGGATAATGGAACACGTTGGCACGTGTTTTCTTTGAATCTTTCATTGTAGTTATGTTATGTGTTTTCTCCATTTGTTGATTAGGTAAAATTTTGTGACATTATACACTTTCTAGTTAATAAAAACAAAAAAAAACTAAAAATTGAGGGTCTAGTAGATATTGGGCCCTAAAAAATGGTAATAAAAATATATTTATAAGTCTCTGATGAATAGTAAAGTACGATGTAACCAAAAATACATATAATTATACTTTTCTTATAACAGAGTGTTTTTTATTTTTGGATTTATTTGTACAATTGTTGTAATATATGTATTATCACTTATAGCCCCCAAATGGTTTTAAAGTTTCTATGTGAACGGGTCTGCGTAAGTGAATCGTTCGATAAGTTATTCACAACCGTTTCTAGATTGTACAACCTACACCACAACGTGCACTGAATATTCATCAATTCAATATTGGATTTTCGTGTTATTGGAAGTATTTTATCTCGGCGCGGCGACCGTTAACATTTTTCTATTACGCGTCTGCGCTGCAGCAAATCCTGGATTTATAATGTCTGCAGCAACGAATTGGTACGAGTGCCAGGGCATTGCTGTTCGGAGTGAGCCCATTTTAAGTGCTCGGGAATACGTTCGGGACACGAACATATGTAGCATCGCGTTGTAGGTTTATAATTTTTACAGTAGAGCAAAAACAAATTTTGCATGATTTTAAAGTGTGAAAAACGGGTTAAGTGTGTGATTGAATTTATTTATTGTTTTTACAAAGTTCTTACAAATAACCTTAACTACTAAGTACTTGAGAGAAAATAAAATGTCGGTAAATTATAGTTAGTGTAACATGTGTCGTTTTTTCTGCCTAAAATGAATCCGTTTTGAATATTGTGTCGTTTTTGCATAGGAAGCACGACGAGTAAAAATTTATTCAGAATTTAAAGGGAATCAAAAAAATACTTATAATAAGGAGGAATTGTTACCGAGTTAACTAAAGACAGACAGTCGTCTTTTTTCCTTTCATTAATAAGTAATTTACTGTTGTACGCTTTCGTTAAATTGAAATTTCTACCCTGATTACGCGTACATTGTCGCACAATAACTTGCTTGAAGTTTTTCTCATTGTATGAATATTTATAATCAAATGTGAAGGGTTTTTCTTTTTCGTATTTTATTATTTTTATTTGGCTGAGCTGGATTTTGTTACTCTCGCTGTCCTTATAGTCTAAGAAAATTAGACCAAAATATGGCCATCGAACGGCAAAAATCCTACATCGGATTTTTTTTTTATTATGGTTGGGGCTGGTCCCGAGATAATGGCATAAAAACTCCCAACCGATTGGGGGTCCGCAACCTTAAAAAAGGGGGAAAGGGGGGCTTTTTTTTTCGTTTTTTTTGCGATTATTTAAAAAACGGCAAGAGATAAACAAAAACAGTCTGAGGACGAACAAAACTACATAAAATTACCTTTCCAATGATATAAAACATTAGAGTTTAATCGTTTAATTAAATATTTCGGTACTAGCCTAACAAAATAAATTAGAATATTTTCATTTTAGACCTTTTTTAAAAGCTCCATAACTTTTGAAAGAATGCTAGTTCAGCCGTAAAATTTTGTATAAGTATTTACAATAAGTTGAAGATCATTTTAACGTAAACATTGAGTCGCTCCGGTCAAGGACCTCATTATCCCCCCATTTAAATTTGTCAAAACGGCATGTACATAACTCCCCCCAAAATTGGAGCAGAGTGCTAAATTTTGGTTTGTTGCGATTGTAGGTCATAGTTACCCCAACCAAACATAATTTTATGTAGTTTTTTCGTCCTCAGACCATTTTTCTGTATCTCTTACCGTTTTTAAAATAAGCACAAAGAACCAAAAAAAAATGCCCCCCTCCCCCCTCTTTTTGAAGGTTGCGGACCACCGATCGGTTGGGACTTATAATGCCATAATCTGGGGACCATTCCCAACCAAAATCCAAAAAAAAATCCGATGTAGGATTTTTGCCGACCAAATATGCCATTTTTCTTAGACTAGTAAAAGATCCGAGTTTGTCACCCAGGTCCTTTAAATCATAAAAGTCTTGATGTGACATTTAATTTACATTATAGGGCCAAAAATAGCACTCTACTCTTTCTGACCCAAGCTGCGATACACTAAAGCTATAGCAATTTATTTTTGTTTGTAGTAAAAGAGTGAGATATCCCCTGAAGGACATGGCAGGACTGTTTGCGAGTCAAATGTTGCAACGAAAAACTTCTCAGAAATGAAAGGTGCAATGTTGTGTTGCCTCTATAGAAATGTTTTCCTTGTCTCCTTCTTTTGATATCGTACTTAAATTTTTTTCCTTTAAATGGTCATCCACCTTTTTTTTTAATTCCAAATCATTTGGCGAATTTTTATATCGCTCACATAAAATGCATAAATCAGGAAAAGGAAATGTTGAATTCATGTTTTCCTCTTTTATCTTCTCATTTTCCTTTCAATAACAGTGCGAATAGGCCTATCGTTAATTCCTAAAGTGTTCTTAAAAAACAATTTTCACACATTTACCTTTTGATTTCCATTGTAAAGGTGATACAAATTTATTATACTGGCGTGGTTTGTCCGGATTTTTACAATATCTATAAGATGGTTTTAAAAATTCTATATATCCAGAAATGAACGATCGTTGCATATCAACATTATTAAGTGCCCAATACATTTTAAAAATGTCTTTGCGAACTTCTTCACTAATTTGACAATAATTCAGTCTGCATCTGGAATATGGTGGCAGAAGTTTTCGTGCCTTGACGACTGTCTTTGTTTTTACCGTAATGTATTGTTTACCCGCATTACGACGTCTTTTTGCTTTTTGTGATAGCCATCGGCTAGTTTGAAGTTATCTTTTCCTACCAGGATTGATAATGATACAGTCACTTTCAGAACTATGCTCCAGGTTACTTGCAGAACAGTTATCTCCCTGATCCGGCCTAACCTCGTCGATTTTAACGTCATCGTCACTTTCACTAGAAGGATTTTCTTCCTATTCAGGGTCAGCTTCCGAATCGTCGAATGGTGAAGTGGACCGATTTGATAAAGAATCAAAAGGCTCTTCCAAAACCGGTTGTGAAGACGATGCGGAAGACCGTAGATTTTCATGAATGGAACAGCTGGGCTGACCTCGAGACATCTGCAATTGATTATTATCATTATAATATCACCGCAGACAAAAATACCTTACAAATGCAATATCATAAAGAGCTGCCTGGTTTTTAATAAATGTTAACCCATTATTACCGCATTCACTTGCATGAACCTTAAAACCATCAAAAATAAAAGAAAATCCAGAAATTCCAGCTCTTCCATTCCTGAAACGGTCTTCCGCATCGTCTTCACAATCAGGTTTGGAAGACCCTTTTGAGTTTTTATCAAATCGGCCAACTTCACCATTCGACGATATAGAAGCTGACCCTGAATACGAAGAAAATCCTTCTAGTTAGAGTGACGATGACGTTGAAATCGACGAGTTTTGGTCGGATCAGGGAGATAACTCTTCTTCAAGTAAGCTGGAGGATAGCTATGAAAGTGACTGTATCATTATCAATCCTGGTAGTGGTAGGAAAAGATTACTTCAAACTAGCGAAATGAAATGAAAAGATAAGATTTTGTAAATTGTTTTTTAAGAACACTTTTGGAAATAACGATAGGCATATTCGCACTGTTATTGAAAAGGAAACGAATGGTTTTACTCCAGAAGATAAAAGAGGAAAACATGAGAACCACAAAAAGTAGACGAGAATATGAAAATCGCTATACGTGAGCATACTAAGTCCATTCCTAGAATAGAAAGTCATTACACTCGCGCCTACTCCTCTCGAGAGCATATTTTAGGCGAAAAATGTTTCTCTGATCTGTTTAGGGACTACAAAAAATGCAAGAAGAGAGAAACGAACCAGTTGCGGATTTGACGATGAAGCTATATCCGAACTTTTCGCATTTATTGCAAAGATAATTTTATGTAGTTTTTTTCGTCCTCAGACCATTTTTCTGTATTTCTTACCGTTTTTGAAAAAAGCGCAAAAAACCGAAAAAATGCCCCCCTTTCCCCCTTTTTTGAAGGTTGCGAACCACCGATCGGTTGGGACTTTTAATGCCATAATCTGGGGACCATTCCCAACCATAATCCAGAAAAAATTCCGATGTAGGATTTTTGCCGACCAAATGCTATTTTTCTTACATTATTAGTAAAAGATCCGAGTTAGTCACTCAAGGCCTTTAAATCATAAAAGTCTTGATGTGACATTTAATTTACATTATAGGGCCAAAAATAGCACTCTACTCTTTCTGACCCAAGCTGCGATACAGTAAAGCAATAGCAATTTATTTTTGATTTGTAGTAAAAGAGTGAGATATCCCCCGAAGGTCATGGCAGGACTGTTTTTCGCATTTATTCAACATTTCCTTTTTCTCCCAAAAAAAAGGACTTATGCATTTTTTGTCAGCAATTTATAAATTTATTTAGATAATGTAGAATTAAAAAGGTGAATGAACATTTAAATGAAAAAAATTAATTAGACTATCAAAAGACGAAGACGAGAAAAAATTTCGGAGAAGTTTTTCGTTGCAAAGTCTTTCGGGGGATATATTTTGAACAAAGTGACAGAAAAATAGTAAAAAAATGCAAAAGACATAACATGAAATATAAGTGTACTGTACATTTTGAGATAGATTTCCAGATTCGGCGCAAACAAAAATACTGTTTTTCCGGTAAAACGACGACTTTTTATCGACCGCACGTTGAGTACAAAAGGATGTGACACTATTCACGCTCAATAATATTCATTCATAGCGGCATCAATAGTGTCACATGTCGGTTTCTAGCGAAAACTATACAAAATATTTATTCGGGAGTTTTACAGGATAAAATTCATGAATTTTACTATCTGTTAGTACCATAACCTCAAAAGTGAAAAATTTTGAGTTGTGTCACTATTCTTGCCGGAAGGCGATATGTTGACGGTAGGGCGGAAATGCAAGCCATCTCTATTTCATCAGGGAGTATCAATATCGAAGCGTACTCTTCTCAAAGATGCCAGATCGCGGAATGTCTTAACGCTTCAGAGTTTTGTACTCTCAATTAAGATTTGCCGACACGCGGCATTAACAATTGCTCTCCTGACATAGCCATTTTAGGTGCTAGTTCGATTAGTGTAACCTGTTGGGAGACGCGTGCCAAGTCCCAGACATGTCCAAGTCAGAGAAGCGAACATTTTTCAATCATAAAAAAACCGAAAAATTTACACGCAAGCAGTTCGTCGAGCTACGTTACACTTACCAGCGTGCGCAAAGCCGAACGACCTATTAGGAACGTTTTTTTGCAGAAAGTAATCCGAAGGTTCGATAAATTTACCCACGAGTGCCGCCAGGTTAGCCGGTGAACGAGACAGCATCAGTCAGACGTGCTCACCTCTCGAGTGATGGTCTACTCTCCGAGCCCTATCCAATCCCAACAAGGGAAAGGACAATATAGTTATAACCTTCGGCAAGAAACAAACCAGCAATCTCATTCGCCGTGCGAGCCAGTTCAATAAACAATTTATTGAATATCCCGAGCCTGATGGGTTCAAGCGTGAAATTGGAAAACGGATTCGCAGTCCTGTACCGTTGTACACTTCGGACTAGTTTAAAAAAGTCATTGACAATGCTAAAAACTTCAAGGCCATTAAACCAGATTTTGGCCATCTCGCCAGGTACTGAGTACCTAACGGCCGCCTTTACCTTCTCGATCTCCACACGCTTGGTGAAAAAAATAGGACGTATTGTACCTTGACTTAATTCAGGGAAGATTGCTAAGCTCGGCTAAACTTACCGACCTATAACCATACTGTGTCCTGTAGCAAAACGCTGGAGGAACAAACACTTCTTCAGATGCGATCAACGTCGTTTGGGCTTCTGTTGGTGCCTAAATTTCTACCATTTTCGTATAATATCTCTCCCGATCATCCAAACATCAGCTCAAATTGAGCGCCATGTGGGTCATTTGTTTTAATGCCCTGCTACGCCCATTTTATCACTGTGGATAAACCCCATCGCAGCAACCACGTCCCTGTCCCTGGAGGTCACGAGCTGAAACGATGACTATATGCACAAGATAACCATCTACGGGTTTACCGTCAGGGGAGCACCTAGCCTTTCGGCCTTTATCTCCCGGTCCATCGGACTGTTTGGACCTTCGGCGTTTACTGGCAAGGTAATATTGCCAGAAGGGGATTTCTACATCCGGCGAACGCACTCACCTTCAGGAACCCAACCCCGGGGTTGCATCACCAGCTCGATGACTCGGGTAACAACATACAGCCACCACGAGGCCAACTCTTTGATGGGCAAGGACCATGGTCCCCTGGGCACACCCATCCCCGTGGTACACTATTCGCTAAAGACTTCTCTATAGCAGGTGTGATCTTCCTTCGGCCCCCTATTGGTTAAGCCTCACGTAGAAATTCAGATGTGCACCTCCCAGGCTCGTTGAACCTGTGACTACTCGTCTGCAGCAGACTCGTAGCGCTGCTTTTCACATCCAGGCGGCCCCTTCAGTATATTAGTCAGCAATGCGATTCGGGCAGTGTGGTCCTCAGTCCACAAACTAGTTAGATATAGGCGCGTAGGCATCTGCCACCAAGGCCATTCTCCCTAACTAGCCCCTCCAGGGCTCACACGATTAACCGTAATTGTGAACCCCCCACCAGGGAACAACGTTTATGCGCTCGGCCTTTAGTGACTTCCCTCCCGTAAGTTGTGGGAGTAGGAAGGTCACGCCAAGAGCCACCCGTAAATGACTAGCTCGGGAACGTCCCCGAATGGTCTTTGTACAGATCCGCGCCATGGCGTATCAACCATACCAGGGGTCTCCCTGCGCTGCTAGGTACGTGGTGTCGCAACTCACCAAAGATCTTTGTCCCACTATAACAGCCTTTTTGGCTGATGTCACAAGGACACCGACCCCCCTGCAGGGGACGAGATGCACAGCGGCTTAACACCCTTCTGCATCGATAGAAAAAGAAGAGACTCATATAACTTACGTGTTACGAAACGCATGTCCAAAATCGAACGCACTACCCCAGCTAGACAATTGTCTCCGATACCCAACGGAATCGATAAGTCCTCGATTATATATCGATAGCTGCCATCGATATGTCTCCAATGACCTACTGAATCGATCCAATTTCGATTATTTACGTCCAATTGTCTCCGATACACAACAGAATCGAAGTGTCTTCGATCCCAAATCGAAGACCTACATTCAGTTGTCTTCGATATCATTGTCATCAAAGAGTAATCGATCCGAAAACGATGACTTTTTATCCATTTGTCATAGATACCATCTAATCGAAATGTCTTCGATCACATATCGATGACTTTCATCTAAATGTCTCTGAATTAAATTGAAATTGTCAAAAACTAAAACAACTAATTTATTCTCGTAATTAGTAATCCTAGATAGCTTAGGTGTAGGACGTAGGACTACGAAACTATAGGTGCCCGGTTCAATTCCCAGTAGAAGCAAAATGTAAAAAGGTTAAAGTTTAAATAAGGTAAAAAAATAAGTATAAAATAGATAAAAAAATTAAAAAAAAAGGAAAAAAATAAAAATAATATTTTTTTTCTCCATAAATTCTTCATAGTCCGTAGTGTTCGATTCTACATCAACGACAGTCTTCGGAATAAGATCGATTCCAGTTCTCACATTCGGTATCGAAAAAACGGCCAAGCCCATACAAATGTCTCCATAGTTTGATCGAGAAAGTCATCGATTCCTTAATAGAAGGCGTTCGATTCTTTATCGATGAATTGTCGATTCTGTTCTAACTGGGACTAAGCTACTAGGCGCAAATAATATTTTAAAACAGAAAGTTCGTAAAAAGCTCAAAATTTTATTGATCTAGGATACATACATAGATATTGTTTTTTTGTAATTCAATCTACGCTGATCGAACAGTTTTCGGAAAATCAACACTCAAATCGGCTATAACATAAGCGGCAGCTGCAAACAGGGCCGTACATTTATCCATTGCTTTTGGATCCTGAACCAGCATACTGTCACCAGATGAATGGTGATACCTTTAAATAAATTTAAACAAAGCAAAAATATCATCAGTTGTATGAAGACCAAAGGTACAATATTCCCAACGCTATACATACCAGAAATAACGTTCATTTTTGTTCATCAGGGATGCCGCCGGGAATCCTCTTGTCGACCACTGCTCAATATCCGGACCACCATCGGTTGGCTTTTTGAATTGTGTTGCATTCAGCGGACCCATAAGGCTGAAACGAAGGTAAGAAAAAGCACTTAAATGTATTCAAACTCCTCTTGAATAGAAGTATTTTGCATTTTACTTGACAATTTCTTTAAATATACACTCGGCATCCGGTGAACCGCTAAAATCCAAACCGGTCGGCTCAAATGTGCCAATATCGGATTCAATGAAAAAGTTGAATTCCTCCTTTTCGGTTGCCGCATGCTGTTGTCGATAGGCTCGTGCTCCCAATCCGCCAAACTCTTCGCCGGTCCATAATATAGCACGGATTGTACGTTTTGGACGCAGACCCATTTTCTTGAGATATTCAACGGCTTTCCATGAGATAAAGGCACCACCACCGTCATCCATTGCACCGTAGCCAACGTCCCAACTATCCAAGTGGCCGGATACTACTACCACTGATCTGTAAGAATAATGTAGATATTTGAATCCTTTCAGCATAGTTTGAAGGCAAATATCTTACTTATTTGGACTTAGACTTCCTGTCAATTCACCGATAGTATTTCTCGAAGTAACTGGTGGCAGGTTCTTGTATTGCAATTCCAAGTGAATTGTTATTTTTTCGCCTAAAATAAAAATATTTGAAAATACAATTAACGGCTTTGCAGCTATGTCAAGAAAATTTTAATTTTTCGATGTTTTTTCTTTTGATATTGAAATTATGTGATGAAATCAACATACATCTCAAAAAACCATACGACAGTAAGCGAAAGATAGATCAGCTGTTTTTGGGAACAGTTGGTTTGGTCTGAACATTTTTGTTTTTGTTATCCAAATCTACATGGGGGCAAGCAAAAACTCGACTAATGTAAATCTACACCTCACCTTTTCTATACAATCTCAGCAGCGACATAGCATCCTCAACTGTTATACAGGCAGCAGGAATTTTCTTAACATCATTCGCATAAGTCATCATACCGGTGTGTGGAGATCCAATTGAAAATGGAGTAATTGATCGAATAAGTGCTGCAATAGCACCTTTTCTAGATGCAGCACTTGCACCTTTGCTACGATATTGAACCGTCACTCCATAACTTTCCCATTTTGGGACGAAGATAACAATTTTTCCTTTAACCTATGGAAGACATAATTTCAGCTTTCTAGTAAAATTAAATTATGCACCTTGTTTAGTTGTTAAATTACCTGTTCGTCGGGTAGTGCAGCTAATTCATCGAAACTTTCCACAACTACTGCCTCTCCAATAATTCCACCGCGTGGCGTTCCGACTGAAAATCCTAAGCCAAGAACTTTTAGTTCGCCACGACGAGGTGTCACGAGTTCGGCAGATTCATACCCTCTGTAATTAAATACATAAAAAATATGAAAAATGTCAACTGACTAAACATTTGGGAAGTGTTCTTCTTTATAGCACGATAGTCAGACGTCGGATCTTGGTCGCCTGAATCGTTGACCTCCAATTGTCCCTTAGTTTCAAAAGCCCAGCATCTCGTGATTGACCCCACGAAGCATCGACCTCTCGATTGTCCACGCAATCTAGCTCCGACCAATCGTTGCGCGTTCATTACCTTCTTGCACATGTCCACTCCATTGTAATCGTTCCAGTTTCACGATGATCGACACTTGTAGCTCATCGTACAGCTGATTTAACCCGTGGTTGTACCGGATGCGCCATAGAGACAAATCTATCGCTCGAATGCCTCCAATAGATCTTCAGACTTTTGGATTAGGGTCCATGCTTCGTAGCCATATCATAGCACAATTCTGATTATCCTTTTATATCCGTGGAGCTTGGTGTTCGTGCGCCCTAGCTTCGATTTCATTATCTTGAGGACCGAACTTTAACTTTAGTTTTACCTAGTTGATGTGTAGACCAACTTTGTGAAAAAAAAAATGCGTGTTGAGATTATGCAGACGACTTTATGCATCACCCCATTTACGAGAAATAATAGGTGTGTTTTTTTTCGGTTATCCAGTGTAGGTTTGGGTAACGAAACTCCATATAAAAAAAAATGCCAGCTGATCCACCTGTCATTTTTTTTTATATGAAGTTTCGTTACCCAAACCTACACGGGATAGCCAAAAAAACACACCTAATATTGATGTCGTCGACGTACGCCACTAGTTGTGTCGAGTTGATGAGTAGCGTTCCGCTGCTGTCCTTATTTATAGATATAACTACGTACTCCAGAGCAAGATTGGAGAGCATCGACGCCAGTCCATCGCCCTGCTTGAGGCCTGTACGAGTTCCAAAAAGATCAGTGGGTCTCAGCGCCCGCTCTAAGGGGGGGGGGGGGGGGGGGTAAAGCCGGGCGGTCGCCCGGGGCGCCAAATTTTAGGGGCGGCCTTTTGGCTAGCACTCGAATAAAAAACAAGATCAAAAAATCAATATCAACTTCGATTTAGTGGAAAGGTCTGTGGTTTTCTTTCTATGAAATGGGAAATAGGGAGTCGAATAAATGCTGAGCACATTAAGGCGTTTAAAACAGACTCCTTTCTGAGAAATGTTATCCACAAAGGCATTATTTTCATCAATAATTTGTTTAGAGTTGTTTTCCATAATTTCCATCGACATTTCGCAGCATAATTTAAATACAATTGCCAAACCTTCGCGTCAATGGATTACGTTGGTTCCGATTGCATTGATTCATTTTGCATTGGAGGGTAAACTACGAAGAAGCTGGTTTGGATTTTAGCAAATGAGGGATCGATCCACAGAAAACATTGCAGAGCTCCCTAATTTGTGTTCGGACATGCTAATATCGGAATTCGGCTATTTGGCGATATAACTAGCTCTGATATTATTCTCTTTAAAAATTCTCGAGATGACACATTTATGAAAATAAGCCAGGCACATTGAAAAGCCTGAAGCAATCCGGCTAATTGAAGCTTTTAAGATATTTTTGGAAAGCAACTGCAGGAGATTAGTAATGAAAGCGAGCACAATTTTTTGGCCTAACATTTTTGAGGGCAGAGTTTTCTAAAAATGTATTGAGTGTTTTAGTGGAAAACAAAATTTCGCATTCATTTTCGATTTTTTACATCAAGCTTTAAAATTTTTAAATTCCAAACAAACTCTATAAGATAAGGCCTTGCTGAACTGTGGTGAATTGCGCTTAAGAGTAGCTGATATGTTAGCTGAACGGTCGCTCCGGTGATATCATTTTTCGTGCTCCACAAAGCCATGGTGACGGCCGAACTCACGACGAAATTAAATACTTCCAAAAATTTCCAGTAGTTCCAAAATATGGGCTGCACTAACAAAAAAATTTTCAGACAATTTAAAATGTGAAAAGAGACCCAGAACTTACAACTTATTTACACAAGGGGGGCACGAACTAAAAAAGATTAGCAACCACTGATCTAGATAGTATGGATATCTACTATCAATCTGTTTGGTACAGTACCTAAGGGGCGGCAATTTGTCCTCTTGCCCGGGGCGGTGTAAGTGCTAGAGCGGGCGCTGGTGGGTCTAGTCGGCACTATGACCTGCGAAGAAGTCTTCGTAATCGCCATCTTTACTAGTCTTGCTAGTACACTAAAGTGCAGCAGTATGTTGTACAGTACACTGTGATGGATACTGTTGCACTTTGCGAAATCGACAGATATTTGGTATACCTAGATATTATATTTCCAGGATTTTTGAAGTAATAGATTCGTGAAATCAGTCGTTGTACGAACATAGGTATGAAGCTGCTTTGATATTTGTCAATAATTTCTTCTGCGTATACGGATTAATTATATTTTCTAGAATTTTAGCTAATATCTTATAAGCCGTACACACTAATGTGGATTGTGGATTGACGCCAATTTTCCGGGATTATCTCGTCAATACATATTTAACAAGTAGTGTGTGTGTGTGTAGGCTTGACACCGACCATCAGTAGTTCAGCTGGAATCTCGTCAGCGACCACCGTAGAGATTTACTTCATTTTAGTGATTACATGGAGAAATCCATTTCCTCTACTGTTGTGGGTGTGTCTATGTCAGTCATATCCTCCAAAGCTTCTTGGCTGAGGGTGTTCGATTGAGGAGCTTTAACCACGCTACCGATCGGGCTGATGATGCTGCCCTTCTTGTCCTTACAGAGGCTTGTCCTGGGTTAACATCCACTTTTCATCAAACTGATTAGCTTGTGCGCTTGTCTAGTGTTCTTATTGGCGGCGTTTCTTATTCGTCAAAGCTCGTAATATTTTGCCTTTTTGTGTAGAGATGTGCGTTGGGTCCATCTTCGGTAGGTTTCATTTTTCTATCGAATTCTTGAATTCTTCATCAAACCAGTCAATAATACCATAAGTTCATCCAAAAGCTTTTGTTGCCAAGAGTTGCCAAATATCCTCACTGGCAACCGTGTACCCAACCACCGCCGTTAAGTTGGGGCCTCGCTGATTTAATGTTCGGATTTTGTCACTGTGTCAAGCATAGTAATCTGAGACGCTGAAGCTGTTAAAACAGCACTTAGAAGCAGCGAACCTTTTTCCAAATGCTGCATCATAACGAAATCTTTTTTTCCCGCCAGAAGAGTTGTCAGAATTGCTTATAAAATTCGTTAACTGCACTAAAATAGCCTCGAAAATTAGAAACAATCCTTCTTTCTGTTTTCTAACTCCTTTGATTCTTAACTTCTACTTTGTTACTGAAAACGATGATACCAGCGATTGGTGAACTTTTTGGAATTATCCGTTACGACACGAGTAGGCTAAAGAGCGCCCCTGGGCAGTGGTCAATTTGTCGCAGTCGTCAATTTGTCACTATGGTTACGCCTGCAAGTAGACTGTAGACCCTCTACATCAGTGGTTCGCAACTCAGAAACGTCTGCGGACCACTCAGCCTGAAAATGGATCTCGACGGACCACCATCCATAATAATGAAACGAAATAAGGTTTCGATTTTTTTGTCGAGGTATTGTATTCAAAAGCTCACGCTCTATCTCCCATCACAAATTGCCCTTATTATTTTTTTTTGTCTCTGTTGTAAAAAGTTTCCGCCAAAGAAAAAGTTGTCAGCCGCAAAAAGGATTGATATAATACAATCCCGCCAAAATGCTCGCAAGGATATGCATTCAAAAGTGATTGACTTAGTTAATAGTTTCCACGAAAACAGCGTGGTGCGGTATGCGTCAGAATTTGTGAATTAATAAATTCCGCCGCGATAGACCACGCTGAATTTGCCAATTCGTGTGGAGTTTGTGTTGTGTGCCGCGTACCGTACCCGCGCTGGTTTGGTGGAAGCTAATTTCTTGCAATGCTGTTTGGCGGAATGAACAAGTTGTTAATTTTATGAATTAGTTCATAGTTTTCATGAAATTTTTGTTCGTTGTTTTGATAAAATCAGATTCATTAGACTGATGAAAGCCGTCTTCGGTGGGATATCGGTGTAAATATTCATTAGTTTAATGAACAAATTCATTGCTTCAGGCAGGGTACCTTTTTTTTTCAGTGTATACTTAAAAATAAAGTGGAAACCACTGATCATGTAAAAATCCTTCGCATAACACATACATACGTTATCTTGGTGCTTTAGTCTGAGGAAGACGATTTTTTCAAAAAGTTGGTTCGACTTCCATTTCGTCGAAGGTGCATCCGATTGTCATTGGGCTCGAATTTTTATACTAACACCATCTTGCAGGACGCATAATTTAAGATTTACATGTTTGCCAGGGGAGAAAAACGGTTTTGTTCTCGCCAACTTGGTTTTTATCGCACATGAATAGGTGTCTTCTGGTCTGGAAGAGCTAACTTCGATTAAAAATTATTCAGTAAAGGGTATAGCTCGTTCTTTAAACTCGAATTGGTGACAATGTTTAGCGCGAAAATCGTTTGAAATTTTGCAATTGCGGTCGAATTTTGATAATTAGTTTAAATAATTTCGGAATTGAGCACCTAAGCAACCCATCGCCTTCCCATAATCACAAACCTAGTAGAAAAGAATTTACTGAATAATCTGTTACATATGGTAATGACACCGCCTATTTAAAAATAACAGGCGCGACAATCCAACATTGGACTAAGGCTGCAGGATGTGTTAGTGACATCCTATTTCCAAGATCTTATCTGCTTTTTGATGAGGTAATGAGATCAGCATCACGCTCAGCAGTGTTATTTATCCCCATAAATGGGTACTCGTTTAACATCTGAGTGAGATCATAGTCTGTCACAAGCTCGTGAGTTCGAAAAACACCATGGAACACGGTGAAATTCGAACTCATGAGCCTGTGCACCGAAGGTAAGCGCACTAACCGCTAGACCAGCCAGACTACTCCGCCTATTTGGCATGTCAATTTAATTAGTCACAAGAAAATATAATTTTTGTGTCCCGAGTCTCCCCGCGGACCACCTACGGGTCTCTCACGGACCACCCCCGGTCCGCGGACCACCTGTTGGGAATCAGTGCTCTACATGGAGGGTTTAACGGGGGTCTATGTGATGTGACAATTTTCATTAAGTTGATTTGCAAGTGCCATCGTCCCGAAGACTGAAACTGCTTCTTGAAGCTTTGTATTTCTTGAAACTTCAAAACACTGAATATATCAAGAATTGAGAAATATGCCGTCCGTCAAAATTTGGCTCCCGGGAAGTTGACAATATAGGAAATCCGGCAATGGTTACGAGGAGTATCCGTTAAGAGAGGTTTCACTTTATTTCATCGTAGTGGCACATATGCGCTGTGCAAAGGCGGCCTTAGTTTTTTTTTGGTTCTCTGTGCGGAACAGATCATACCAGTCGCGCAACCACGGATGGTGCTAAGGGGGCTAACGCCCCTTCTCAAATATCCTCAACAGAATGTTAGGAATATTTTTGAGAGATTTGAACTGATTTTTTTTCACAAGAAAAAAACTTTGAAACACACGAAAATGCTTCGCAAAAAAATTCGCCTGCTTTCATAATAAAGTTTTTACCGAGCTCTAAAAAGAGAGTTTTAGCATATCGGTTAAAATATAACAATAGTTCCAATAGGCTTTGACATTTTCATGAAAAAATTCACTTGCCTGTCGTACGAAAAACAGTATACCACAATTTTCCATGTTCCAAGTAGGCATGGAATAGAAAATGTCAAAGCCTATTCAAACTATCGTTATATTTTCAACGACATACTAAAACTCTCTAATATTTTACAGCTAAAAAATTATGTGAGACATTTCGACTAAAAATTTGAAATTTCCATTCCAATTAATGTTGGAAGAATGTAAAATTCATTTTGGTGGCTGGGCATACATACGTAATTTACATAAAAAGAAAGGAGCAATCAGAAAACATATTCATGTAAAACATTTCGTTAAAAAATGTAAGCCAATGAACTGGATATCCTTATATCTTTCGATGTTTTATCGTATCATAATTAGACGCAACCTCAGCAATTCACATCCTAAATCAATTGGTTCTTGGCGAGGTAGAGTCCTGCCAATGCAGCCACTGTCTTCTCCACCAGAGAATATATGGTCATGTGGAGAGCACAGCATTTGCACCTCGAGCCGTCAAGGCTCTCGCGCGTTCCATATAAGCCAAGACATTTTGATCTCTCGAGCTTGCGAGCCGTACGGCTCGTCGTTTGTACAAAGCCTAAGAACTGTTTTCCCTGCATACTTTTGTGAAGAAAGAAGCCAAAAGACGCTCATTGGAAAACATAAATAAAAGTTAGCTGGTCGTCCGGGTTGCGGGTAAAGTGCCCTCAAAAGATTAAATAACGTCGCGACGTGAAAGAACACTTTAAAACGGAGAGGCGATAACCCTTGATTTTCAAAGGTCGGCAATTGTGGCCTTGTATCAAACATTTTGTCATATACAGAAGGGGGAAAGGTGTCTGGCTCTCCTGAGGGTGGTGGTTCAGGCGTTCAGGGCGACCACCCAGTACACCCATTCCAACAAGATTTATGTTGATTATTAGGACAATCTATATGCTTCTTGGGCAGAATCCAATCTATATTTAGCGCTTTTTTGTGATCATCAATCACGTGCAGTTGGGGGTAACACAACTGAGGCGCTTAATTATAACGGTTACTCTTGTTGTTAATTCGAATATAGTATTAGATTATTTATCATACAAAAGTCCAAACGTCGATAAAATCCTGCATTTTTATAACCTTCGCTCATAGAGTGAAAGGATATTATTAACTTTGTCATGAAGTTTATACCGCATTGAAGGAGGCATTTTCGACCATATAAAAGGTATACATAATATGATCAACATGACTTGGTGAGTTGATTGGGCGATGTCCGTCTATCCGTCTATTGCAGCGCGTTTTTCTCGAAAACTATAACAGCTACAGAGCTGACATTTTGCACACATGCTTACTTATGTGCAGGCTCTTTGTATGTTTGAATCGCCGAAATTGGGTCACTAGCCCCCCATGCAAACATAGTATGATTGGAATCCGAACATGGGGTTATAGGGCTGCCATACAAACCTCATGAAAATGTATTTCTATTGATGTCACAAAACATATGCAAAAATGAATGAAATCGGACCATGGGGTCATGTGGCTGCCATACAAAACCAATCCCCCAAATTTGGTTCTTCAAAGTATTTGTATTTGTCCACCAATTTCAACCAAACCTCATACAAATCTGTTTCTATAGATGCCACAAAACATACGTAAAAATGGATGGAAAGGAGCCATGAAGTCATGGGGCTGTCGTACAAACACAAATCATCTTCCCCCCATTTTGGTTCTTCTGAGAAACATTTTTTTGCACCAATTTCACCAAACCTTTTATTAATGTGTCTTTATCCAAACAAAAATGTAAAAACAAATGGAATTGTACTATGGGACCCTGTCCCCCGCTTCCCCCCAATAAAGTTTAAATAGATTTTTTTTTATTTGCCCAAATATTCCAAGCAAGCCTCACTCAAATATTGTTTTATCAGTGCCATGAAACTTATGTGAAAGCTGAAGGAAAAGAGGGGGAGGATTAAACACAAGTCATAGGTACGCCCGAAAAAACTTTAAAACCGAGGGGAGTGAAGGGTATCCAAATTTCGGCCGCGCCCGAAATTAGCCTCGGTCTCGTTTGTTTATAAATTTCGTAGGGCTCCAGTACACAGTCATATTTCTATTATAATATACTTAAGCCTACTTGATTTCGCTTACTGCACGTCTAAAAATTTATACTGAATGAATCGAGTAGGCTTAGGCATATGACATATACATATTATAATAGAAATATGACTGTGTAAAGGAGGCCTTATCGTGATCTATCTGAAGCATAAGCTTCAAATAATACTCAACACTCGTGTTGTTGAGTTGCAGATAAGAAATTGCACAATAAGAAAATATTTCTATTATTCCTCTGTCCTATAGGTTAGCAAAACAGCGATACGTTACGTATGTATTACTTACACGAAGAATGCTTCTGAATATAATCATAATTTCTCAATTCTCACCTAACCCAATGTGGTACCATCGCATCCTCTGTGTGAACATTCTCCAGATCGGCTTTTTTAAACTCTTCCACCATATAGTCAATAGTATCCTCGAGAGCTTGAGAGCCTGCCAGTCGAGGACCAAACTTGTCGGTCATCTCCATTAGACTAGAAAAGAACATAAAAACATCAGTTGAAGCATAATCACAAGGGAATTAGTTGTTTAGTTCTTACCTCTGATAAGCATCACCGGCAAATTTCCCATGAACAATATTATCCACTATCGATTGCACTACAGGTTGATATCCTTGAATCTCTTGTTTAAGTCCTTCCGGCAAGTTGCACTCTTCTTTGTAATCAAAGCCACCGATTTCATTATCATAAATTGAGGCAAGCGACACGTCTGCATATGCAACTATGGTAAAAATCAATAGCACCGACACAAAAATGTTTCTTGCCATGTTGCTTCCATATGCACTACAGGTGTTGACCACAAAATAAAAACAGTTCTGATGTCTACCACCGGCTAGCTTAGAATCGAGAAAACGAAGTTAGTTTTGGTGTTAGTTTTCTTTCGCTCAAAACTAGAATTCTACACAATTGTCAGCGTTCATTTAACGAATGGTGCTGATACCACTGACTGAATAACCGAAGTGATAATGTTATGGTCAGCTGGAAACAAGTATGGAAGAGTGCCATAAGGTTTGTGTCAGATTTGCTGTTCTTGCTAGCATATGGGGAATATGGGGGAATATAGTCTCTAGTGGTCACATGCTCTTATGAGTACAAGTCAGCAACAATAGTCAGTAGTGTAGTATGTATTTGTAAAAACATTTCTAAAGCAATTTTCCCGAAGAGATGACTAGCAACCGAAGATTCTCTTTGAACAATACGCACTTAATCTGATACACTTTTCACACAGATTGGATGGTATAATCCAGTGAGCGTTCAATACAGATAAGTCACAAACCAAGAATAATTTAAAATTTAAGCATTTACAGAAATTGAGGAATCAACTATATGGGTGTACAGGATGTCAGGAAGCTATCGCATAAAAGCCCTTTGAAATCATTCTCTATGTAATTTCCAGCAAAAAAAGTGTATGGGACATTCCCTGTCTAAATTGGTAACACTATCAGTGAGTCAGTTAGCTAGAACTTAATTTTAAAAATAAGGAGCAATGATGAAACAAGATCATTGAGATATTTTGTTCCAATAAATTCATTACGAAATCCGTTATAGTTTGGGTAGCAAGAAGATAAATCCACAGAAGATGTTCTAACAAACTTTTGCTCTATAGGTTTTTTCAAATGTTGACAAAAAATATTTTTGGATCTTTGTCAATATCCCGAAATAGCCTTTGATATATGATTAACCATAGTATTCTTCTGAAAAAAAAACTTGAACAAGCAGGAATTCTAAACTGGTTGAACCGGATATTATTTCTGATCCGCAAAATGGCAGTTAGGGGATCAGAATGGCAAACATGTTTGCGCAACATACGCAACTGTACCGTTTCGTAGCCACACCCAATGGGTCAAAGTCAAAATAAACGAGACCCAGACTAATTTCGGGCGCGGCCGAAATTTGGATACCCTTCGCTCCCCTCGGGCTGAAAGTTTTTTTTTCGGGCGTACCTACGACTTTTATTTAATCCCCCCCCCCCATTATTTTCCTTCGGTCTTCACAAAAGTTCCGTTGCGTCGGCAAAACAATATTTGTGTGGGGTTCGGTTGGAATAAGTGGGCAAATAAAAATATTTACTCAGAGAATTTTATTGGGGGATGCGGAAGCATGGCCCCATAGTACGATTTCATTTGTTTTGACCTTTCTAGTTGCTGTGATAAAGACACATTAATTTAAGGTGACCAGAGTCCCGAAGGCCCAATGCTGTACACATATGTACCTGCGGAACTCGGTTTTCAAGCAAATCCTCAGTCATACTTCCAGGTTCTAGGTCCGAGGTCAACGCCGCAAAAATGTTGTGAAATTCTCTGATGCGCGACCGACAGAGAGATGTCTGCGCGCAGAGTAGGGCGAGGTACAGGACATGAGTGTACGTATGTTCTACAAACTGCCTTCCATAGACTCACCGCTCGCTGCGCCTTGTCCCAGGCGCGCACAGAGGATTTACGGGGCCCGGGGCATATAAATAAAAGTGCCCCCTTTGAGAAAAAGAACATTTGTCCTTGGAAACTCTATAAATGTTGTTCCTGGGATCGAATCTCATTGTAGGCGCAGGTAATTTTCTATGCTTAAACATCACTAACACCTATAGAGGTCAATGCTGCGCTGCGTGAGCATTTTTATCAAAAAAAAAAAAACAATTGATGAAATCATTAATTTAATAAACGTTACAACTAGAACGCTATTCTCAATGTAAGAATGCAAAGAGCCAAAGTAGCTCTTAGCAAAGTTATTCTAAGTACGATGTTCTTAATTTAAGTAGAAAAACTTTAACGTCGAAATCATGTTTCAAAATACTTGGTTTAAGATCGGTCCACACTTTTCAGTCATCAGTCGCAGTCACAGTAATTTCTCATACAAATTGACAGATTGTCAGTCAATCAATTAATTTGTATGGAAAATGACTGTGACTGATGACTGAAAATGACTGAAAAGAGTGGATCGACCTCCAAGAGTGTTTTCGATTGATTTCACTTACATTTTTTCTCAGTGTAGGGGGCTCACTCAAGAAGTTGGCGGGAGGGCCCAGAGTGAAGTTGCTCCGTCACTGCTGATGGCATTGCGAAAATCGAAATTCTTGTCTCTTCATAAACGTTACTAAGACCGAGTGTGCACTGATCCATAGGAGAACGACAGTCTAAAACCAAACCAGTAGAAAACGTTGAGAAATTTTGCTAGTTCGAGAGCATAGTTACAGATAAGACTACAATGAGTTAACAACAATCAGAGAGAGACTTGAATAAATATAAATTTATGGAAACTAAATAAGAAATAGTCATTTCTTGCTTCCATCGTTTTCAGTTTCTTGGTTAACACTTTCTCTATAAAACACATATATACACTCGGCCGCAAAACTATCGACTCAACCTGAAAGCGCGTGTATTTGTACGTATTTTTTGGAAAGTATGATAGTTATTTATAAAAGTCGTATGTCGTTTGAAAGTTTGAAACCTTAGCTACATGTTAGTACCCTTTCTATCAATATTTGCTTCGCACTTTTTAAATTATTGCCACTTAAAATAAAAATTTAAATTTTAGGTAAAGGTCAGGTGAGGTAAACTACCCCTATAAAAGCGCCCGTAATCGGTTTCTCATTATCAGTTGCATAAGGAAAGTTAAGTAACTTACATCTGAAGTAATTTCAATCACTGTTTTGTCATCAATGGATACGACGCCAGATCAGGCGGCACAAGTTGTAGCCCTATTGTCGGAAAATCATAGTCAGCGAACCGTCGCTCGCCGTCTTGGAATGAGTCAGTCTGCTGTCTCGAGATTTACCAGAAGATTTCGAGAGACTGGTAGCTTTAATTCGAGACCAAGAACGGGCCGCCCTCGATCCACTTCAGAGAGAGACGACCGTTTCATTGTTACAAGTACGTTACGAAATCGGTTCCTCACGGGTGTTGCTCCGCAGCGGAACCTGAGGCGTGTTCGCGGAATAGCTGTTAGTATCTGCACAGTAAGGAGACGATTAAGGGAAGCGAATATCAATCGAAGACGGCCTGCCAGGGGCCCCAAATTGACTGCACGACACCGACAAGCGCGGCTCTTATTTGCTCGAGATCATCTTACTTGGAGCGATACGGAATGGAGCTCAGTATTGTTCACGGACGATTCGAGAATGTGTCTACATGTACATGGCAGTGACAGAAGATGTCGAGTCTACAGGCGTCTAACTGAGCGATTTGCGCAGTGCTGTTTGACTGAAACGGTTGCATACGGCGGCGGTTCCTGTATGATGTGGGCTGGCATTTCCTTGGAGGGAAAATGGATCTCGTATTCGTAACCACAGGAGGCCGAGGAGGACGGCTGACAGCTAATAGCCGATATTCTCCGTGTCCACGTTGTGCCCTATGCAGCATTTATTGGCGAGAACTTCACTTTGATGCACGACAATGCCCGGTGTCATGCACCGCGCCTCACTCGACAGCTCTTGAATGAAGCCAATATGTCGTCACTTAACTGGCCTGCACGCAGTATCGACATCAATCCCATTGAACAGTTATAGGACGAACTCAAGAGAAGAGTCCGAGCCAGAAATCCAGTCCCTTCGTCCACTGAAGAATTGAAGGCAGCCCTATTAGAGGAGTGGAACGGTATTCCTCAAGATACCATCAGCAACTTGATCAGATCAATGCAGAATCGACTGAAAACTGCCATTGGAGCAAGAGGAGGCAATACCAAATACTAAAAAAATAAATACTTAACATATTTTCCAACAGTTTTTGTTTTATTTACAAAAAACCTAACCAAAAACCATTTTCATATTTGCTTATTTTCGATACGATTTCGCTCAAAGAGCATCAATTCTAAAAGAGCTCACCAAATATTGGTTAAAATGGTACCAACGTAAAGCTGAGGCCTTAAGCTTTTCAATGACATACCATTTTTATGGATAACTTCTATACTTTTCGAAAAACACGTACACGCGCTTTTAGGTTGAGTCGATAGTTTTGCGGCCGAGTGTAGTTCGAGGACACTCAGATTTTAAGGGAATTCCGATTAATTAGAGTGTGCTGTTGATCTCAACACCTGAAATATATCAAGATCAGTGCCAATTTTAGATTTAGCAATTTTAATTGAAAAAGGTAGGTGAAGGGAAATCATATAGGGTTCTAGAAACGCTTTGAATAACGCAAAACAAGATAAATATAGATTTAAATAAAATTTATCTGACATCAATTCGTGTAATAATTTTGCAGACGTATGCGCACTACGAGACCACTGTCCCTGCGGGGCCCTCTCTAACTCGGGGCCCGAGGCAAATCGCCCCTTTTGCCCCACCCTCTGTGCGCGCCTGCCTTATCCTATTTCCCAGCAGCGCTATGTATCAAAAATGATTGCGTATTCTGAAAAGCGCAACAGACAGCGAGGTCTGATCGGAAAGGCGAGCTATAGGATTTTAATCCTAAGGACGAGCCAAAGGTCCAAACTTTACAAATTGCCATCTATTGGTTCACCCCACGCTGCGATCGCACCTCGCCTTATTCACTGCCTACCAGAGGATGGTCACAAGGATGTTGGCGAATTATGAAAAGCGCAACAGACAGAGTGTGTTCTGAATGAAGCCAAGGTCGAGCCACAGGATCTGAGTAAATGTGTGAACAAGCCAGTTTTCTAAATTTAACGAATTGCCTGACATTGGCTAACCGCTCCCTGCACTTGCACTTCGCCTTATCCTATTTTGCAAAAGCACTGCGTCGCAAAAATGTTGGCGAATTCTCTAATGCGCGACAGACAGTGCGACTTCGACGAGCCAGAGGTCTAAATCTGATCTAAACCTGGTTGGAATATTTCTGGAGGATAGTATGCATTTCTCCATGGTTGATTCCATGCCGGTTCCCTGGGCTCTTAACGCCGTTTTAAATTGACTCTAATGAAATGTGGGAAAAACTTTATCTAACACCCATGCCGAGTCCTTTCTTTAGTATACATTTTCCTATAGAGGGTGATAAAGGAAAAATATTTAGAGTAAGGTGACCAGACTCCCGAAGGCCCAATGCTGCACACATATTTGCGGATTTCGGCTTACAGGTAAATCCGCAGCCATATTACCATGGTACGGCAATTTCATTATTTTCCCTTGATGCTGGCACTTAGGACTCCGCACGAAAGGAGCTTAACGTGAAAATCTACGTATGTCTGTGCAGTTCACTACAGCATTTTTCATCAACTCTCAACTTCCAAGTAAAATAAGTTGGCCCATTTTAGCAAAAGTTTGGTTTACTCAGATATGACTTTTTGGGCACTATTTTCACAGAAACCGTAATACAAGCCAGAAATCTCTTTCTGATTGCTGTTACTCAATGTGAGTCATATTTTTCGGATTTAGCCGTGTTTGAAACTTTTTCGAAATCAATTTCGCTGCATTATTTTGGATTGCGAAGTTACTTTCGTTCCGCGTTATTTTTGTTACTTGTTACGGAAAAACATACTAGATATGTCAATTAAATTTATTGGTAATGGTGATGAGCAACGAAGTTTTGAAGAACCTCCTTATTTTTATAGTCACTTATTCTAATTCCTCTTCTGTTAATATGAGGAATTAGATAAAAGACTCCTAAGGCTATTTTGCTTATTTTGGAAACCATTGGATCGCAGGATTTGCAATCAAGTTTTACTTTGAAATAAAGTTGTAGAGAAGCTCTAAAGGACAAAAAGGCACTAATTGATTAATTGATAAATTTATCGAAGTTCAGAGGCATGTAAGCTGTTAGGTATTATACCGAAAATATAGCTCTTGACAAATACCTTTACTATGATCAAATATAAAGTATAGAAAGGTGTCAAAGAACGGCGTTTTTTTCAGGAGATATACATAAATCAAAGCGTAAGCATACATCAAAAGATTCAATTCAACAGTCTTGATATTTTTGGGGCCGAATTGGTATTATTTGTCCCGGGCTCCAGAAAATCCAAAACCGGCCCTGTTTGCTATGGTGATGGCTTTCCAGGATCCAGGCACGGTTTCAATGTAGCTTTGTAGTGGAGTCTGAGGAAAACTTCCAGAGCAATGGAAGGATGGCTTATCCTGTTTGCGATATTTCTGGAGGAGAGTATCCATTCCTCCATGGTTACATTAATGATATCATGCCGGTCCCCTGAGCTCTTTAGACCACGGGCGCAATGAGAATGAAATTTTTGTCCGCAGCGATTTTCTCAATGAAAATGCATACTTACTGTCGTGGAATATGTGGTAGGAAATGTTGGCCAAGTAGATCTACAAATGTGCCGAATTTCAAAAACTTCGGTCGGTTTCCGAGTTATCAAAAATGACAAATATAAGAGTGTTATTATCTCTCTAAATAATACTGATCATCCATCGGACTAAACAATTTGAATCGCTTCTTTCGACGGCTGTAACTTCTGAATCTTGCGATAGCTAGAGCCTTGAAATTTTCACCAAATGTGGACAGCACAGTCCTCTTCTAAATTTCAAATTTTTTGATCTCGAATTTGCGAGACAATTTTCAATTAGAAAACTCAAAGTTGCAATTTGGGCAGCCGTAACTTCCAAACGCGGATATGTTAGGACAATTTGGAGATAATGTGAGCGCCAAGTAGCTCTGTGTGTGTCAAATTTCAGAATGATCGGGAAGGGTTCCCGAGCTATCGAAATGAACTTATTATGTAGTGAATGAGGTTTAATTGTATTGCATGGAGAATGCTGTACATTTTGCTGTACATTTCCCAATGCTGTACGACGGGTCAAAATGCTGTACTGTACAGCAAAATGCTGTATGTCTGGTCAGCTTAGGATAGAGTATAGTAGCTGATTTTTCAATCGTTTTGTCATATGGAAAATAAATTAAAATCTCATCATTTGACGGTTTTAACTTCTGAACCTTGGCAGCTACAGCCTTGAAATGTTCAACAAATATGTTGCCCAATGTAAAAATTCCACTCAAGGATTTCCAAGTTATGGACATCTTTCGATTAGGAAACACAGAAGTGCAATTTAAGCAGCAGAAGCTTCCGAACGCGGATAGGAGGACCGTAAAATTTGGAGGAAATATGAGCGCCAAGTAGCTCTACAACTGTAAATTGTTCAGAGAGATCGGGAAGGGCTCCCGGTTGTCGAAAATAAAAGATTGTCAAACATAAAAGTGCGATTATCTCGCTAAGGGTTTAGGGGTCAAACTTTACATATTAAAAGCAGACATGATTGTTCACAGGCCTCATCGAAGAGGTTATTATGTAGTGAATTAGGTTTCATTTTGTGACATGGGGAATGCTGTACATTTCCCAATGCTGTACGACAGGTCAAAATGATGTACTGTACAGCAAAATGCTGTACGTCTGGCCAGCTTACATTAATTCAAGGTTTTGTGAAATTGGTGTAAAAAAATTTTTCTTAGAAGAACCAAAATGGGGGGTTGGGTTTGTATGGCAGCCCCATGACCCCATAGTCCGATTTGTTCCACTCTTACATATGTTATGTAACCCCCCTCCCCATTGGCAAATGTTGCCAGAATTTCTTATTAAATACTATTGTTCTCATAAGGCAAAAATTTAACTTCATAAAAATGTAAACTGGCGTTGTTAATTTCTACCTTGCCAAAAGAATTTTCTCTCGCCGCTAGACACCATCCAGTTCCGGACAGTTCAAGCACATTCGTGGTAGAAACTCATAAGTGTTGGTATGCAATCCGAAAAGCCGTATTTTCCCTATACCGAACGTATTGTAATTCAAAGATAAATGTAACCGCGCGGCATGTGTAGATTGTAGTGGGTGAACTATTGTAGGGCATTGCAGGGGATTTGTTGTTGATTGCGACATTTCAAGGCTCTAGCTGCCAAGGTTTAGAGGTTACATCCGTCAAAAGATGAGATTTTAAGATGAAAAAATCAGCCATTGTACTCTATTCCGATTCCTTTATCGACCTCTATAGGAAAATGCATACTAATGAAATGACTCAGCATGGGTTTTAGGTAGTTTTTCCCAAATTTCATTAAAATCCATTTAAAACGGCGTTACAAGCCGTGCTCCGTGGCCATGATTGTTCGGTCACTACTCTGTGATATAGAGATTCATAGAGAGAGAGAGAGTTTCTAAACTCGTCATGACCCGCCGCAAATTTATTATGCAGAAGAAGATGATAAGAAACATTCTTATTGTAGAAGTTAGTTAGTTTATTACTAACAATGCGACTAATGGTATGGCTGACAACCGTATCACTCTCCGAAATTTGTTGTCTTTGTAACGTTGACGATTACACATGCCACACGGTAGTCGTCAACGCACCATCCTCCACTAGGAGTAAGGGTAAATCAAGGTAGGTAAAAGCCTAGGGGAACGACATGGCATCCCTATCGTAACTATGAAGAAATCCTTATTCTCCTCGTGAAATATTGCCACCAGGTTTAGATAAGATTTATACCTCAGGCTCGTCCTTTGGTATTTGGTTTACTATAATTCGGTGACTCACCCCTCGCTCCGCTCAGATCTCACACTGTCAGTCTCGCATTAAGGTACGTGTTCGTAGAGGCGACTCTTGGGATGATCGCTCAGCGATCGTAGTTTTACATCCAATTCCGAGCCATATTTGCATATTTTTGTAATGGTGTTACTTTCCATGTATCGACCATAACATGTCTGTATAGAAAATATGCGCGTATAGTGGTCAGAACCGATGGTTTAAATGAGATCGCTGAGCGATCATCACATGAGTCGTCTCTACGAACACGTACCTTTAGAGAATTCGCCAATATTTCTGCGAAGCAGTGCTGTTGCGAAATAGGATAAGACGAAGTGCAAGCGCAGCGAGCAGTGAGCTAATGCAAAGCAATTTGTTGGATTTAGATCTCTGGCTCGTCCATACATTTACTCAAATCCTATAGGTCGTCTGTTAACTAAGATCTCGCTGTCTGTCGCCCTTTTCACAATTCGCCAAAAAGTTGATACGTAGCGCTGCTTGGAAATAGGATGAAGCGAGCGCAACAAGCGGTGAGTTAATGTCAGGCAATTTGTAAGCTTTATATTTCTGACTCGTCCATACATATACTCAGACCCTGCACCTCGCCCTTTACTCCGCTCAGACCTCGCTTTATCTGTCTCGCTATTTAGTATTCGCGACGTAGTGCTGTTGCGGAACAAAGTAAGTCCAGCGAGCGGTAAGCCAATGGATGACAATTCGTAAAATTTAGACCTCTAGCTCGTCCTTAAGTTTACCTAAATCCTGTGCCTTGCCCTTCGCTTCATCCAGACCTCGCCATGCATTTTGCGCTTTTCAGAATTCGCCTAAATTTGCGACGCAGTGATGGTGCTAAGAATGATAAGGCGAGGTGCATGCGCGGCGATCGGTAAGCCAATGGACGCCATTTCGTGAAATTTAAACCTATGACTCGTCCGTATAACCTGACCCACATTGACAGCAGCGCCCAAGTAACAATTTCATCCCTATAATACTTCGTAAAATATTATCTTCTAACGACAATAGGGGCACTTTACAGGGTATAAACTCTGAATAATAGTCCAATAATGGCGTTTGGCGCCGTTTTTAGATCCAATTGCACCTTATTGTAGCACTGAACTAAGCTTTGAAAAAGACATACATCAATGTGTTATGTCATCATTTTCTGTCATTTTCTCGTGAAAAAAAGAAAAAAAAAATTCCCCCAGCCAGCGTCGAACCAGCGACTGTCGGACGCCAGTCCGACGCCCTAACCACTCGGCCAACCTCACATATAGTTAATATTGCTCGCAAACACTACAAGTGCTCAAAACTTCTTTATCGACTCTTCTCCATTGCACCTTCTTCTTTATATGTCAGTCAATTGAAGTTGAATAAATCCACACATTCATCAACAAAATGCAGACATTTTCTGCGCTGAGATTATCTTAATTGATTCATAAGTTAACAAGGAGTGAGGAAATGTTAGTTTCATGCAATATTTCAATGAATTCAATTCAAGAAACGTGGTATTCCGGAGCACTTCATAAGTGTCAATTCAATAAATCACAAAGTCCATCCTTCAATAAAACTAGGCTGAACAATTTATTGGATGACCATACGAATGTCACACGATAAAAATGACACCGACTGTGCTATAGAAGAATATATGCATGTGTGTGAGTTAACTAGAGAGACTATTGCATGTGTGTGCTGTATCATCCAATAAAACACAAGAGTGGAGTATTTAACGGAGTGTCATTTTTAGGTTGACGTTTAGAGACAGTTTTATCGAAGTTTTATACCACAATCTTTGAATTTATTCCATAATGATGACAGAAGCTTTCCGGAAAATACTTTAAGGATGGTTTATCGGATCAAAATATTACTTTAAGCGATGTCACACGATAAATGAATTCCGTGGTACTATATGGTTACTACAGTGTGAAGTGCTTCTTTAAAGCAAACGAATTGTTGCTTGGGCGGCAGAAGCATTTTTCTGCTTCTGCCGCTGCTGTCATTGTGGGTCATCAAAGGCAAATGCGTGTGTTCTAAATTGAAATTTTTCTGCTGATGCCGATGCCTCTGCCGATGCCTCTGCCGATGCTGATGCTGACGCATCCAATCTATTTCAACTATTACTCTGGATTTGCTTGACAACCGAATTCCGCTAGTTTGTGTACAGCATTGGGCTTTTGGGAGTCTGGTCACCTTATTATAGCCTGTATATTTTAAACTTTAAATATACCAATGAAAAATTTGAATATATAAGTTAAACCCCCCCCCCCCCCCCTTGGATGATTCCTGCGCACGGGCCTGGTTCCTGAGTAATATTAGGTAAAACAAGAATGCGATTATCGCATAAAGTATTGATCGTCAAGCTTTGCACTTCAAATTGCATCTTTCGATGGCTGCAATCCCGAACGCTAATAGCTAGAACCTTGAAATCTTTACCAGAAATACCCATTGTCGTCCTCTACGACTATACCATTGTGCTGATTTGTCCATGCAAGACCCAATATTATAACACTAGGTTTTTGGAAATTAAATCTTGTTTGTTTGAAAAGGATATATTGAAAATTTAATCTAAAACACTTTTTTGGACACTTTTTGGAAGATCTACACTCAAATCAGCTAAAACATATGATACAGCTGCAAACATGGCGGTGCCCTTATCCATATCCTCCGGATCTTGAACAAGCATACTATCACCGTAAGTATGATGGAACCTACAAAATTGCAATTTGTTTTATAAACTCATCATCAAAAGCACCAATTTTGACCATCAAAACTTACCAAAAGTAACGATCATTTTTATTTATAAGAGCTGCCGCCGGAAATCCTCGAGAAGACCACGGACCTAAGTCAGGACCACCACCTGGGGTTCTGAACACAGTTGCATTCAGGGGAGTCATCAGACTGAAATGAGAAAATGGCATAGTCCAAATAAATCCACTTTTCAATGTTGTGTAATTGTTGTCATACCCCACGACTTCTTTGAAAATACACGCGGCTTCCGGTAATCCACTGAAATCCATACCCAATGGTTCAAAGGTTCCAATGTCGGATTCCATAAGAACGTTAAATTCTTCTTCTTCTATTTCGGCGTGTTGTTGTTGATACGCATACGCTCCATACAAACCCACTTCCTCGGCGGTCCACATAATCGCTCGAATTGTACGTTTCGGACGTAATCCCATTTCTTTCAAATATTGAATCGCTTTCCACGAAATAAAGGATCCACCACCGTCATCCATTGCACCGACACCCACATCCCAACTGTCCAAATGTCCGGAAACGACAACAACGGATCTGCAAAGAATATTTCATTGGAATGACTCAAATCGCATAAAAGTAGTTTGAGGGCGCACTTATCCGGATCACCAGTTCCTTGCAATTCGCCAATAAGATTTCTTGAAAGGGACATTGGCGAGATTTTTGATTGAAGCTCCATTCGAAGGGTTATTTTCTCGCCTATACAAGTATGATCGTTATTTTAAATTTCTCTTTTTTTAAATAAAAAAAAAGTTCTACCTTTTCTGTACATTCTAAGTAAAACCATTGCATCCTCAACTGTTATACAAGCGGCTGGAATTTTTCGGGCATCGTTGCTATAGCTCACGGCTCCAGTGTGTGGTGAGCCAATGGAGAATGGTGTTATGGAACGAATAAGAACTCCAATTGCACCTTTCTTAGCGGCCACACTGGGACCTCTGTTGCGATATTGCACTGTATTTCCATAGCTTACCCAGCTCGGAACGAAAACGACAATTTTTCCTACAACCTATATACAGAGAAAATCCAGCAATAATCTATTTTTCAAAAGACGAAATTGGTTTGTGTTTTTGTTTACCTGTTCAACAGGAATTTGATCGAGTTCATCAAACGATTCGACAACAATGGCTTCAGCAGTAATTCCACCGCGTGGTGTTGAAACGGCTAGACCCAAACCAAGAATTTTAAGTTCGGCATGTCGAGGTGTTAGCATTTCAGCATATTCGTAGCCTCTGGAAAGAAGAAAGTCAAAATAATGGATGCGTTTCTTTTAGTTTCATAAAATGACAGGATCACCTAACTTTCCATATTAATGTGGCTAAAGTTGTTCCGGAAAAGCTTTGTATGGACAGTTAGGCTTTCCTGATGCCCTCTTTGTTTTGAACCTAAAGAAACTCATCTATTTTATTAGATATTTTAATTTTGTATACCAATTATAACGAGTTGCCGATAAAAAATGACCTAAGAGCAAAAGTTACAAATTTACTATACATATTGAATGTTTTATGAGGTCTCTCCAAGTTGATAACAAACAAAAATAATAAAAGATCTCAATTGTGTGATAAGATAACCATTAAAATATCTTCGAGTCTACAAAAATGTATTATCAGGGCTCACCAAATATTGATTGGAACCTCATCTAGCCTATATCTTACCGTTCCCATCGTGGCACCATAGCGTCCTCTGTATGCACATTTTCCAGACCAACCTTATTGAACTCTTCCACTAAATAATCAATACTGTCCTCCAGTGCCTGCGATCCTGCTAGTCGAGGGCCTATTAGGTCTGTCATTTCCATGAGGCTAATGCAAGAACAAGTTTCAATTTATAATATTCTTAAAAAAAAACTTTTTACGACGCGGGTTCACCTCTGATAAGTATCACCGGCGAACCGTCCTTTAACAATTATATCAACTATTGAGTTAACGATCGGTTGATATCCTTGAATTTCCTCCCTCAGTCCTTCGGGAAGTTCACATTCTTCATCGTCAACGGTGTGCACTTGATTATCAATAACACCAGCACATGACCTCTTTGCAAATATTGCAAAAATCAAAAGGATTGCAACAACGGATCTAAGCGCCATGATTGCCAGGGCTGGAGATCTCACCACCGAGAAGTACCTTACTGCAATCAACAAAGTGGAATACTGAAACATTTTTTTTGTACTACTGGCAGATTAGGTATATTGGTAGATTGATTGATCTATAAATCGATTAGATTATAGATCCCACTTATGTAGTTGCAATCTTTCGGGTCGCGGAGGTATTATGTCGATTGGTTTGATACCCCTGATACGCCAATAATAATTAGAAAATCGATGACAGAAGAAAATTGCGGTGAATATAAATAGGATGCTTTGGAAAGGTAAATATTTAAGGGCGAATTTAAGGGCGGCGTAAGCTGCCTCCCGTTACGT